>CM042840.1:67830149-68380149 GCA_023653725.1 Bungarus multicinctus
TCTATGTGACAACATCAAAAAACAGGTACACACTATTTATATTTGTGTCACACATTTATGTAGCAGTTTAAATATATAATAAAGATCACTGTTATTTTTATGTGAGAGAATAGAAACTGTGTGTATGGGTAACATGGAAACTTTGAGTTTGATTTCCTTTCATTAAAGTTGTTTCAGCCTAATTGACCCAGAGGATCCTTTTATTTATTTATTTTTATTTTATTTACATTTATATGCTGCCCTTCTCCGGAGACTCAGGGCGGCTTACAGTCTTTAGAGCACCATGCTAAGTGCTCAGCAATAGCCTTCATTCCATTGTATATGCCTGCTTATTTCTAGGGCTTTTTGCCCACCCCCCCACCCCCAAGCAGCATTTTACGAAGTCAGCTTATTGCCCCCAACAATCTTGTGTCCTCAATTTACCTACCTCGAGAAGATGGAAGGCTGAGTCAACCTTGAGCCTGATGGGATTCAAACCTGCACTAATTGCAGGCAACTGAGCTAAGTGCTAGATGATTAACAGCCTGCACCACCAAGGCCCTTGATTGTGTTTTTAATTAAATCTACCTGGATCTATCCCAGAAGTATTGCACTTCTGTTTTTATACAAGACTTATAAAGATGTTGGCTACAGTTCAGCTAAAATTAGTCACAATTAAGTCCTCTTCAAATAATTGGGGGTAAATTAGTCATGACCTTTAAGAGTTGAATTTTGATGAATGGGATCCAGAATTATTCTATCTAGAGTAAAAAGATCAAAATTAATGGTCCTACAGATATCAGTAGAACTAGACTCCTTGAATACATTTCTATTCACAAATGTATTATATTAAATTAATGAATAAGATATATTTCACCTGAAGCAATTCCTGTGTTTCTCAAAGTCAAGAAACATGTTTCACCCAATAGCCTAAGGGCTTACTAAGTATAGCTATTGATAAAAAAAAATTAAAATCCTAAAGGTTTCTGAAGAATAGACACTCAGGAGAAGGCTAACAGCTTCCTGGTGACTATAGCAATTAGAATTATTAACAATTAAACTTGATCATCATTGAGTGTACAATGGACATTGTAATAGCAATTGATATTACATGGAAATAGTAATTGAGATAGATTCTATTTTGAGTTTCAATGGAAACAAATTCAGCTTTTGTATGAGACATTTATACAAGATACTACTAATTGTTGTCCTAATGGAGGGATGTCAAACCCAAAGCCCATGGGTCATATCCAGTCCAAGGTTACTTAGATCTAGTCTGCGGGGCCACCTCCTCCAGCACCCTGCCATAAAAACAGAGCTTGGCCCTCCTGAGCTCCATTTTCAGCTGTCACAGTCTCCTTAGATCTGATACTTAGATCTGGTCCATGGGACCACTCTAGAAAAAATGAAGGACTGGTCCATGGTGTCTCAGCCTGGCCCAGGCTGACAGGGTGCTAATTTACAGCCTGGTGGTAGCTGGGAGTGTGCTGGAAGAGGCCATGGCAGCCACAAATGGAACTCAGGAGGGCCAAGCTTTGTTTTTACTGGCAGCATGCTGGAGGGGACTGTGGAAGCTGAAAATGGAACTCCGGAAGGCTCAGCACACCCTTCCTGAGCTCCATTTTCACTGGCAGTGTGCTGGAGAAGGCTGTGGCAGCTGAAAATGGAGCACGGGACAGATACTCAGTGCCCTCCCAAGCTTCATTTTTGCTGGCACATTGTAGCAAAACAAATTATTGGAAAAAAAGGTGTTGAATATGCTGATAGGAAATGAAGCCTTGGAATGTAGGTTTCACTCAAGTTTGCCTTCCAGGTGGGAAAAATAATAATTTAAAATGATTGGTCAACCTAATGAAGTAACCTCATTGACTGGGCTGCCTGACAGATCTCTTTAAAAGAGGGAGTTGTCGGACAGCCAAGCCAGTTTGTTGTACCAGTCTACTGAATAAAGAGCTGTACTCACTACCCTGAGTGTCCTGTCCCTTCACTTGGCCCCAACTTAACACTGGTGTCAAAGATGGGATACGAAGAGAACAAGGGACAAAAGAGCTGAACCAGACATCGATGTGGCATCAGCAGCCATCATTGCAGCAAGTCAAGAATCTGTATTGGCTATCCTAAGATGACCACGCACATCCCACCAGTTCCGTTCAACCCAGCAAAGGAGGATTGGAGATTGTCTCGATTTCAATGCTTTATGGAAGCAAATGAACTTGTAGAACTATCGGACAATAGGAAAAGTAGTCCTAAGCTACTGTAGACCAGATGTCTTCAAAATGGCTGAAGCCCTATCGGAACTGTTATGATATGTGTAGAATAACCCTTGAGTAACAAGGATATGCACATGAAAACATTGATGAGAGTAGTTATGAATATGAATAGGTAATATGAGTAGTTATCTCATAAACGTTCCCAAGTGCATATCCTTGTTACTCAAGGGTTATTCTGTATATATCATAACATTGGTTATGGGCCCAGAGAGATATTGAGAATCAGTGTGAATATACAGTTTCATATTCAGCCAGCTGATTGTGGCTTATTATTAAACTACAAATGGCGCAAGAACTGTCAACCAGTATATCCCAGATAACCCGGTTGAATGGAACAAACTATGTTTCCTGGTCTATGAAGTGCAGCCTACTTCTGCGTAAAGACGGATTATGGACTGTAGTTAATAATCCACTGGATGGAGCAGCTTGGGACCCATTGAATGATGAAGATAAAAAGAAAATAGCTGACTTTAACCAGGATAATGAAAAAGCTCTTAATATAATTGAACTGATACTGAGTGATCAGCAGTTAGTCCATATTCGTGGTGAAGAATTTGCTGCTAGGTGTTGGGACATTTTGAAGAGGATTAATGTTTGAGATAGTGTGGGTGCGCACATACACCTTACACATAAACTGTTTAGAGCCTGTCTTATAAAAGGTGATGAAATGTTAGCTCATTTGGAGTTTATGAAAAGGATTTACAAGAGCTACAAGAAATGGAGCTGATTTTCTCAGAGTTGCATCAAGTTTACATTATTTTTTCTTCTTTGGATGAAACTTATGGTGATTATGTGTCTTCACTGGAAGTTTTAAACAGAGATGAACTTACATTGACTGGCATAACTAGAAGACTGTTAGAAGAGTCAAGAAGAAGGCAAGATAGAAATCAACTGAGAGAAAGACAACCACAGGAAGAAAAACTATCTTCAACTGCCTATATTGTTAGGAAATGTTTTTCTTTTCTTTTTTTGTGATTCTTTATTTTTTGACTATACATTATTTTTATCCTTATCCTTCATCCATTCGTACCACCTCTACCATGTCGCATAGTATTCTCAATCCTCTTTGCCTTTCAGTTCCATAGTGAATTTATTTAGTTCAGCACAGTCCCTTATTTTTTGAATCAAAACTTCTTCTAGTGGTATTTTACCACTCTTCCAATTTTGTGTTAACATGATTCTTGCTGCAGTTAAGATGTGTATAATAAAGTATCTTTTATCTTTACTCAAATTCCCTTTAATCATACCTAATAAAAATGTTTCAGTTTCCAATTTCAATTTATATTTTGTAATCTCAAAAAACTACCTCTGTATTTTCTTCCAGTATTTTTTGACCTCTATACATTGCCACCACATATGGAAAAACGTTCCATTCTTTTGTTTGCACTTCCAGCATTCTGGTTTCAAGGTTGGATACATTTTCGCCAGTCGTGCCGGTGCTAAGTGCCATCTACAAAACATTTTATAATGATTTTCTTTGAATGCCATAGACAACATCAGCTTCTAGTTCTCGGTCCAAGTCTTTTCCCACTCATCCAAATTTATATTATGACCCACATTTCTCACCCAGGTAATCATTGGTCCCTTAACAATTTCCTCCTCTAGTTCTCCCTTCAGTAAATAATTATATGATCATGTTATAAATTTTATATCCTTGCCTGTCAAGATTTGATCCAATTTTTGTAAATCTTTATCTATCCCTAGCTCCTTTACATCTTTCTTAAATTTAGTTTGAATTTGCAAATATACCGACCAGTCTAATATTATCCCTTGTTCTTTTAGTTTATCCAGTGTTTTTAATTCCCCCTGTTCATCTACCAATTCTTTATATCTAATCATTTTTTAAATGTCTCTTGTATTGGATATAATATAGCTTCCATAGGTGAGATCCAATTTGGTGTTTTCAAATAATGCTTTTTTAATTTTCTCCCATGTTTGTAAAAGTGAGTCTCTTATCAAATATCTATGGAAATAGGAGTGGATCTTATTCTTTTTATCCCATAGAAAGGCATGCCACCCAATTTGGAGATCATGACCTTCTATCACCAAAATTCTTTTATTTGTTAAGTTTATCCACTCCTTAACCCATAGTAAAATTGCTGCTTGATAATATGTTTCCCATTTTGGGAGTCCAAGGTTCTACTATCTTGTAACATTTTCAATTTTATTCGTGCTTTTTTCCCCATCCATATAAATTTCATTACCGTCCTATCTAATTCCTGAAAAAAATTCTTATCCAATTTTATAGGTATTGTTTGAAAATAGTATAATAGTTTCAGTAGTATATTCATTTTTATGGCCACTATTCGGCCTAATAATGATACAGTAGTTGTAATTTTCCCCAATTGGCCAGATCTTTCTTTATCTGTGAAAGTAATTTCGTATAATTATCCTCTTTTATGGAAGAGCATCTTCCTGTTAACCAAATTCCTAGATATTTAAGTTTTTTGACACTTTGTAATCCCAATTTCCTTTCAATTCTTTTTTTTTTACTTTCTATCAAGTTTTTGGTTATTACTTTTGTTTTGTATTTATTAATTTTTAGTCCTGCTACCGCCCCATATTCTTCTAATTCTTGAATTAGATAGGTTCCCTGACTCCATTGGATCTTCCACAAAAAACACTAAGTCATCTGCAAATGCCTGTACTTTATATTCTTCTTTTTTGCTCTTCAGTCCAATTATCTCTTTTCTTTGTCTAATCTGATTTAAAAGCACTTCGATGGTCAAGATAAAAAGCAGAGGCAACATTGGACATCCCTGCCTAACTCCTTTCATAATCTTAAAGATTTCAGTAATCTCCCCATTTATAATTACTCTAGCTATTTGGTTCGAATAAATTGTGCCAATCATTTTCTTGAATTTAGATCCAAATCCCATATTTTTGACCTATTGCATCAAGAACTGCCAGCTGAGATTGTTGAAGGCCTTCTGAGCATCCAAGAAAATCAACGCTGTCTGCTTTTCCGGGTGGGCCTCATAGTATTTTAATACATTTAATACTATCCTTATATTATTCCTTATCTGTCTAGAAGGTAGATAACTGTTCTGGTCAATATGAATAAGCTCATTTAACATAATTTTTAATCTTTCCGACATTATTGTTGCGAATATTTTATAGTCTACCTTCAGGAGTGAGATTGGTCTATAATTTTTAATCAGTTTATGATCTAAATCTTCTTTAGGAATTAGTGAGATATTCGCTTCTCTCCATGAATCGGGTAATTTGGCAAAGTCTAATACCTCATTGTACACATCTAACATCACTGGTTCAAGACATTCATAAATACATTTATACAGTTCCACTGGAAGACCATCCGCCCCTGGCGTCTTATTATCTTTCTGCCTTTCAACCCCCCTTTTCAATTCCATCACTGTTATTTCTTTATTTAATATCTCTTTCTGTTCCTCTCTAATTTCTGGGAGACTTTTCCTTTTCAATTACTGTACTATATTCTCAGGGTTTATTCCATCCTCCCTATATAATTGTTCAAAATATTTTTGTACTATTTTCTTTTTCTCAGTCGTTCAATATTCTAATTTTCCATCATCATCATCCAATTCTTGTATCAACCTTCTTTCTCTTTCCAATCTTAATTTATGGGCTAATCACACCTCTGGTTTATTTGCATGTTCGAAAAAATTCTGTTTTGCCCTTTTCACCTCTCTTCCTAATTTATGATGTCCAATTTATGCCTAGTAAGAATCATCTCTCTCCTCATTTTTTTCATCTTGTGGGTTTTTTGTAATCTACTTTCTAGATCTTTAATCTCCTCCTGTAATTTATTCTGATTTTGCCATCTTTTTTTATTCCTTTTCGCTGTATATGCTGTTACCAGTCTCCTCAAGACTACCATTGCTGTATCCCATATATTCTGTAATGATGTTTGCTCCACTGTATTTTCCTTTTTAAAAAGTTCCATTTCTTTCTTATTTTTCTCTACAAAATCTTTCTTCTTTAAAATTTGGGGATTAAGTATCCACCTTCTATTCTTCCTTTTCCTTCCTTCCCAAATTATTTTAATAGGTTATGATCAGCCCATACATTTGTCATAATCTTTATCATATCCAGTTGGTCTCCTAGTTCTGCGTTCAATCATGCCATGTCTAATCTAGACCACGATTTGTGTGGGTTAGAGTAGAATGTGAATTCTTTTCCCCCCAAATTTATTCTTCTCCATTGATCTATCAAATTTAGTTCCTGTGTCACATTGAAAAAGGATCTGGGCAAAATTTTCCTTTTCTTTTTGTTTTTTGCATTACTAAAATAATCCTTCCTTATATCTACTACTGCTTTAAGATCTCCACAATGCATACATTATCTTGTCCCATCTCAACGATTCTCTCATGTAAATCCTTATAGAATTGACTTTGGTTGTCATTCGGCGCATAAATTGTAACTAATAACATTGGCTTGTACCCTAATTCTAGTTCAAGTATCAAAATTCTCCCTTGTGGGTCTACATATTTTTCTACTGCCTTAATTTCTTTTTTAACATATACCACTATCCCTTCCTGTTTTTGATCTGGCAGGGCTACAAATAACCTTTATTTATTTATTTACAAATAAATAAATGTTTTTCTTGTGGGGCTAAAGGTCATATAGCCAGATACTGTAAAAAGGGTAAGAAACAGAATGATATTAATATACAGAGAGCTTATAAAGATGTTAGTTTAACCATATCAAGTACAACTACAACTGTAAACCATGATGTATGGGTAGTTGACAATGGAGCATCACAATGTATAACTAAAAGTAAAGAGAGGTTTGTTAACATGACAAAGAGTAAACAGCATGTATCCTTAGCTAATGGATGGAAATTGAGAGCATCCGGAGAAGGTAGTGCATATTGTTCATGTATTAATGAATATTTACCGATGTTATATGTACCTCTGTCAGCTTCCATTGGAATACAATGAAACTTCCCAATAAACCACTTTTACTCACAATTTGGTTGTGGCAAGACTTTGTTTATTTTGGTATGTTTCCACCAACAACAGCAACAAATGGCAATTCCAGGCAAAACCAGCACTGAGAGCGTCTACCTCTCAGTGCTGTTTTTAATCTCTCCCCACCCTTTATCATTGTCATCTCCACCCTTAATCATTGCCATCCCCACCCTTAAACATTTCCTAATCTCCCTTTCTCGGCAACATACTGCCGCCTCCATGACCACACCACTGACCCGTGATCCTCCTCATCCCCAAGCCTACCTCCTGTGCATATCCCTGACTAATATTGCCTTGGTGTCACCCCACTCCATAGTGTGCACTGCCACTTTCAGTCCAAAGAAGCCGAAAAACCCCCAACGAAAAATACGGAGCACTAATTAGCTGACAAGCTGGCTTGCAATGCTGTTTAGCCAGCCGCTCTGAGAGAGAAAGAGAGGGAGATGCTGCGCCAATATGCCACCCTGAAAGGCCATCCAACTGGCCATGGTGAGAGGAGGAGAGGGTGCGAAGCCCCATGCCTGGAGCTGGCTCAGCTCGGTTTCATCTGGACTGGACTCTCCACCCCCAGATATGTGTCAGGCACTGTATGGCAGCGACGATGAAGCCCGACATGCAGCTCCCTCTACCATGGATTTTTCTGAAACAGAAAATATGCAATTATTATATGGTCTGATCAAATTCCCTCTCTCCCCTGCCTTAGTGGGGTATTTCTTATGGAATCACTGCCATAACCAGGGGTCAGACACATCAATATATGGTACCCATGCGGCATCTGAGAGTGGATAACCTTTCCAGCTAACTAAATATTGCAGGATGCCTCTTCTAAGTAGTGATTCGAGTATTTTGTCAATCTCATAATGATCGTCACGGATCAGTCCTGATATAATCAACCTTGGTTCTTGTCTGGCCATATCGGCTGGCTTCAGAAGATTTATGTGAAATACTGGATGAAGTCGTTTAAAGCGAGATGGTAGTTGAAGACCCACTGTAATAGGATTTATGATCCATATTATTTGGAATGGTCCAATATATTTCATTCCTAATTTTTTCATATTTAGGCCCAGGTGTATGTATTTTGTTGATAGATAGACCCAATCCCCAATCTTGTAGGGTTTCTGGTCCGATCATTTTTTTTGTCACTTTGAAATTTATATGCTTCCTGCATATAAATTTCAAATGCAATTTTTGAAATTTTTTAATGCAATTCGAACTGAATCCCATTGTTTCTTTATATTGTCCGTCCACGTGGTAGTATTCAGAGTTTCCTGGGTCTGTTCAGCATGTGACCATTCCGGTATAGGTACAAATTTGATACCATTAACTATTTGGAAGGGAGAGTATCCGGTACTGCTGTGTATCGTGTTGTTATAGGTGACCTCAGTGTATGGCAATAAAGTCATCCAGTTGCTTTGTTGATAATTAACATAACAATGGAGATATTGCTCAATGGCAGCATTAGGTCGTTCAGATGCTCCATTAGTGGCTGGATGATACGTTGTACTTAAGCCTCGGACTCTAGTTGGGAGGCCCCAGGGGAGTGACCGCAGTGAGTCTTGAGATGGTTATCTGGGACGAGTTTGACCCTGTGACCGCTGAAGGTATAGACAGGTTGCTGGGGCAGCTGAATGCCACCACATGTTTATTGGACCCTTGCCCCTCCTGGCTGGTTTCTACCGCCAGAGAGGTGATGCGGAGTTGGGTCCAGGGAATTGTTAACACTTCTTTGATGGAGGGCTCGCTGCCCACCACCTTGAAAATGGTGGTGATGCTACCCTTCCTCAAGAAGCCCTCCCTGGACCCAACTCTTTTGAACAACTATCATCCTGTCTCCAACATTCCCTTTGTGGCGAAGGTTGTTGAGAGTGTGGTGGCAAGTCAGCTTCCCCAGTACCTGGAGGAAGATACGTACCTAGATCCCTTCCAATCGGGCTTCAGGCCCGGACAAAGTACTGAAACGGCATTGGTCGCGTTGGTTGATGATCTCTGGAGGGCCCGTGACAGGGGTTATTCCTCTGTCCTGTTCCTATTAGACCTATCAGCAGCTTTTGATACTATCGACCATAGTATCCTATTCTGACGGTTGGGGGGGTTGGGGGTTGGAGGCACCATGTTGCCTCCTTCCTCTCCGACCGCCTGCTATTTGTGTTGGCAGGGGGGGAGAGGTCTATCTCTAGGTCCCTCGATTGTGGGGTGCTTCAGGGGTCAGTCCTCTCCCCTCTCTTGTTCAACATTTATGTGAAGCCGCTGGGGGAAGATCATCCATGGTTTGGGGTGAAGTGTCATTTGTACACTGATGATACTCAGCTGTATATCTCCACCCCAAGTCACCCCAACGATGCTATGGAGGTAATGTCCCAGTGTCTGGAGGCCGTGCGGAACTGGATGGGCGGGAACAGGCTCCAACTCAACCCTTCCAAGACTGACTGGCTGTGGTTTCTGGCATCCTGATATAGCCAGATAGTTCTTTTGCTGGCTATTGGGGGTGAGATTTTGCCCCCTTCAGAGAGGGCTCACAATCTGGGTGTCCTCCTGGATGTACGGCTGTCCCTGGAAGATCACATTACAGCCATCTCCAGGGGGGCATTTTATCAGGTTCACCTGATCCATCAGATGCGGCCCTTTCTGGATCGGGATGCCTTATGCATGGTCACTCATGCCCTGGTCACCTCCCGATTGGACTATTGTAACGCCCTCTACATGGGGCTCCTGAGTGGGAGCATCCGAAGGCTTCAACTGGTACAGAATGTGGCTGCGCAAGTGGTTATGGGGGCATCAAGGTTCTCTCATATGATGCCCCTCCTGCATGAGCTGCATTGGTTGCTGGTGGCCTCCCGGGTGCGCTTTAAGATTTTAGTGTTAACTTTTAAAGCGCTCCATGGCATTGGACCAGGATATTTACAAGACCACATTCTGCCAGTTTCCTCTCACCGTCCGGTGCGCTCCCACAGGGAGGGTCTCTTGCGGGTCCCGTCGGCATCTATGTGTCAGCTGGTGACCCCGAGGAATAGGGCCTTCTCTTTGGGGGCATCTGCCCTCTGGAATGGTTTGCCTCTGGAGTTACGTACAGCCACGGACCTAGGAACCTTCAGGCATGCCTTGAAAACCTGCCTCTTTGACCAGGCCGGCTTGAGCTGATTTTAGATTTGGGTATTTAAATTTTATTTTAATTTTAGGGTTTATGGTAGGGGTTTTAACTGTTTTACAGCCAAGGTATTTAATTTAGTTTTAATTTTTGTATATTTAATGTTTTTAATTGCATGGCTGTACACCGCTCCGCGACTCGGTTCGATCGATGATTGGTATCAGTGATTGGATTGTATTCTCACATTGACTATGATATTGAGGAAATCGAGATAAGGCATCTGCCATAAAATTCTTCCCTGATGGAATATATTTCAACGTGAATTTGAATCTTTTAAAGAATAATGCCCAGTGACCTACTTCGGTGACAAGCAATGTGGATTCTGGAGTGCTTTCAGATTCTTATGGTCTGTCCATACCTCAAAAGGTTTTGGACTGCCCTCCAATAGATGTCTCCAGGTCAATAATGCCCAACGAATTGCAAAAGACTTCCTTCTCCCAAATCTCCCAATTGTGTTCGGTTGGATTGAACTTCCGAAAAGTATATGCACACGGTTGCAAGATATCATCTACATTATTTTGCAATAATACAGCCCCTACTTCCACATCTCTTGCATTTGCCTGGACAACAAATAGTAGATTTACATCTGGATGTTTTAACACGGGTTCTTTTGCAAATAAGTCCTTTAGGGTATTAAATGCCTTGTGACATGTATCAGTCCATGGTAATGTAGTACTTGAATTTGGGTTTTTAAGTCAAATAGATTTGGTTTTCAACAAATCTGTTAGAGATAAAGTGATACCAGCAAACCGTGGAATAAATTGTCGATAAAAATTGGCAAACCCTAAAAAACTTTGTAACTGTTTTCTAGTGGTTGGGATTTTCCATTTCAACACAGTTTCAACTTTCTTGGGGTCCATCTCTATACCTCATTCAGAAATATGGTAAGCCAACTCTTCCGGTTTGGGCTTCTTTGGCAATGGACCAAAATCACAATTGTGTGCAGTTTTGATCTGTGCTCGCCACTGAAGTGCCCTGAGCCACCCAGATTCAGGGCTGAAGCCTCCCCATAGAGGTGGTGAAGAAGGGGGAGCCATCAGCACTGTTGAAGAGAGCTGCATCTCTCCTCCTCAGCTGGCTATTACTACATTTCCCAAAGGCGGTTGCAGCGGTGGTCAGAAATGGCCACCTCAAAGAAGAACCTGACTGGACAAGATTGTGCAGGAGGAAGTTTAAAGAAAAAAGTTTGACTGACCGGGTTGAATGGAGAACATCTATTTAAGGTACCTGGAACCTGAATTTTAAAGACTAATACTATTCCTAAAAAAGATTTTAAGCAGCGAAAGAGAAAGGGAAAGGAAACGGAATTGGCTTTTT
This sequence comes from Bungarus multicinctus, assembly GCA_023653725.1. NCBI lineage: Eukaryota > Metazoa > Chordata > Lepidosauria > Squamata > Elapidae > Bungarus > Bungarus multicinctus. The sequence goes on from CM042840.1 coordinate 67,841,810, forward strand.
TTCCTCTCACATTGACTTGGAACATTAAGAAGAAGAGATTTGAATAAGAAATTGATACTAATCCACTTTGACATTAATAGGCTATTTCTAGCTGAAAATAAAGTGTCAAAAGGATAAAGATTCTTGGATAATTTAAAAACTTTCTTCAAAAAAAAGAAAGAAAGCAGAGGAGGGAAAAAAGAAAAAAGAGGGTGGAATCTGGAAAATGGAAGTGACCACCTGGAACTTTAAAAAAAAATCGATAGTGGAATTTTAACAAGGCTTGCAAAAGATACATTGTAGCTGAAACTTTGTTACAAGATAACAAAGTCCCTGGAAAGAGAAAGTGAGGAAAGAAGCAAGAAACAGTTTTGGATTATTGGATGTTTCCTGGAACGTTGGATGGTGGATTCTAATGAAACAAAATAAAATCAATTGGGGGTTGTTTAAAATTTTTTAAAATGGCATCACTCCTTGAAGAGTTAAAAATGAGACTTAAAGAACAAAAAGAAGAAGCACAAGAGGGAGGAGGATCTTTTGGCTTCGTATTTCAATTTTTAGAAATGGAGTCTTGAACTATGAAAAACAACAAGAAGGGCGGGACAACGAAGAAGCCATCTTTAATAACCAAGCAATTTTAAGCAGAGTAAAAAAGGGAAAGGGGGAAAGGGAGTTAAAAACTTAAGCATTGAAACAACAACCCCAAAAAAAGAGTAATTTGAAAAGTAATCATAATATCAGGAAGAAGCAGAAGGGAGGATCACAGAAGGGAGAAACAGATAGAAAAGGGAATAAAAAGGGGAGGGAGAAGAAGAGAGGGAAGAGGGAAAGGAAAAGAAGCTACAAAGAACAGAAACAAAATATAGAGGTACAGGAAAAGCATACAAGAATTAAAGGTATAAGCCTATTTAAAGGACACAGAGACAATGGTTAAAATTTAACTTAAGGAGAGGATTCTGCAAGGTTGTATGGGATAGCATTGGTATGTTAGAAATAGAAAAGGGTTAGAAAATATATTAGATGACTAAAGTGATAGAAAAAAATTGTATTGATATGTAGTGGAATATTTGTTTGTAAAGAGAATAAGGCTCTCAATGATTTGAGAACCTTATTCTTTTTTAAAAAAGAAAGTTTTAAAAAACTGAAAAGAAACATGGAAGATTTTTATCAGTTGACAAGATGAACTTGAATAAGAATAATAACTTTATTGACTACTGTCAATAACTATTGTTTGATTTTTTATTTAAAGACAGTAATAAGTAAAATATTAAATATAGATGATTAAAGTGAAAGACAACTGATATTACTAGGTAATGTTCGTTAAAAGAAATAGAAATGTAAAAGATTGATATTAATGTTAATGGCAGAGCTGTACTTGAATAGAATAGTTATTCCATTTACTATTGTTATACATATATACACAGATATATACACAGATATACTTTTTTCTTTTAAGAATTTACTGTGTATTTTTAAGGGAATGTACCAAGCAGAATTAAATTGAAAATAGGTATGTGTTATAAAATAGAGGTTAGAAAATGAATGTTATAACTGTAAAGGTGTAACTTAAATTTTTAAACAAGATTTGAAAAAAGATTACAAAAGTGTTACACTCCAGTCTAGTAATTACAGGGGAAAATTTGTTTAATGAGAAAAGATAATATGAAATTCTAAACAGGACAGACAAAAGTATAAAAACATTGATTAGAAAGATTTTAAAAATTAGAAAAAGATATGTAATTGAATCAAGAAAGGAATGAGATAATTTAAAATAAGGCTATAGGAAGTAAAGAAAGGAAAAAGCTGTTGAAAAAATTGCAAAAATAGTTATAAGATATGGTTTAGAATGTATAAGATAAATATGTATTGAGTTTATGTTTATATGGAGAAGTGATAACCCGGGGGCATGCTGTTCTAAAAAAAAGATATTTTATTTGTATGTTTTAAAACTTTTATTTTAAAAAAAAAAAAAGAAATATGGTAACCCAGTAGTCCAGTTGTTGAGTATGAAACTCACATTTTGAAAGTTTTATGTACAGTTGGGCATCTAATAACTTTTCAGCACTTGCCTTACTAATTTAATGTGTTCCTGTTCAGACTGAGAATAAATCAAAATATTGTCTAAATAAACTAAAACACCGTTATATAAATGTTCACATAACACTTCATTTATCAATTGCATAAATACAGCTGGAACCCCTTGCAATCCAAAAGACATTATAATAATAACTACCAAGTGGACAATTAAACATTGTCTTCCATTCATCTCCTTCCCGAATTCGTACTCTATAGTATGCTTCTCGTAAATTCAGTTTTGTAAATATTCGGTCTTGTGCTAATTTATTTATTTATTTATTTATTAATAAAATTTCTATACCACCCTTCTCCCTAGGGACTCAGGGCGGTGTACAGCCAATCTAGACCCCAACAATACAAAAGTTAAAAGGAATTAAATTAAATATTGGCCGAATAAGAAAAACCCACCCCACACCCTTAAAACCCCAATTTAAAATTACAGAACAAATGGAGACAAATTAAAACTGTCTCAGCCCAGGCCGGCCTGCTCAAAAAGCCAGGTCTTCAGCGCGCGCCTGAAGGCCCTCAGGTCCGTGCCGGTACGTAGTTCCGGCGGCAGAGTATTCCAGAGGGCAGGGGCCGCCACAGAGAAGGCCCTACCCCTCGGGGCCGCCAGGTGACACATGGTGGCCGACGGCACCTGGAGAAGGCCCTCCCTGTGTGAATGCACCGGCCTGCTGGAGATCACCGGTAGAATGCGGTCCTGCAGGTAACCTGGCCCAGTGCCATGGATCGCCCTAAAGGTCAAAACTAGAACCTTAAAGCGAACCCGGAGAGCCACCGGCAACCAATGCAGCTCGCGCAGGAGAGGCGTCACGTGGGCGCTACACGACGCCCCCATGATCACCTGCGTGGCCGCATTTTGCACCAGTTGGAGTCTCCGGGTGCTCCCCGAAGGGAGCCCCATGTAGAGGGCATTACAGTAGTCCAGGCGAGAGGTGACAAGGGCCTGAGTGACTGTGCGCAGGGCGTCTTGATCCAGAAAGGGCCGCAACCGGTAGATCCGACGGATCTGATGAAATGCCCCCCTGGAGACGGCCGCGACATGATGTTCAAGCGACAGCCGTACATCCAGGAGGACTCCCAGATTGCGAGCCCTCTTTGTGGGGGGCAAAATTTCCCCCCCAATAGCCAGCGAAGGAGTCAGCTGGCTATATTGGGGCGCCGGGAACCACAGCCACTCGGTCTTGGATGGGTTGAGCCGAAGCCTGTTCCCGCCCATCCAATCCCGCACGGCCTCCAGGCACCTAGACATAGCCCCCACAGCATCGTTGGGGTGGTCCGGGGTGGAGATGTACAACTGAGTGTCATCTGCATATAGATGACACTTCACCCCAAGACCATGGATGATCTCGCCCAGCGGCTTCATATAAATGTTGAACAAGAGAGGGGAGAGGACCGACCCCTGAGGCACCCCACAAGCCAGGGGTCTTGGGCACGATCTCTGCCCTCCCGTCAACACAAATTGCGAACGGTCGGAGAGGAAGGAGGAGAACCATCGAAAGACGGTTCCCCCAATTCCAAACCCCTCCAACCGTCGCAACAAGATACTATGGTCGATAGTATCAAAAGCCGCCGAGAGATCTAATAGGACCAGGACAGAGGAGAACCCTCTGTCACGAGCCCTCCAGAGATCATCTACCAACGCGACCAATGCCGTCTCAGTGCTATGCCCAGGCCTGAAGCCCGATTGGAACAGATCGAGGTAAGTCGTTTCCTCCAGGTACTGAGGGAGCTGACGTGCCACCACACTCTCAACAACCTTCGCCACAAAGGGAATGTTGGAGACTGGACGATAGTTGTTTAAAACAGCTGGATCCAGGGAAGGCTTCTTGAGGAGGGGGCGCACCACCGCCGTCTTCAGGGCAGTAGGAAGCGACCCCTCTCTCAAAGAAGCGTTGATAATCCCCTGGAGCCAGCCTCGTGTCGTCTCCCTGGCGGCCGAAACCAGCCAGGAAGGGCACGGGTCCAATAAACAGGTGGTGGCATTCAGACCTCCCAGCAACCTGTCCACACCCTCGGTGGTCACAGGGTCGAACTCCCCCCAGATAACATTCACAAGACCTGCCCCGGACACCTCCCCCGGGACCATCCAATTGGAATCGAGCCCCTCCCGAATCTGGGCGATTTTGTCATACAGGAATCGGGAAAACTCCTCTGCCCTATCCTGCAAGAGGTCATCCCGCACTCTTGATTCAAGTAGAGAGCGGGTCACTCTAAACAGGGCAGTAGGCCGATTTCCTGCCGACGCAATAAGGGCGGAGAAATACGAAGATTTCGCCGCCCCTATCGCCACAAGGTAAGTCTTAATATGAGATCTCACCTGTGTTCGGTCAGACTCAGAATGGCTTGCCCTCCAAATGCCCTCTAGACGTCTTTTCTGGCACTTCATCTCCCGTAGCTCCTCCGTATACCACGGAGCCAAATGGGATCTGTGCCGGGTTAGAGGTCACAAAGGCACAACTCGATCTAGAGCCCCGGCGGCCAACCCATCCCAGGTGGCCACCCATTCAGGTGAGCTGTGAGCCAGAGACTCAGGAAATGCCCAAGCTCCCTCTGGAACCGCTCCGGGTCCATCAGGCGCCTGGGGCGGAACCATCTAAGTGGCTCCGCCTCCCTGCGGTGGGGGGTGGTGGAACAGAAGTCCAGTCTAAGGAGGGAATGATCTGTCCATGACAAGGGTATGATGACTAAGTCCCCACAATTACAGTCATTCAACCACTGCCCAGAGACAAAAATCAGGTCCAGCATGTGTCCGCCTATGTGAGTGGGAGCAGAAACTAACTGGGTCAGGTCCATGGCCGTCATGGAAGCCAAGAACTCCTGGACCAACCCCGAGGTTTCACCGGGCGATGGCAGGTTGAAATCCCCCATGATCAAAAGCCTGGGGGTCTCAACCGCCAGCCCGGCTATTACCTCTAGGAGTCCGGGCAGGGCCGATGAGACGTGGCAGGGAGCCAGGTACGCCATCAAAAGACCCATCTGAACCCCTTGCCCCCACTTCACAAAAAGAGATTCACAGCCAGCCGTCTGAGGGACAGTGGCCTCCTTAGGACAAAGGGCTTCTTTTATAAGCACCGCCACCCCACCACCCCTTCCCTGAGCCCTAGGCTGGTGAAATGCAAGGAAACCTGGTGGGCACATCTCAACCAGAGGGACACTGCCCTCTGGGCCCAACCAGGTTTCGGTGACACCTACCAGGTCCGCGGCCTCCTCCTGAACCAGATCATAGATCAGGGGAGCCTTATTAACCACGGACCTGGCATTGCACAACAACAGCCGGGTATTCAAGGCCTGAGATTCCGGACAACCAGGGCTGCAGGATGGGTAGGGAGGGTCGGAGCACGCTACCGCTTGCAAACATCGGAAGCGCGATCCCCTTACCGGATACGGCCCTCTACCCCCAGCATATCTACCTCTCCCAGTCACTGTGCTAATAAAATTGCCCCCTGGCTGCCCACCCCCTGTCTGCCACCCCGACACGGAAACCCCCGAGGCCCCCCAGGCGCGCAGGCCGGCCCGGCTGCCCCCAATTCCATGCGGGCTGTCTCCCCCACCCGCCCTGGATCCTTCCAACCCCTTAAAAAACCCCGTTAAAAATTTAATGACCCCGGGTTTCCCGCGCTTTCTCCGGTTTCTCCGGCCCCACCATCGCTCCGGATCCCAGGATCCCTCATTGCGGAAAGTCTTGGAGAGCCTTGAAGGCCACCTAAGGGAGAGGGGGACATCCCTCAGGGCCCAAAGCTCTGCCCTCGAGTACATCTGTGGTCCCGGCCACCTCATCTCGACAGTCACGGAGCGCCTACGATCTCTGCCATCCTCTGGCTGCGGATGATGAAATCCAGTCAGGCTGGGGTATGTGCCGCCTCCCCCCGGTCATCCCACCTCTGCCACCGGTGGAACCCCCGGAGGGGAAAGAATCACAGGCAGAGCCAATCCCCCCCTCGGGCCCACCACCTCTGCCACCGGTGGGGGCCCCAGGGAAGAAAGGGGAATAGCCATAACTCCGCCTAAGTGGCCCACGGGGGCATCGGCACCACCACTCCTCAGCTGAGCCCTTCCGTGGGTCCCCCAGCCTCCGCACCGTCTTCGGGGCCATCAAGGGTGCCCTAGGTCCAGTCCAGGGCCGCCATGACCATAGCAGGCCCATGTCAGAACCGACCGGGGCCTCCCAAGACCACCGCGGCCCGAGCGAGGCCGCCGAGCCTGCCACACCGCCGTACCTCACTGGGGGCGCCGAGGTCTCTTCACAGCCCCTCGGAACTCCGGGGGTGTCGTGGCAGCTGTTCCAGGACCTCCGCGGCTGTAGCAAAGCCGCCGAGGCCAGTCCAAGGCCCTTCAGACAGCTCCCCCAAGTCCGCTCCTCCCTGGAAAATCCAGGACTATCGTGCTCCTCAGGGGGCCACTGGGGCCATGCCGCGGCGGTATCTCTGTCCCAGAGACCGCCGGGGCCGTCGACACTCAGAGCACAAAAAACACTGCCATAACGACTCCAGAGGCCGCCGCCGCCGCCGCCGTGGCCACCGCCACCGCCGCCGTGGCCACCGCCACCGCCGCCGTGGCCACCGCCACCGCCGCCGTGGCCACCGCCACCGCCGCCGCGGCCACCGCCGCCGCCGCCGCCACTTCGTACCACGGATTGTGCTATAGAATTGATTCCAGGAGTTTCTTTGCCCAAACCACAAATGTCTTCTATGACCCCAAAAGAATTAGAAGAAATGAGGAAATATATTGACAAAAATTTAAAAAGGGGTTTTATCACCCCAGGAAGGTCCCACATGGCAGCTCCTGTGTTATTCCATGAGAAAAAAAGATGGTAGCTTGCGTTTATGTGTGGATTATTGAGGTTTGAATGCCATCTGTGTGGAGCTCTTATATCCGTTATCATTAATGAAAGACTTACTCCAGCTTCCGTTGGAATACAATGAAACTTCCCAATAAACCACTTTTACTCACAATTTGGTTGTGGCAAGACTTTGTTTATTTTGGTCTGTTTCCTCCAACAACAGCAACAAATGGCAATTCTAGGCAAAACCAGTGCTGAGAGCATCTGCCTCTCAGCGCTGTTTATAATCCCTCACCACCCTTAATCATTGTCATCTCCACCCTTAATCATTGCCATCCCCACCCTTAACCATTTCCTAACCTCCCTTTCCCGGCTGCAGCCTCCCTGTGCGCAGCTGCCCGTGGCGAGAGGAGGAGGGGGTGCAAAGCCCCGTGCCCAGAGCTGGCTCAGCTCGGTTTCATCTGGACTGAACTGTCCACCCCCAGGTATGTGTCGGACACCGTATGGCAGTGACGATGAAGCCCAACACCTAGACTGATATTTAACTTGCTATCTGTAAAAGAAATGGTAAAAGCAGGATTTGTTGTAACCTTTCAGGGAGATAAATGTTTAATTGTAAAACAGGGTAAAAGCATCACTGCAAGATTAGATAATGGTTTATTTATTATACATAATAATCCATTAATTAATACTAACTCAGTTTATGAGAATAAAAAGCCTCATGATGAATGTATTCATCTGCTCCATAGACGTATGGGACATATTCAACACCACAGACAATACTGCTACTCTTCAAAAAGACCTTGAACTATGTATCAGAATGGTCAAACAAATGACAACTTCAAATCTCAACAAATAAATGCTCTGTCCTACTTTTTGGCAAAAAAAAAATCAAAATAAAATACAGGCTGAATAGTCAAGATCTTGTTGATGATCCAAACTCTGTCAAGGATCTTGGAGTACTCATCTCTAATGATCTAAGTGCTAGAACCCACTGTAACTACATAGCCAAAAGGTGTTAAGAGTTGTTAACCTAATCTTATGTAGCTTTTACTCTGGTAATATTACTCTAATAACTAGATCATATAAAACATTTGCTAGACCAATACTCGAATACAGCTCATCAGTCTGGAATCCACATTACGTATCTGATATTAACACAGTTGAGAAAGTCCAGAAATATTTCACAAGAGAAGTTCTCCACTCCTCTACCCATTGCAGAATACCTTATGCTACCAGACTTGAAATTCTAGACCTAGAAAACCTAAAACTACGCCACCTTTGGTCCAATCTAAGTATAGTATATAAAATCATACATTGCAATGTCCTACCTGTCAATGTCAGCTTCAACCATAACAACACAAGAGCAAACAGTAGATACAAACTCACCAAACTTGATTGCAGGAAATACAACTTCAGTAACAGAGTGGTCAATGTCTAGAATACTCTACCTGACTATGGTTTCTTCCCCAAACCCCAAAAACTTTAACCTTAGACTGTCTACTATTGACCTCACCCTTTCCTAAGAAGTCTGTAGGGGGCATGCATAAGCACACCAACATGCCTACCATCCCTGTCCTATTGTTTCTTTTATTTTTTTATTTTTGTTATATGTATCCATGTATTCATAACTGTTTTTACTTATACCTATTATCTTGTAAGCAATTGACAAAAATAAATAAATAAAATAAATATAAATTTCAAAATGCTAAAGAAAATTGTTGAGTTATGTAATGATATAAAATTAAAACCTTGTACAAAGTATTTAAATTGCAATGTTTGCAATCAAAAAAAAAAAACAAGGTAACTCCTGCAAGTAGTGTAAATGGATTCAAAACAAGTGAACCATTAGAGGTTGTTTTCGCTGATATTATTGGACCTAAAAAAACTAGTTTGGATGGAGCCTGTTACATATTAAATATAATTGATCATTTTTCCAGATTACGGTTTCTGTTATTTAATGAAAACGAAGACAGAAACATACCAGCATTTTGTAAACTGGCTAAAATTTGGTGAAAGGAAAAAGAAACAGAAAGTTATTAGCTTAGTAACAGATAATTGTACTGACTTCACCAATAGAAAATTTGAAGTCATGTTACAGAAAGCTGGCATTGAACATAAGCGTTCTGCTCCTTATAGACCACAACATAACTCATATATTGAACATAGAGGGCAAATATTACAAGCTATGGCTAGGACTATGATTTCGGATTCTGGTTTATCAGAAAAACTTTGGGGTGAAGCAATAATGTGTGCTAACCATGTTTTGAATAATGTAGTGAATTCAATGACTGGTGAATTACCATTTACTCGTTGGAATGGAAAAAAGCCAGATCTCAGTTATTTACATACATTTGGAACCCCAGCATGGGTTCATATTCCCATGTAAGTAAGGCAAAAGGGACAACATAGAGCAAGACAACTATATTTTGTAGGTTATGAAGCTAATCATAGATCATTTAGATTTTGGAAGCCAGTTACTACTAATGTATATTGCAGTGCAAGTGCTAAATTTCTGGAGCATGTTGGCTGGAGAAAGCTTGAACAGGAATATAATAAGATACAGGATCATGTTGTTGAGACTACATTGTTTACCGATAATCCTAATGATAATAATATTGATGATAAGGTAGTGGAGGAAACCTCAATGGAGGAATCATCAATAGAAGAACCCTCTATAACTGTAGAAGATGAGGATTTGATAGGGGAGGTAAAGGAAGAGGACATGCCAACAACATGTACTGAGTTGCCTAGGAAATCAACTAGGGAGAGACGTCCACCTGACAGATTTCAAGCTAGCATTGTATGTCAGGTTAATACAGAACCTTCTAACTTCAATGAAATAAAATTGTATCCTACAAAGGATCAGGTAGCTGGCAGGAAGCTATGAATAGGGAGTTAAAATTGTTAAAGGATTTAGAGGTGTATGAGGATGTAAAGTTACCACCAGGTGAGCGTGCAATAGGTTGCAAATGGGTGTACAAGATAAAAACTGGTGTGGATGGGACTAATACACATAAAGCAAAATTAGTTGCTCAAGGATTTGCTCAGTCAGATAAGGACTATGATGAAGTGTTTGCACCTAGTCTGAGAGCAAATACATTGAGAGCAGCATTAGTTTGGGCAGCTAAGAATAAATGTAAAATAAACCATGTAAATATTGAAACTGCATATCTACATGCACCTTTACAACATACCATCTATATGAAAAATCCATTAGGTTTAAAGGATGATGGAAAAACTGATTATTGGAAATTAAAGAAAAGTCTTTATGGTCTAAATCAATCCAGTTATGAATGGAATAAATGTATTGTAAAGGAATTAGTTTCAATAATTAGTTTGTTCCGAAGAGAAAAAGATGGTTTAATTTCTCTATTAGTGTTATTTACAGATGACACAGCAATTATAACTAAAACTGAATAAGAAGCAAATGATATTGTTTATAGATTACAGAAAAAGTTCAGGATTAGAAATTTAGGGGAGATTAAGCATTATTTGGGTCTTGATATAGTGAAAACGAATAAAGGTTTTAAAATTTTGCAAGCCAAAAAGATTAGCCAATTATTGAAACACTGTAACATGGAGCATTGTAAATCTGCTAAGACACCAATGAGTAAGGAATTTACACATAGTGATATCAAAAGTCCTATGTTTGATAAGAAAATATATCAATCCTTAATCGGTAATCTATCATATCTGAGTAATTGGTCTAGACCAGATATATCTTACAGTGTAAACCAATTGGCTAGGTATAACACTAAACTAAATGAAAGGCATTGGCAAGCAGCTAAGTGAATAATTAGGTTTTTAAAACACACAATCCATTATTCATTATATTTAGAACCAAGTAATGAATTAGTGTTAACTGCATATGCTGATGCAAGTTTTGCTACTGATATAATGACTCATAAGTCAACATCAGGTATAGTGGTAATGTTGGGTAATACTTTAATAGGATGGAAGTCTGTTAGGCAACAACATATTAGTTTATCCACTATGGAAGCGGAATTCTCATGTTTATCATTAATGTGTACAGAATTGATATATTATAAGCAATTGTTGAAGGATATTGGAATTACTGTACGTGATTCATTTATTGTTTATGAAGACAATCAATCTGCAATTAGTATGGCTACTAATTTAGCTGTTAAAATAAGGTCTAAACATACTGATTTGAGATATTTGAATGTTAGACAGTGTGTTCAAAATAAATTAATTCAGTTAGAATACTGCATGACTGAACATAATATTGCAGATCATTTCACAAAAGCTCAAGGTGCAATTAAGCATAAAGAGTGTTGTGAGAATTATGGTTTAAAGATGTAATGTATTATTTATTGACCTACTCAAAGGGGAGAATGTTAGGAATCTTTCCACCAATTAGTTGGGTTGGCAATATATAAACCAACAATGTATGTTTGTAGCTTTAAGACAAAGTCACTGTATTGATTTGTACTATATTCCGATTGGTTGATTGTATTGCAAATTGCCATAAGAGGGAGCTAGAGATCATGGCTTGCTCTCTCTGACATTCTGTCTCTCTGACATTCTTTATCTCTGACATTCTGTTGCTAACTAAGGTTCTCTGTTGTGCTTATACTTTGATATCTTTGTTTACTGTAAATGACAAAGGCAACCAGTTGGAAGACTTTAATTGGATATTATTTGGACTGTTAAATGTATATGACCTGGACCGTTTATTGGACTGTGCTATTTCTTAAAGTAAACTTTAACTCAATTTAGTATATCTGTGTGTGGCTGAATAATTATTCATAACTACTCTCATAAATGTTTCCATGTGCATATCCTTGTTACTCAAGGGTTATTCTGTACATATCATAACAGGAACCAGCAAACATACATATGGTACCTTGGACAATGCTCCAGAACACACTACAAATAAAGCAACATGAGTTTTACCATAGAGATCAAAAAGAAAGTGAGACTATCAATGAATACGTAGCAGCATTAAGAGAAGCTGCAGCACACCGCGAGTTCAAGGACCTAGAAGAGGCAATGCAAGATAGACTCATTTTGGGTTGAAAGACCTAAATCTAAAGAGGCAGTGAAGCTGGGTATCACATTCCAAGCCACACTAGATAAGGCCAGAGCAACTGAGTCCTCAATTAAATCAGCAGCTGAAATTCAGAGATCAAGCAGCGCTTATCACTCATGTGAAGCAGCTACCATGCACCATGAGAGGATGGAATATGAAGAATCCACAGATGCGGATGACGAAATTCACTGCATTCACCAAAAAAAGGTTGGAAATCCAGAAAGGGGATAGAGACTGAGACTACTCTATTGTGCTGGATTTGGGGACAATCACCCCAGATCGGCATACAGATTCAAAGATGTCATATGCCAAATATGCAATTGGAAGGGGCACATAGCAAAAGCAAAATACTTTGAATTGGTGACTGACCACAAATCGCTCCTAGGCATCATTGTGGGGGACTGCCCTACCTGAACATTTTATCACCAACAAACAACCTACTTTCCAACAAACAATTTGGTTTCAATAAAAATGTATTCTGTAATCTTCAACTCCTACATGCAAAAACATATGAACTACACAACTTGATCTGGGCAAAGCAATAGATACAATTTACATAGACTTCTGTAAAACCTTTGATTCAGTGGTATACAACAAACTACTTCTAAAACTAAAATCTTATGGTATTTCTGGACCTCTGTATAATTAGATAGCTGTGCTCCTGTCAAACAAGCAACAAGTGGTCAAAATAGGGAGTGCCCTATCAAATCCTGTACCTGCTAACAATGGAGTCTCCCAAGGCAGTGTTTTAGGACTAACACTCTTTATACTGTACATAAATGACCTTTGTGATCATATTAAAAGCAACTGCATTTTCTTTGCTGATGATGTAAAACTATTCAACACCACTGACAACACTGCTACCCTTCAAAAAGACCTTGACTATGTGTCAGAATGGTCAAACAATTGGCAACTTCAAATCTCAACCAACAAATACTCTGTCTTACACATTGGCCAAAAAAAAAAGATCATGCAAGCTGAATGGACTCAACCTTGTAGACAACCCTCACTCTGTCAAGGACCTTGGAGTACTCATCTCTAATTATCTAAGTGCCAGAGCCCACTGTAACAACATTACCAAAAAAGGATTAAGAGTTCTTAACCTAATCTTGCATTGTTTCTTCTCTGGTAATATTGTACTGCTAACTAGAGCATACAAAACATTTGCTAGATCAATTCTTTTTTTTAATATAAAAAGTTTTATTTTATTTTTCCACATTTCAATAACATCTTATTTTTAGTGAACAGCACGATTCCAGGTTTTCACATTTCCATACAAAAATGACCTTGATTACATATTAATCTTTCATATTTAGTTTCATATTTTATCATTACTTTACAAATTTTCTATTAATTTTCTCAAATACTTTCCTCAAACTTATTTTATATATTTTCAATTCATTTCTTAACCTATTTCTTTTAATTTTAAATAAGTCTCATATCTTCATATCATTGTGCTTTATACTTTTATCTGTCAGGTTTGCAATTTCGTCACATATTCTTATTTCATCATTTCAAAAATTGCATCTCAGTTCAAACATTTCAAAAAAGTTTCCCCCGCAATTACCAATTAGAGTGTGCCACCCCTACACTTATATATCATTTAGTTAGTTCCTCTTTAAATCCCAATAATCATTTAATGTTTTAATTATCACCTTAAGAATTAATAACAATAATCTCCTAACAACTACATAAACATATATGCCTTTTAAATCAGATTCCGCATGGCACTTTCCCTTTCAATTACATCAAATCATTTATAATTTCAAAAAGAAAAATTAATTTATTCAATTAATCATAAAAACTGATATTAATCTCATTGAAGCAATCCTCATAATTCACTTCAGTTACATTCTTAAATTCATTAAACATAGTTAATAGATTCATCATAGTATCACTTTTTTCACATTTATTCCATTTATCTCTGTATATAGTTTAATAAAAAACAGATATTCTAATAACAAGAAAATATCAGTTCCATTCTTTCCATTTTAAAAATCTAGAGAGATAAAGATAGATAGATAGATATCTTTCTTTACTCTTTAAGTCCACAATTGTCCAGTAATTTGATTCAACCAACATCCTTAGAATTTATTTCCAACTATCAGCTTTTATTAATTCCTCTTTAAATTTTTCCCAGATTCATCAAATAGTCCAATATCCATAAATTTAAATTTATGCCAAGATCATCAAACAATCCCAAAGTAATTTCTTCCTACTTCTTTCTTTTGTTTTAATGTTCAGTATTTCCACCTTCCACTTTCTAGGGTCTCTATTCTATTGTAACAAAGTTTCACTTACTTTGTATGAAATTCAACTTTTAGAAGAGCCAGGCATTTTTTTTACAGTCACAAACATTTTCTTTTACCCCTAGATGGCACTCTCTGTTATTTCCAAATTCCCCCCTCCCCCTCCCACTTTTTCTTCTCTAGTTAGGGTTTTTAAGATTCAAAAATCCAGTAAGTCCAAATATCAATTATGTTTTTTTTGTCACATTCAAGTTCAGCTTTAATTATGCCAATTTAGTCCCAAAATTATACATTTATCCAATTTAAACAGATATCTTTTTCTGGCTTCCTCCTTTCAAAGTTCAAAGCCACTTTCAGCTGTCAAAAATGTCTTTTCACTTTCTCGGTTGCTGCTTGTATTATCTCTCTTAAAAAATTATTAAGATTTTAATTCCAGGGTACCTTATATTTAAATGTTGAACCTGATTAGCCCAATCTTCCTCTTGCTGTCCTCTTCTTCACCGATCCTGCACAATCTTTGTCCCAGTTAGCTCTTCCTCTTCAGGGTGGCCATATTTGACCACCACTACAGCCGACTTCAGAGGGGAGTATGCGTAGCCAAGGAGGGGAAATGCAGCTCCCCTCGACCCAGTTGGCAGTCTTCATCTCCCCTATAGGGTGGTTCTGGGCCCAAAAACAGATGATTGGGGTCCTCCAATGGGAGAGCACAGATCAAAGACATGGACAATTGCGGTCTCCAGCTCGTCTGTGATGAGGACGCCACCGGAAGTCTGCTAGATCAATTCTTGAATACAGCTCATCTGCTTGGTACCCACACTGCATATCGGACATTAATACAATTGAGAGAGTCCAGAGATATTTCACAAGAAGAGTCCTCCACTCTTCTGCTTACAACAGAATACCTTATACCACCAGACTTGAAATTTTGGGCTTAGACAACTAAGAACTATGCCACCTTTGGTCTGACTTAAATGTAGTACACAAAATTATCTGCTACAATGTCCTGCTTGTCAATGACTATTTCAGCTTCAATCACAACAATACAGGAACACAAAACAGATAAAACTTAAGGTAAGCTTCTCCAAACTCAATTGCAGAAAACAGAGTTGTCAATGGAATGCACTACCTGCCTCTGTGATTTCTTCCCCAAACCCCCAAAACTTTAACTTTAGACTGTCTACTGTTGACCTCACTCCATTCCTAAGGGGTATGCATAAGCGCACCAATATGCCTATCGTCCCTGTCCTATTGTCTCCTTTTTATTCATACCCATTTCATATAATCATAATCATGTTCTAATTATATTTGTTACATAACACATGTTTGACAAATAAATATAAAAAAATAAAATAAAATAACCTAAACAGCTCTTAGGTTCTTGGTTGGGACTTGAACCATTAAGTTTTACCAGTACCAGACTATTAATTGAATTGAAGATTAAATCTTATGTTATGATACTAATACTAATCAATCCTAATACTAATAATCAATCCTAATACTAATAATTATAATTTTGTAGTAGAGCAGAGCCAATTCCATGAACTATAGCTAATCCTCAACTTATCACCACAATTGAACCCAAAATTTGTGTTAAAATTTTAAGTGAGAAATTTGTTAAGTGAATTTTGCCCCATTCTATGTCTTTTCTCACCACATTTGTTAAGTGAATAATTGAAGTTGTTAAATTAGTAACATGGCTGTTAAGTGAATCTGGCTTCCCCATTGACTTTACTTGTCAGAAGGCCACTGACACTGAGACTTTCATAAATGTGAGTCAGTTGTCAAGCATCTGAATGTAAATCATGTGATCATGGAGATGCTGCAACAGTCGTAAATGTGAAAAATGGTCATAAATTATTTTTTTCAGTACTGTTGTAACTTTGAATGGTCGCTAAATGAATTGTTTAAGTTGAGGACTACCTATATCAAAATAAACCAACATGGTGTACAATTTTGGACATGACTGATAATAAATAGTAATTAGAGGATCAAAAGCAGGTAGGATATTGTTGCGTCCAGCAAATCCTCACTTCAGTTCGCTGTTTAAGCGGGACCTGAAGAAGCCCCTGATTGGCTGGACCATTTGAAAGATCCGTATAAAAGATAAAAGGAGCTGTCAATTGGAATCAGCTGTCTCTCTCTCTCAGCTGCTGCCGCGAGCCGCGGCTAGCCACAGTTGAGTTACAAGTTAGCAATAAAGTCTGTTAAGCTTTATACTGCCCCCGCCTCTTCTTCTAAGCACGCCAAACACAAAACTGGCAATGAGGATGGGATGCTGATGAACTGAGGCAATTCCTGAGGCAAAGAGAGAGAGCACCACATGGCTGAAGTCACTACAAAAAGAGCTGTCACTAAGAGCTGTCACTAGAGCAGTCACTGTCGAGCGAAGATATGACAGCACTGCCAAATTTTCCATCTTTCAGGCCGAACACCGAGAGGTGGACATCATATATCAAAAAGTTCAAATATGTCATGGACGCTGCCAACCTATCTGACATCCTTCCTAACAGGAAAAAAGCCTATTTCCTGAGTTTCTGCAGGGCTGCCGTTTTCGATACCACCACCATGCTGCTGGCTCCATAGACGGTCAAGGCTGTTCCCTGGGAAGAACTACAAGAGGTGCTCAGTAACCACTATGCCCTGAAGCCATCATGCATCGCCCGCCGCCATGCATTCAGGAGAAGAAGCAGGGAACGAGTCCATAAGTGAATACATGGCGGCTCTTCATTCAGCCACCCTGTAACGTGGTTTCTGAGATCATCTAGACAATATGCTGCTGGACCAGCTCATCTGCGGGATGAGAGACTTTTGACTACAATGATGGCTGCTGGCTAAAGGTGACCTCAACTTGAAGCAAGTGATCGAAGAAGCTCAAGCCGCTGAACTATCCAATTTATCCACAGCCGAAATACAAAAGCCAAGATATCTTCCTGGGGTAAAACCCAGCGCTGCGGTCCACTACGAAGACACCTACTGTGGAGATGATGACTTAGAAGAGGAAGAAACAATTAATCGCCTCCGAACACCCCAGCCGATGCAGAGAAAAAATCTTCCTGCTGACAGAAAATAACTCACACCACAGCTGATTTGCCTCAGCTGTGGAGGAAACTATCTGAAAGCCACTTGCCATTGTACAAATGCTGTCTGCCTAAAGTGCCAGAAGAAAGGACACATAGCTAGAATTTGTCAGGCACCAAGAAACACAACCCTGCCATCTCAACATCTCAATCAACCAAAAAAATCTCAAATCCAAAGAGGAATGCTATGCCATAACAAAGCATTCCCAAGAGCTGAGTCACTGACTTAATTTTTTATTAATTAATTAATTAATTAATTAATTTGATTTGTCAACCACTTGCAAGGTAATAGGTATAAGTATATACATAATTATGACTACATGAAATGGTTACATATAAGAAAAATAAAAGATACAGTCCCTGTATATACAATTTGAGCAATCCTCTCTATTATTGAAGGCTACCATGACACCAGCTGCTCTTTGAGAGAAATATGATATTCACTCTAAAAAATAATCCATCTAAACAATTTAAAGGACTTACGATTCCATATGACTCATGCTCACAGGAATCTGTTTACTTCTGTTTCAACTAATTACTTGGGACGCTCATTTTCTTCCACCAAGCTTCAAAGATATAAGGCATGGAAATAAATTAAGGAGGCATACTATATACCTAGCCCATCAGATCAGTTGATTCCATCCTATTGATCATTAGAACAGCGATGCTAGAGGGGGATCATTGCTCTTTCTTGGTGATTTTTGGCATTTTAATATACTTTTCACATAATAGCTATGTCAGATAGAAGCAGTTCAGAACATTCTGGAACTTTTCTAACCTGGGACTAGAATAACATTAAGCAAATTTGCAGCTGGTGTCAATGAATTGCAAAATCTCCCAGGAATATCTGAACCAAAGCCTTATTCAGTGGATCCAAACCTGTTATACAATTATTGTGTTATATGTATTTCACTTTTGATTCTTTATTTTCTTTTTTCCTCAGTAAAGTTTTCAATTTCACTTATACTTTGCAGTACGTTATCCCCATTCTATAGACTTGATTAGTATATGCTGATCGTTTTATTTCTTTAGTCTCCCCATCCCACAAACCATTTTATGTAGTCTTCAATTGATTCTTCTGTTATCTTCTCTGCCTCTTCTGCTTACAAATCAATTAGATGTAGACTGCTATTTGCATTTTAAATGTAGACAGGCGCTAATGTTTTATTTTTATTTATTTATTTGATTTGATTTGTCAATTGCTTACAAGATAATAGGTATAAGTATAAACATAGTTATGAATACATGGATACATATAAGAAAAATAAAAGAAACAATAGGACAGGGACGGTAAGCACATTGGTTCGCTTATGCATGCCCCCTACAGACCTCTTAGGAAAGGGGTGAGGTCAATAGTAGATAGTCTAAGGTTAAAGTTTTTAGGGTTTGGGGAAGAAACCACAGAGTCAGGTAGAGTATTCCAGACATTGACCACTCTGTTGCTGAAGTAGTATTTCCTGCAATCAAGTTTGGTGCGGTTAATCATGAGTTTGTATCTATTGTGTGCTCTTGTATTGTTATGGTTGAAGCTGAAGTATTCATTGACAGGTAGGACATTGCAATATATGATTTTATATACTATACTTAGATCAGATTGAAGGTGGCATAGTTCTAGGTTTTCTAGGTCTAGAATTTCAAGTCTGCAAACTTGTTCTAGTAATTCAATAAAAATTATGTCAAATTCACTTGTAATTGTGTAAATGTTACTCATGATTGCTAATTGCTAATTACCTAGTTGAACATCAATCCTTGCTGAGTAAGATCTTATGAACTTAACATTGTAGAAAATAACCTTTTCCAATTACATGGAACATCAGAGACTCCTTTTCCCCTGCAGGTTCAAAACATTTTTGTGTCATACAATTGAACTTCTACATGTCAGAACAAGGAGGTGTATTTTTCCAAATATCACATACCCTTAATAACAAGTAATTTACTCTCCAAAGAAAAATTAAATCATAGTTAATTGAATTAGAAAAGACCTACAAGGAATTTTCTCATTTTTTTTTCTGCTGATTTAGCTTTTTGTCTTATACTGATTACAAAATTACATAACTAGGGAGAAAGCAATAGAACATTTTGATGGAACAGAATGACTGTAATTCTTTGTCTGATGAGCTGACATCAGGTAAGGCACATCTTCTTACTCAGGTATTCATGCTGAACAGCTGCAAGTGGTCTGTTGATGTAACCTAAAAACTGCAATATAAAACATTTCTGCAAAGTGTTAGCAAAACTCTCATTCATTTACTTATTTGGACCAATATAAACAATATCATTAACATAAAAACATTATCCCATATGCATTCCCAGATCTTTTTGTGAACACGCACTCATCAGTTTCAGATTTAATAAAACCCATTAAATTTAGTTTGTCAGTAAGACATAAATACTACATTAAACAGATTGTTTCAGACCATAAAGACTTTTGTTTAAGAGCCAGGTATCCCCTTCTTGCTTCCGGAACCCTGGAGGACCTTTTCTTCATCCAGTAGGAATTGCAGGCGTACACACCTTGAGTTGCTTTAGACTGCTCATTTCAGCCTTCATTTCCTTATGCCAAGGTAAGATTGCTTTTGTCAATTGCCATGAAAATGGCTGCGGAGGGATCCCCTTGTTGACCCTCTCGGAACGTCTCGGAACAACGGTCCATTCTTCTTCCGTTTCGTCCTCATCTTCTTCCTCGTTGCTAGCCTTGACGGCATGCAAAGACAGAACCTCAGATTGAGAGGAACTAGTTGATGGAACATCCACCTGATAATCTCGATCATCAGACTGCATAACTTCATCTCTAGGAAAATAAACTCTGGGATCATTGGAGTGAATTCTGAACCAGTCAGCATCTTCTTCAAAAGTAAAGGATTGAGAAACCACAATTACATTTCTGGAGTTAATGAACTTGCTGCATCTGGAATTGTCATCAATCCCCATAAATCTCAGTCTTTTTGCTGCTGGACCTCCTTTCCTTCTTTGAGCTAATGGAATATTCACCATAGAATAGGAACCAAAAATATGGATATTTCTCAGATCGGGTTTATATCCATATAACATGAAGAAAGGTGTCTGATTTATTACACTGCTCCAGATACGGTTAATAATATAGTTTGCATATTTAATTGCTTCACCCCAGTATGGGAAACTCAGATTAGCATCTTCCAGAAGACAGCGCATCATTGTTTGCAGTACTCCATTTCTGCGTTCCGCCACTCCATTTTCCGCAGGAACGTAAGGAGCTGTGGTCTGGTGCAGAATTCCATTCTTACGCATCCAGTCCTGAAAACGCTGGGACATGAATTCAGCACCATGATCACTTTGAATTCTAGCGATGTGAACACCATGTTGAATGTTGACATAAATTCCAAAGTCTTTAAAGATCTGAAAGGTCTCAGATTTTTTCTTCATAGGAAACACAAATCCATATCTAGAATAATTGTCAACAATTGTTAAGAAATATTTTCTACCACCAAGTGTTGGTGCAAATGGACCTACTATGTCAGTTTGTACCAAATCAAAAATGCGTGTTGACAGGCATGTAGTGTGTTTTGAAACGGCTGCTGCCTTGGACTTGGCTTTCTTGCAGACAGCACAATCCAAAAACACCTTATACCCCTTCATATCCAAACCCTTTACGAATTCTGACATCTTGCTAAGAACACGAAAACTGGCATGCCTTAATCTTTGGGATAGCAACAGGATCTCTCTCTGGAACATCTCTCTCTGGGCCTATGCACCCTCTTATTGGAACAGGTATACTTGCCTGTGCTTGCAAAGTAGACTTTGGTTTTAGATAATAAACACCACCAATTAATATGGTTTCAGCAACAATATTACCTTCTTTCATCACATAACTTGCTTTTTCAAAATGGTGAACCAGGTACTTGGATACTCTCGACAAATGACTCTGACTAAGCAAACTGCTGGTTGCTGTTGGAATATAATAAACATCAGGAATTAATGCATCTAGCTCTTTAATATGAACAGTTCCTTTTCCCTTGACCTGAACAGTATTATTTGAAAAGATGTACAGTTCACACATGTCAGATTCAGGCTCGTGCATCTCTGTGAAAAGATCTCTTCTGTAGGTAACATGCACTGCTGCTCCACTGTCCAAAGTCCAGAGATGTCTTCTATCATAATTTGGATTTCCTTCGTTGGTCAACGCCAATGTGATGTGTGGAGTTTGTAGATCATGCCTGGAACCACAATGACCTTGTTTTTCACCTCTGCCCTTGCTTCTGGAATCTGTTCCTCTGGGCTGGTACATGACAGATGCTGGAGATCGCTGGGGACAATCACAGACGATATGTCCCTGATGACCACAGACGTAGCATCTTGGCATCTTTGGAACGAAGGCATTTCCTCAGAAATTTCACCTTTGATCTGGAGCTCGCAATGCAGTTGATCCTTTCAAATGTGGTGTGGCGTGCATGAATGCTGGCACTGGCTGGCTTTCTGGAGACATCTGTACAGCAGACTGACTCCTTGACAACTTTGTAAATGCACTTTGCAAATTTTGTAATTGTTCCTGTATTTCACCAGCAGATGGTGTTGCAACATTAGAAATGGCAGAAGCTCTTTCAACTGAGTCAGCATCACGAGACATATCACGAGCTATCTGTGATGTAGGTATAGCTCTCTGCTCTGATTGGTCTGACACCACTCCCATGTGACCAATTTGTGGGTGGACCCTTAGCTTCTATGTAGAAGGCAAGATGGAGGACTCAGGAACTCTAATCACACCCTCATCTCACTGAAAAGACAGTGCAAACTCCTTAGCTTGCTGTAGGCTTTGTTCAAAAACTGCAATCTATTGCATATAATCCTGCATAGCTCTCTGACTCATTGTTGGCTCAGGATTTAATGGAGAATAATAAATTTCACCTTTCTCTTTTGGTGAAAATCTATCAGCTGCCTGTATTACTTCAGAATTAGCTCAAAGCTTCTCAAATTCTTGGGCTTCTGGCTTCTCAGGCTGAGTTTGATAGCATGCATCATAAATAAAACTTGGTACAGACCTGCTATCTTGTCCTCCTATGGCAGCTTCCTCCTCCAGATGAGTAGCGGTAACAAGCGAACTTCTTATCTCCTCAGGAATTTCAGAAAATGTCAATAAATCCTCCGACTGAGCTTTCCGCTTTGCTTTCCCTTTCTTTCGTGGTATGTAGAATTTATCAAAATTAATCACAAATTCCTCAGAATTGTTTTGATCTAATTATCAAAACAACAGATAAGGAACCATCCTCTGCTACCATGTCAAAATGAAAACATTCAGTTTTATAAATTAGAGGAAATGGATCGTGTTTTTCTGTTGCCAGCATACTTTATTTACAAAATAACTAAGAAACAAAGAAACAGCAGTACCATTCTACTAAGCAAGCAAAGAAACTATAAAGAAAGATGAAGTAGAAGTAAAACTTCTCCCCTGCACACATGCGCAGTAAAACAGAAGTTCACAAGACACTCATATCTTGTTACTATGGAGACTTGATAACCAGTCCAGCTCATTCTGTAAACTATCTGTGGCAAGCTCCTCAGACAAACCCAAAACAAACACAGTGACAGAAAATGTGGTGGAACACTGATATTTATAATATTAAAACATTAGTGACTTAACAGGGGGTAATAAGTATATTATATGAAGAAATGTTATTGATGTTTATGCATATTTTTGGAGAAAGTGATAAAAATTATAAAGAATAGTATTGTTTAAAGATAATGAGGTGAATATAGAAACACCCCAACCAACAGGAGAATAAAGAAATAAGGACAAATTGGAAAAATTGTATAATATACAGTATATTGATACATAAAAGAATATATTATAATTATAATGAGCATATCAAGGTTAGAAGATGAAAAATATAAACTCTATAAATGTAATTGTATTATTACTGTTAGCATTGTGTGAAAATATATTAAGCCAGTCATTACACTGTCCACAAAAAATGTTGGCTGTTAAAGGAAAACTACAAATAAAACATATCCAGAAAAAGAAAAAGAAAAACCAAAAAGTCCTGTTGCCTCTTGAAAAAAAAAAAAAAGCACCTTTGGGACAACTATGACCTGGATGACTGAGAATCTCCATAGATGTCAGCAGAAATGTATAACTTTGTGACATGATTGCCCTGGACATTTTAAAATGAGCTCAGTCACCCTAATGCTTCCTTTGGCAGCTACCTTAGGCCTAATACTCTGGAACTGCTCCAATACATTCTCTTTTTAATTTTTTTTAATGCTTCTTGAAAAAAGGCACATTTTTTACACATTTTTTACACATTTCTTCACAATGCTACAATAATTAATTAAGCTTCTTCCAAATTATTTTAAAATGTGCTGTGGTTTTCTCATTGTTTCTCGTGTTAAAACATTAGATCATAAGAAAAACTTCATACAATCATTTTAAGACTGAGGGTCAAGATTTACTGAGTAGTCAAGATTTTTAGTTTTCATAGCCAATTTTATTGATTGATTGATTGCATTGCATTGCATTTATATTGAGTCTCCAATGGCAAGTCAAGATGGCTTACAGAATATAAAACCAATTGGATCCAGTGTTTGTTATTTATTATAATGTGTGTTTGCCAATATGATCTAACTGGAAAGCAAGGATATACATGATAGATAATTCTTTCCCACTCTTGTTATTTGCTCTTGGCACAAAGCACATTGTTTCTAGTCTTCAAATCCTCCTTTAGTAAGGTCCTAAACATATATTCTTTGTTGTGTATGCACCTGCAGCTTTAATGTAACTTACTGTCAGAAGTTAATTGTATACTAAGCTTTATACTATGTGCATAAGGTTTTTTTCATATATAGGGAAATACAGTTTGATAAATAAGTTCTGATAAATAAGTTGTGTTCTTATTAATTTAATGCACATCACTATCATCCAACTAGAACATAGCACTGATACAGTACTAAAAGAAGGAAGAAAACAATAAATGTAAGTCTTTCCTGGAATGGATAAGTTCTCCTACAGTAGCATTAATTTAATAAATTAAAGAATGAATGTACCTCTTTACTTCCAGGTAATATATTTTTTGTTTGCGTCCTTCCAATCTGTATTGTGATTTAAAAAAAAACAATACGAGATAAAACTGCACCATCATATTAGGGTTTGGATAGAAGCACTTGCCCTCTGCTCCCTGGGATCTTTTTTCATGAAAATTCCACTTTGTCCTGATAGCAGGAAATATAATAAATATAGTAAATGAAGTATAGCCACACTTCATAGAATTGATTTGTATCGCAGTGTGAGCAAGAGAAGCTACTATTACAGAAACATTTACCAGGACAAAACATTGTGTACAAAGAAAGGCAATTTATAAAAATGCAGTTGAAATTTCTACTCAACATGTATAAATTCTAGTTTAAAAACGATTTGTGTATATATTAAATATCCTGGTTTCATTTCATTTGTAATTTTGAAATGATAATGTAGCCTGCAAAAATTAAAGCAGGATGAACTTCATGAAAAATAAAATATGAGATTTAGAATCACGCTAAATATAAATTTTGGAGAAACATAATGTTGTGAAATAAGGTAAACATACATTTCCCAGAATAATGTTGCAGGATCCTATCTGAGTCAACCAGCAGGACCAAATATTTTTTTTCTTTCCAAGATTTCAGGTAGAGAAGTTTATTTGTCAATTTGACAGTTGCTTACAGGATAATAGGTATAAGTAAAAACATAGTTATGAATACATGGATACATATAAGAAAATAAAAAAAATAAAAGAAACAATAGGACAGGGACTGACTGAACATTCAGAAGGATAACACTTTTGGTCCCAATTATTGATTTGGACTGGATCAATGTATTTCTAAGTTATGTCATTTTCCCAGTGGAAAAAATATTTCAAATTAAAATAACATATCAAATGTGAGGCATGGGTTTATTTATTAACAAACTGGCTCTCAGCTACATTCTGGGTGGAATTATTATTTAAAGTAATTTCTTTTTTTTCAGGAAGATATCAAATAGGTGGGGGAAATGCTTGGTTCTGTGTTTAATCATAGCTAAATTTAGTTTTCTTACACAATGATATATCAAAAGTATTGTTTCAGTATAGCTATTGCTTTTCTCTAAAAGCCTCAAAAATATGATATCTATATTATTTGTAGAATTTTAGAAAAATAGAAAATTGGAGGAGGAAGGGGAGGAGGAAGAGGAGGAGGGGGAGGCTTTAAAAATCAAAGTTCTTTCATGTAAGATTAACAGCTTAAAATGTTTTGTCAGCAGGTGAGTCACAGAGAAAGTACACAGCACAATGAAACAATTTCTTCTCACATATGCAACCAGCAATATTTATGTGCTTTGTGCCATTTGGGACATGCTCTGCATTGACCAATTATGGAAGAAGGATGTGAATATATATGTTGTTACTGTGAGGGTGGGAAGGATTATAATATGGTGAGGTAAATGCAGTTGATAATTAATTTGTATTTATATATCAACACCCCCCCTCAAAGAATCAAGACAGAACATGCAATAAAGTATAACATAGCAAGTAAAATTAAGAATCTAAGCCACAAAACAATTTATTATTTTTAAAAAACAAAGTTTTAGAACCAAATTATATAAACAAAATTAGGCAAATGGGCATACTACCTGAAATTCAAGAGCATGGACCAACTATAGAAAGCTGAACAGAACATGGAAATTGTTGTAGATCAATGTAAGTAGTCTCTGGGCTAGAATGAAACTATTTGGAATTGGCATTTGAATACCCAGTAGGAAGAATAGGAGCTGGGTATTGTTTTGATTGTATAGTTTTCTGTTTTTATGATTTTATAGTTCTGGATTTTATTGTTGTTGTGAGATACCCAGAGCTATGTTTTAAGATGTGTGGCCATACAAATCTTTTAAACATACAAGTAAAACAAAGAAGTAAATGGTGCTTTGATACATAATCGACCTGTAAATATTTATTATAAATAGAGATCAACTGATCAATAAAGCAAAGAGCAAAGAGCAAATACTTCATGAAGCATAATTACCCTTCCCAAAATCTATAAAATAATATGCAATCCAGGCTAACATGGACTACTGTTGTGACATGTATTCCCATCATTAATGGTATTGCAAAATATACAAGCATTGTTAACTATTTTTTGAATTCTGGAAAGTTGGAACCTTGTGTATATGTTATTATCCATTAGCCTATGTATTTAATGAATTAAAGAAGATAGGTCTTCCATATTTATATCTCACACCTTACATTACATTGAATTACTATGTTCATTCACTTTTATCAGCAAAAAACTAAAAATATGGAATAAATGTGCATTTCACAATGCTGGATGAAGTGTTAGAGTCCATAATATCTTGATAGGATCAAGTGGTGGAAGACTACTGTAAAGAATGTAGAATTAAATTGTATATCCTTAATTCTATAAACAAAAAGAAAACATAATAAAATAATGAGTATCAGGGCTGTAGGTTTCCCTTCAGGACTTACCAATCAAGGTAAAAAAAATCATACAAGAATAATTTAATAAGCATAATATTTTCATAATATCCAACAACCAGTAGTTTTGCTGAAAAAGCACCATATATAATATTGATTTTTCAGTTGGGAAAGCCCTGTAATTTTTAATCATTAGATTGCTTCTAGAAGTTTAAACTCTATTATTATTCATTACAAATAATGTTTTTTTTTTAAAGTATGTGACTTACAAAAAACACTGGTGGATTTACACTTCATATAATCCAGACATTGCAATAAATAATTGATTCCGTATCTGAAGTAATCAGTGACAAACTATGTTTGGGAGAAATTAGCACATTAAAAATGTTAACTTTTTTCTAGGTTATATTTGACCAAAATGAGACACCACGCCAAAAACACCACAATCTTGGACAAACCTTTTCCACTATATTACTTTAAGACAGCTTAGTATAACAAGCCTTTTGTTGTAGATAATATGACTATTGCATAGAAGCAAATCAAAGTTGCAGAAGAAAATATGATTGTTTCTGCAAGAAATCAAGCAATCAGCACATCAGCTAAGAGATATCAGAGATTGCAGTGTTGGGATCCTCATTTCCCCAGTGTGGGTATCAGGAATAAATGATTATTGGACTTCCTGTGGTGACATCATGCCACGGCAGTGCAGAGGAACAATGCTCCATTCCCTATGCCGGAGTTTTTGTGTTTGGTGGCCATCTGAGGCAAAGTTTAGTCCTGGAGGGACTAGCAAGGGAAAGGGGAACTCTCGGAGGCAGAGAGGAGAGGTGCAGTTTCCAGCTGTGCTAAGAAGGGAGCCTTCAGTCTGATGCAGAAGAAGCTGACCTTGATGGCAGACCCAGAGGCGTGATGTGCCAATCTAAAGAAGAAGAAGGAAGCAAGGAGAGAAGACAGTACAGCAGTGACAGGCGAGCTGTGGATTTAGCCAAGTTTAGAAAATCAGTGAAGAGACAATCAGAGGAGCAATCAAGAAGATAAGTGAGTCTCCAAATAGAAAGGGTTCATCCCAGAAGACAGGTAGCATTTTGTATTAGAAGCAGAATAGCTCTTAGAAGAAAAGACAAGCCAGCAAAACAATGAAAAAGCAGATAAAAGAAAAGAGGCAGCCATATTGTTTTTGGGAGAAATGACTACAGAATTGTTCTTCGAAGATCTAGAATTTGGAGCTCCAATGGAAAGAGGACAGGTTTGACAGCTGTGAGAAGAAAAAGTGTGGTCAAGTGACTGTGCAGATTGTGTGAAACTGCCATTGAGAGAAGAAATAATAATTGGGAACTGATGCAATAGTGAGACCAAGTGGAGAAACGATATTTAAGCATTTAATTCCTTATATTTTTTGGTGCTTTTAGGAAAGTAGATATCTATAGTGCACAATTACTAAAAAGTAAATGTATTTAGATGTAAAAGACTAGGGAATATTTTGATAAAAATTAAATATAGAAGTATAGTGATAATAATAGAAAATATTTGATATAGAAACTTTGCAAGTAAACTTTATATTTTAGTATTAACTATACAAATTACATTTATATAAACATACTCTACTCTCTTTAGATATACATACTTAAGATCTCATATAAGAAATTAGAATTGCAGATATATTTTTATTTATAATATAGTAATATTTATTGCTAATAAATATATATATTGGTGCATTGACTTACTTATATTTATTATTAACTATTAACTGTATTTATTGTATTTATTAATACCTAGTGTGTTTATTATTCATCATTTACTAATTGATATTACTATATTTATTAATATATATTGTATTTATTATTAATTACTAGTACTATTTAGTAACATTTATTAATATTTATTGATATCTACCCTGAAAGATAGAATTATGTAGAATAGAAAGAAAATAATATAGGAATCCATAGTATAGAATAATATAGGTAATATAGAAATCCATAGTATAGAGCAGTGGTAGTCAACCTGGTCCCTACCGCCCACTAGTGGGTGTTCCAGCTTTCATGGTGGGCAGTAGGGGTTTTGTCCCCTACTTTATAAATCACCATTACTGTGGAACCAGTGGGTGGTTAGAGAAAACTTTACTATTAACAGAGATACAAAAGTGGGCGGTAGGTATAAAAAGGTTGACTACCCCTGGTATAGAGCATATTAATTAAACTGGATGATAATTTGGGAGAGCATATACAAAATCTTAGGAGAACAGCATAAAATTATAAAAGAGATGACCAGCACCACAACCCTGAAAACAGGAAAGAAAACCACATCATCGGTGTCACTATCTAGCCCATACACATTACTAATCAAAGGAATGCTTACCACTGAAAAAGCGAATACTACCCCCAGTATGTAGACAATGCAATCCACATTGATGACAATACAGAAAACGATGGCTAAACTCCAGGAAAACATGTCAAAAAAACATGGAGAAATAAAATCGGTTATGGGAGAGATGAAAACAGAAATACATAAACTTGAAAAGAGGATGGCCTGAATCCAAGAGGCAATCCATAAAAACGAGGAAAGAATAAAAACAATTGAAAATAGAACAGAACAAACAGAGAAAAAAATTAGAAATGGTGGACCAGAAGATGACAGGGCTGAATAAAGACCTGGAAAAATCCTTGATACATTTAGAGATGGATCGGGCCTCATTTTTCCTGAGGTTCCAGAATGTAACAGAGACAAAGGAAGAGGACCTGGGGAAGTTGGTGACAGAATTGATTGCAGATCCCTCCCTTCAGAGGGATAGGCAGGAAATTTTAAATGAATTAGATGAAGTTTACAGAGTGTACACAAGCTATGCCAAATGCCATAGACTCCCCAGAGAAGTACACATAAGATTTGCCCATAAAAAAGTCACATTATATATAAGATCACAAGGGAATAGCCGATGACGTACAAAGGGAAAGAAATAATTACATTGAAACAAATCCCTAAAAGAGTCTGTGAACAGCTGTTTTCTAGCGACCCAATTAAACAAGAGAAATATTATGTTTCGATGGATTACTCCAGAGGGAATGCTGGTCTCCTAGAATGATAAAAAGATGAAAATCAATAGTTTGGAAAAGGCCCAAGATCTCCACAACCAATTAGTTGGACCAGAGGAAGAATATAGTAGCAGAGAGGAGTTAGAATTAGTGAGTCAAGATGAACAATGGCAGGAGACCAGAGAGAAAGTGCAAGAAAAGAAGAATAACAAGGAGAAAGAACATCAGGAAGAAGAAGGAAGAAGAACAAGGACTCAAAGAGAAACTAAGCCAAATAGAAGGCAGCAAGTGGAACAAAAATAAAAAATGGAAGAAGAACTGAAACTGATATCTATTAATGTTAATGGCCTAAACTCACCATCGAAAAGAAGACAAATTCCAAATTAGTGAAACAAAAAATGGATATTGTGTGCCTCCAAGAGGTGCACATTAAAAAACAAGATGAGAGATATTTACAGTGTAATAAATTGGGGAAACTTTATTCAGCGTAGCAGAAGAGAAAAAAGGAGGGGTGGCAGTATACATTAAAGAAGGGATAACAACTAAACCAGTATATACGGATATAAAAGGAAGAATATTGACAGCTGAATTAACAATAGGGAAAATATATTAGTTGTTATATATGTTCCTAATAAAAACCAAAGTGAGTTCTATAAAAATGTGCATTTCTATTTTACAGAAATAGGGAATGATAATGTATGTCTAATCGGTGACTATAATGCAATAGTGGACATTAAAAAAGATTATGCTAGTGATCAAAAAAGCAAACATAAAAGGAATATAGTACCCAAAACCTTTTTTGAAATGTCAGATGAATTAAATTTATTAGACTTATGGAGAACCTTAAACCCAGGAGAAACTAAATTCATCTTCTATTCCAATCCTCACAAATCCTAGTCAAGAATTGATATGGCCTGGATAAATGGAGACCTAGTTAAAAATATTGAAACAATAGAGATTATGTATAATACTTGGGCTGACCATAACCCTCTTAAAATAATATGGAAAGGACAAAAAAGGAAGAGAGGTAGATGGACACTAAACCCACAAATCTTAAAAGAAAAAGAATATATCCAAAAGATTTCAAAAGAATTGGAGCTATTTTTAAGGATAATAAAAACAACAACATACCTCACAACAAAATCTGTGGACACCATAAAAGCATATTTAAGGGGGATAATAATAGTCTACATTGCAAAAAGAAATAAAGAAAAATTGAAAAATCATAATACATTATCTGAGAAAATTAAAGATTTAGAAGAAAAACTTCAAATGGAATCTGGAAAAGAACAAATTAAAAACAAATTGGCCTTAGCAAAACATATACTGAATATCTTGTCAAGAAATTTAAAATTTGCAAGACAAAATTATTTTGAACATGCTAACAAGCCAGGGTGATGGTTGGCCTATAAATTAAAAAAAGGAAACAAAAAAAGAATAATATACCAGCTACAAGATGAGAATGGAATTATGGAAACTAATATTGATAAGAAAAAGAAAATTACACCAGAGTTTTTTGAAAATCTTTATAGACAGGAAGCAAATAAACGAATATTTGAAAGGAGAAACTATGCCTCCATTAATTGAAGAAAGGGGGAACTATTAAGTAAGGAAATAACATTAACTGAATTAAAACAAGCAATTCAAAAACAAAAAATAATAAAACCCCAGGACCTGATGGATTGCCAGGGGAAGTTTATAACAATTTGGGAGACTCAACAGAAACATTATTATTGGAAATTTGCAATGAGATCTTGACAGAGGCAAAGCTACCAGAATCATGGAAAGAGGCATATATTACCTTGATTCCAAAAGAGGGTATAGATATCAAACAAATTAAGAATCATAGACCAATTTCTCTTTTAAATGCCGACTATAAAATATTCATGAATATTATGGCGAAAGGCTGAAAAAACTATTAAATAAAAATATACATGCAGATCAAAATGGAATCCTCCTAATGAGACAAAAAAGGAATAATACAAAAATAGTAATTAATATATTGGAGTATTATGAGGCTTATCCAGGAAGACAAGCAGTTCTTGTCTTTCTGGATGCCCAAAAAACCTTTGATAACATGAACTGGGAATTCATGATTCAACAAATTAAAAAATATGAAGTTTGGAGAGAGATTTGAAAACATGATAAAATCAATCTATTCCACTCAAAAAGCAAATGTAATAATAAATGGGGAGATGACAAATCCATTTAAGATAATGAAAGAAGTCAGACAGGGATGTCCACTGTCACCTCTATTTTTTATCCTGATCCTAGAGACATATTAATAAGAATTACATCAAACACGGAAATAAAAGGAACCAAAATTAAACAAGAAAAATATAAACTACAGGCATTCGCAGATGATATGGTATTTTTTATTGAGGACCCACTAGAATCTGGACCTATATTGTTGCAAGAGATAGAGAAATACAAGGAAGTAGCGGGCCTTAAAATTAATTAAAAAAAAAATTCTAGTCAAAAATTTAACTGAAAAAGAGAAAGGAGAATTAGAAGAATGAATGGGACTCCAAATTGTAAAAAAGGTGAAATATTTAGGCGTTTGATTAAGGGAAAGGTGTTCAGCATTAAAAAAGGATAATTATACAAAATTGTTACAACAAATTGGAAAAGACCTGGACAGATGGGGGAAACTACAGCTTTCATTATTAGAGAACATTGCAACAATTAAAATGAATATTCTGCCCAAATTGCTTTACTTATTTCAAATGATCCCCATAAAATTAGATAAAAATTTCTTTAAAGAGTTAAATAATATAACTATGAAATTTATATAGTCCCCCAAAAAAAGTGCAGATAAAATTAATTCATCTACAGGATAGTAGAAATAGAGGTAGCTTTGGACTATCAGCATGGCAGACTTATTATAAAGCAGCATCCTTAGTTTGGATCAGGGAATGGATTAATTTAGACAATAGGAGAATTTTGACCTTGGAAGACATGACATCCAGATGGGGAGGCATGCCTCCATTTGGAATGCCAGAAATAAGAAACACTCATACTTCCATAGACATATCTTATGAGATTCGCTGATTCAGACCTGGGAGGAAATTAGGAAAAAATATTATATTAAAATCCCAGGCTGGTTATCCACTATGGAGGCAATGATCCACCCCAACACAGTGGATATTAGTAAAATGGCCAGATATAATCAAATTTTGGACAATCGAGGAATGTTAAAAACTAACCAAGAATTGAAAGCACAGGGAATAACTATAGACTGGTGGCTATATCTCCAGTTGCATTTGCAATACAAAAAAGATTTAGAGGAATATGGATTTGAATAGGATTTGAATTGGATGCAACTCCATTAGACAAATTATTGTTAGGACCAGAAGAGAAATTACTATCAAAAATATACAATTATTTATTAAATTCCAACTTAGAAGAGGAGATAGTAAAAGGGCCAATGTTAGCTTGGGCCAAAAATTTTGGACACAATATAAAAGATTGGGAAAAAATGTGGAACAAAAATTATACTGTAACAAAATCTGCCACATACAAAGAAAACCAATATAAGATGTTTTACCATTGGCATTTAGCCCCAACAAGCCTTGCAAAGATGTATCCCAATCTAAGCCCTAACTGTTGGAAATGCAAACAAATGCAAGATATTTTTTTCCATGTCTGATGGCTAAACAAAATCACCCACTGTTGAATACAGTTGAAGCCTGAACTGTTTCTCCTGGGGATCATTAAGGGTAAATACCCCCAAAAGATTAAATATTTGACCATATGCATTATTACAGCAACAAGAATTGCACTAGCATAAGCTTGGAAAATGTCTAACACACTGTCAAATTGTTTAATAATCTGAAAACTTTTTGAATGCGCAAAAATGGATAGACTCACCATAGAACTGAATAACAAGGAAGACTTGGAGTATTATGCAACATGGAACAATTGTTATCAATGGATAGACAGTAGAAATATGAAAGGTATAATTTAAAAATAAGTTTAAAATTTCTCTCTCTCATGTTGCATATGTATAAGATTAATGAGAACCTGTTGAAATGGATGAATATTTGGAATGTATGAATATAGCCAAGATTTGTTTTTGTATTGTCAGAGAATGATGGTGAATTATACCAACTTATTTTCTTTTTATAGATATATTTGTATTTTAATATTTTAATTTCAATAAAAGCTTTTTAAAATTAAAAAAGGAATAATTGATTATCACTAAGATTCCTAGATAATAAAATGTAAGAGGGATAAGGGATTGCTGTAGTAAAATATCAGATGAGAATCTCACAGAGAGGATCTCACTGAAACAGCAGAATGAAAAATGGCCTTGTGTCCATGATTTGGACTGCAGACATTTCCCAGAAATTCAATATTCCATCCAAATTATTTTGGAACTTCCTCAGTTAGAAAAACCAAGGAACTAATCAGTTCTGAAAACATCACCACTTAAGAATTAGTATATGACTACGGGGGGTCTACTTCCCTTCCTGGGACTTTTCATATTAACCCTGCTGTATTAGAAGGTACTGTTGCTCTGTGAAGGCCAGAAGAAGCAAAACTGTGCTTCCTAGAACTTATTATAGGTAGATGACCTTGAGGAAATGGGCAAACATCATTACATGAACAAAGAAGGCTGAAACATTCAAACTATTCCAAAGATACATAGGCAAATTCTTTCCTGATTCAATGTGATTTAAGAGGGAGTGGTTAAAGCAAAATCAGACTTGTATGATTGTTACTGTAATCTATGTCAATAAAAATAGTTCTTTTTTTTTCCAGAGTCACTTTCATGACTTGATCTACCTCATAAAGCTGATACTTGTACAGATAAATCTCTAGAACAGTCTTGTACTCTGGAATGAGGAAACACTCCTAAAAGTGTATGAGCCAATTTGAATTGATCCATGGCATTGAATATACAGTAGAAGAGATAGAAACCTTGAGCAGTGTCTAAATTTAAATTAATTAAATTACATGGATTCAATTAAATGTCTATCCCATAATCAACCTGTTTAGTATTTGAAATACTCACCTCCCATTGGTTACAGTTCCGGCGGGAGATCCAGCCCTTGCAATTGGCTGGCGAGGCGCGGGCAGCCTTTAAAAGAGAGGCTGCCGCGGCTCCTTCTCCATCTCCGATCTGAAATAAACAAGAAGAACTGAAATCACTGGAGTGTGTGCCTCGTCTTTCCTGCCGCCTAAACACTGGCGACGAAGGTGGGATCGAGACAGCACTAATTCAGCGAGTGCGAAGCGGCGGAGATCGAACGGCACGATGTCCGGGAACAATACACCGCCCGAATGATTTAACCCGGCAAAAGAGGAATGGCAGTCCTACGTGGACCGATTCCTTATGTTCCTGGAGAGTAGCGACCTGAGCGGCGTATCGGAACAGCGGAAGAGAGCGGTCTTCCTGACCCATTGCGGCCCAACTGTATCCGTATGGCGAAAGCACTAGCGTCTCCAACCGATGTCAAGACTTTAACCTGGCCCGAGCTGGAAAAAATCCTGCGAGCACACTACGCTCCAACAGTCTCGTGTTTGATTAAGCACCACGAGTTCTACCGCCGGAATCAGAAAGAAGATGACTCTATCGCCGATTTCGTGGCAGAGTTAAGAGACATCGGCGGTGAGTGCGAGTTCCTGAATTTCGACAAAGCCCTAAGGGACCGCATAGTTCTACGGCTAAAAGATCCAATACCGCAGAGCCGATTGTTAAACCGGCCCAAAATAACAGTGAAGGAAGCCATTGAAGAAGCCACCGCGGCCGAAGCCACTCAAAAATCAGCGGCAAAAATGAAAAAGATCAACAAATCTGCAAACTATAACACCAGAGAATCACCCAAACCAGAGGGGGACCGAGAGAAGACCACAACACATCATGAAGACCTTGAAACAGAGACCAGTAGCGAGGAGGATGATGTGTGCCACCTGAGGACAGGGAGAGAAAAAAAAGAGCGGGCAAACAGAAGGTTCGAATTTGAATGAAACCGCTGCGGAGGGAATCACCCCCGGTCAGAATGCCGTTTCATTGACGCGATATGCCGAAAATGCGAGAAGAAAGGGCACATCGCAAGAGTATGCAGATCCAGGTCGAACTATAGCCCGAGGCGAAAAGGAAGCCCTCCCCCAAGAGAAAGAGAAAGAGAGAGAGAGAAAGAGAGAAAGACAAACAGCCGTTGGAGCCAGGAAGGAAGACAAAGGCGATACAAAGAATCAAATTACAGAAAAGAGGAAACACACCAAACAGTCATAATTGGACATTCAAATACAAAAAATGTGAGGAAAGTCCACATTCGAGTAAAAATTGAGGAACAAGACTGTGAAATGGAGGTGGACTCAGGATCATTCCCCTCTATGGTCTCATGGGCCACTATAAAAAATTTAATTCCAGATATCCAACGAAGTGAACTGGAAACGCAAAATTTAACACTAAAAGACTACCAAGGTAACAGAATCCCTGTCGTTGGCGTCAGACATTTCCAAGTCAGTTTCAAAAAACACACCAAAATCCTACCACTAACAATAGTTGACCGGGACAGACCCAGCCTTCTGGGATTGGAATGGTTCGAGCCGCTTGGAATTGGGATGACCGGCGTCAACCACGTCTCAGACGCAGACTGGGAGGCAGATCTCATCAAGGAATTCCAGGACCTGTTCAGCGGCGAATTAGGCAAGTACCGGGGTAACCCTATTTCTTTTAACCTAGACCCTAAAGTAGCCCCAATTAGACTGAAAGCAAGGCGTGTGCCCTTCGCTTTAAAACCAAAAATCGAGGAACAATTAGATAAATTAATTAAGCAAGGAGTCCTCGAACCAGTTGACCACGCTAAATGGGAGACCCCCATAGTCACCCCTCTTAAAGCGGATGGGTCGATTCGTATCTGCGGGGATTACAAGGCAACTCTTAACCATGCGCTACAGCAAAGTGCATACCCCGTGCCAGTCGTCCAACATTTACTGCACTCCATAAAAGGCGGGAAAATCTTCGCTAAACTCGATTTGGCCCAGGCATACCAACAACTGCCTGTAGACTTGAAAACAGCAGAAGCCCAAACTATCGTCACACACCGGGGCGCTTTTAAATGTAACCGCCTCCAATTCGGCGTTAGCGTGGCACCAGGCATTTTTCAATGCTTAATGGAACGTCTCCTCCACGGAATACCGGGAGTCATTCCATACTTTGATGATGTCCTGATCGCGGCTAAAGATAAAGTGCAACTGTGAGACCGTCTAAGAAAAGTTCTCACCAAATTCTCGGAAACCAGCCTCAAAGTCAAAAAAGACAAATGCACATTGCTCACAGAGAGAATCGAATTCCTAGGATACCTAATTGATGGCGACGGCATTCATCCTACAGAAGGAAAAATCCGCGCAATCAAAGATGCCCCCACTCTGACTAACAAGGCAGAACTACAAGCCTTCTTAGGGTTAATAAACTTTTATCATGTTTTTCTACCGCAGAAAGCCACGGTTGCGAAACCTTTACATAGACTCCTGGACAAAGACACTGTTTGGAAGTGGGGCAGTCGGGAGGAAACAGCTTTTAACAAAATAAAAGACCTCATTACTTCAACAAAGGTACTAATACAATATAACGAGACTTTACCATTAATATTGACTTGCGATGCATCGCCGTTTGGGGTCGGAGCTGTTCTGAGCCACCTCTTACCAGATGGCAGAGAGGCTCCAATTGCATTTTATTCGAAAACATTGTCTAAAAGCCAACGAAATTATAGTCAACTGGACAAGTAAGCACTGGCCATCATATCAGGCATTAAACGGTTCCACGAGTATCTCTATGGTCGCCTGTTTTCTGTGATCACCGATCATAAACCCTTGTTGGGAATCCTGGCTGGAAACAAAGCGACCCCTAACATATTATCACCCAGAATGACTAGATGGTCGGAATTTCTCGCTGCTTATAATTATACCTTGTCTTACCGACCGGGTCCGTCTATCACGCACGCCGATGCATTAAGCCGATGCCCATTGCCGGACGTTGACCCTGACCCGAATCCCAGCATATCCACCCTGCTGATTGAAGCTCTACCCAACCTTCCAATGACAGCAGCAGACATCGCTCACGAAACTGCCAATGACCACCTACTGCACAAAGTGGTTGTTTGGATTGCCAAGGGATGGCCAGTTTCTGACTTACAAGACTTTTACAAACTCTTTAAACAAAGACAAACAGAACTTTCCATACTTAAAGGTTGCATACTTTGGGGGGATCGGGTGGTTATTCCACCAAGACTGAGGGACTCGATTTTGGGACTATTGCATGAGGGACACCCCGGGGTAGTTAAAATGAAAAGCTTAGCCAGAAGCTATGTCTGGTGGCCTGGACTTGACAAGGACATTGTAAATTGGGTTGCGGGTTGCCAGCCATGCCAAGAATCCCGACCCTCACCCCCGCAAGCACCAATCGCGGAGTGGGAACTGCCCAGGGGCCCATGGTCGAGAGTTCACATAGACTTCGCGGGTCCGACAAAGGGTCATACGTTTCTAATCCTGGTAGACGGTTACTCGAACTGGCTAGAAGTCAGCCTCATGCAGTCTACCTCCTCCGAAGCTGTCATTCGACAGCTCAGGAGATGGTTCGCCACACACGGTTTACCAGACGTACTAGTCTCAGACAGCGGCCCTCAATTCACAGCTACAGAATTTGAGGGCTATTTAGCCAGCCTGGGCATACGGCATGCCCTAACCGCGCCGGCCCACCCGGCAGCAAACGGACGAGCCGAACGCATGGTTCGGTTCACCAAAGAAACACTACACAAGTTAGGCCAGGGCCCTATACAAGCACGCATCGATAAACTGTTATCTATACAACACACCACACCCAGCACCACCACAAACAAAACCCCGGGCGAATTACTCATGGGGAGAAAATTACGCTCCCCGTTAGATCGCCTACACCCCACATACTCCACAGACAAACCGCTAGACTCGTCTAGCAGAATCCGCACATTTCAAGTTGGGGACTTAGTTTACGCAAAAAATTTGGTGGGACATCCCCTATGGGTGCCAGCCACCATCACCCATCTCACAGGCCCACGGTCGTACCGACTTACCACTTCTGACAACAGAAGTTGGAAGCGGCACATCGACCAACTACGATCCCGCACCCTTACCAGACCATACGAACACCCTGGGGGGGAAAGGGATCCAGCAAGAACCCAAGAAACAGCATACCCACAACCACCAAACAACCAAGAAACAGCATACCCACACTCACCAAACAATCAAGGAACAACAGACCCACAAACAAATAACGACGACCTAACCTCCATACACACACCCTCAACACTAGCTCCGGTCGAGTTTCGCAGCTACGCACCTGAGCCGGAGGAACTTCCCGACGAGACACCGAACACGGCCGATGATAATCCAGTCCAGGAAGGGAGCGGCCTCACCATCTCAACAAATCGAGCTAAGCCCGTTAGGAGTGGCCTGGCCAGCTCGACTTTCCAGAAGTTTCTCCGGCCAGGGACAGGAGGACCAACAGGTCCATCCACACCGACTGTCAACGATGAAGTGAGTGAGCTGTGCAGGTCCAGTCGGACCCACAGGAGCCCCGCCTATCTACATGATTACGTAACATAGGCGGAGCTCCTGATTGGTCGGACTGAACCAAGAGGGGAGGGGTGTTTAGTATTTGAAATACTCACCTCCCATTGGTTACCGTTCTGGCGGGAGATCCAGCCCTTGCCATTGGCTGGCGAGGCGCGGGCAGCCTTTAAAAGAGAAGCTGCCGCGGCTCCTTCTCCATCTCCGATCTGAAATAAACAAGAAGAGCTGAAATCACTGGAGTGTGTGCCTCGTCTTTCCCGCCGCCTAAACACAACCCTTAATAAAAGTACATATAGTGGAAACTCATGATCACCAACTTCCCGGAAGGAGAAGAAGCTACTTTAATGGAATAGAATGGAATGGAACAAAATCTATTCAGACTTTAGACTCTTACAAGATTAGTTAAAAAACATTTTGAAGGAATCTCAGTATAGTCTTTGGGAACAAAATCTATTGCCGTGTTACTTAGGATATATTTGAATTCTGGATATTTTCACAAATAATTCATGAATTATGTTTATACAATTGCATGATGACACAAGACACATGACATCTCTCTCTCTCTCACACACACACACACACACACACACACACACTCATATTGAAAATTGTTTTAATCTCACAGTGTCTTTTCACTTTTGAATGTTACTTTAAAAGTTTGTTACTTCAGTGCAACATATTATTTTAATTTGTTTGGAATTGATATGTACATGGTTTAACTTTTTCAGTGAATCTAACTGCAAGTTTGCTATATGTTTTTTTTCTCTTTATTGCTCTGTAGTTTATTTGAAGCAGTATCTGTGAGCAAAGCAGTCACTGAATAAATGAAAAATAAACTCAACACAGTGATCTGTCACAGTAGCTTAACAGAGGCATAGTGGTATATAATCTGCTTTTCTGCCTTGCAATGTTGACCATCTAATGCTACTTCTAGTAATGATATTGAGAAGCCTGATATTTACCATTCAAATTTATTGGGAATTTTAATATCAACAACAGTTTTGCCTTATTTGGAGGGACTCAACACTTATGTATCAGCTTATACATACATACCTTTGAAAGAATCCACAAGCTTCAGCTGGTGCAAAATATGGCCACTGAGCCATACTGGGTATACAAAGAAGGACACATATAACTTCTTTCCTGCATGAGGTGCCCTTTTGCTTTTGGATTCAATTCAAGGTATAAAGTTTTACATGACTTAGGGCAAAGCTATCTATGGAAATGGCTTTGACCCATCACATCACATCACATGATCACATCACATCTTGTCCCACTTGTTCCAGCAGGGAAAGTAAGCTACACACCCTCTCAATCAAATAATTTATACTGGTGAGGAAGAGGACTATGTTGGTCTTCTTGTACACTTTTCTGGATGTCTCTTTGGACCAACTTGGAGGAGCCCAATCTGGTCCCTAGCACATCAGGAGGGGAGATGGCAATACATCTGAAGGCAGCTAGTGCATTGTACAATGCCCAGAGTCCCTCTCTGATAGATGGTTAAGAAATAAATAATATAAAATAAAAAGTAAAATCCACATATACATACTGATGTTGTTGATGTTCAAATCCTAATACTAATGCTATGCACTTTAATGGATAGGATAGGATAGGATGGGATGGGATGGGATGGGATGGGATAGGATAGATGCTTGCCTCAGCCCTGCCTCGATTGTGGTGGCCTTGCCTCGACCACCGCGGCTGCCATGGGTGGCGTCACTGTTGCCGTGGGCGGGGGTGGCCTTGCCCCGACAGGGGCTGCTGCCGCGGATGACATCGTGCATGGCATCGCGGGTGGTGCCGCGGGTGGTGCCGTGGCCACTGCGGGTGAAGACACGGCTGCCGTGGGTGAAGACGGTCTGGCTGCGGCTGCCGCAGGTGGTGCCACGGATGGCACCGCGGATGGCATCCCCTGTGGCGGGAATATCTGTGGCCTTGGCCTTGGAGTGGGTGAAAACGCGGCGGCCGCGGGTGAAGACGACCATTCCACGGCCGCCGCAGATGGCACCGCAAATGGTACTGTGGATGTAGACGCGGCCACCGTGGGTGAGGACAGCTT
Source organism: Bungarus multicinctus (assembly GCA_023653725.1). Lineage (NCBI taxonomy): Eukaryota > Metazoa > Chordata > Lepidosauria > Squamata > Elapidae > Bungarus > Bungarus multicinctus. The sequence continues at coordinate 67,883,092 of CM042840.1, forward strand.
TGCTGCGCCCGCGGCCGCTGCGGGTGGTGTCGCAGCTGCCACAGGTGGCGCCACGGCCACATCCCTGTCTCTGGCCCTGTCTCCGGCCTCGGCCTGTGTTTTGGCTGCGATCGGGGGCATGGTTTATTGACGGTGGTGGTGACTAGCCTTGAAGATTCAGCAGGGAGGCCTTTGCAGCCTTTGCGGCCTCGGCAGCGGTGGCGCAGACACTGGTACGAACAGTGGTGATGTCGACATCTCGCCCAGGCAGTGGTGATGGCCCTGGCTGTGGCACCCCCTATGGTGCCCCCTGTGGTGGTAATATCTGCGGCCTTGGCCTTGAAGCCCCTGTCAGCAGCGATGGCCTTGGTGATGGTGGCCCTGGCAATGGTGGCCTCAGCTGAGGTGGCCCCTTTGGCAGCAACAGGGATGATAATAACTCAGAGGCCTTGACAGTGATGATGGCGGTGACGACGGCCTGGTCTGGTGGCGTCTCCTGGTCCAGTGACGGTGGTAGTCCCGATGGCAGTGGCCTCTGTTTCGGTGAACCCATTGGCAATGGTGGCGACGGTAGCTTGGCAGCCTCGAGGGCGACGACGTTGGCGGCGATGAAGCCGGGGTTTGGTGGCGTCACCTAGTTCAGCGGCGGTGGCATCCTCGGTAGTGGTGGTCCCAGCCTCAGAGGCCTCGGTGGTGGCGGTGGCATGATTGCCCCATTGGTGACGGCAGCGATGACGACGGCGGCCTTGTGGATGGAGATAGCAGCCAGGTGTCCTCGGACCCGACCTTGGCTCCAGCCTTGGTGATGGATATTGGAGGTGCGGTCAGCCGGACCAATCAAATACTTGCCAGTGGACTTATGGGCCTTGGGGAATGTCCCTCTTTCCCTGGTGTGGCCCTCCAGACTTCCAAAGGCCTACCTTAAAGATGGATCCTGGGATCCCGAGAGGTGGCATGGCCATAGGAAATGCTCTGGGCGTGGTACCCATCTGTATCAGTTTTTATTTAAATTTTTCTCAGGGTTAGGGAGGGAAACCAGGTGGGGATTGGGGGACAACCCGCCTGAGACAGGGGCCAGACTGGTGGTCGAGCGCGTCGAGGAGGTTTTGGGGTGGGGGGGTTCGGATCAAGGATGGGGGCTATTTCCGGGAGGGAGAGATGCAGTCCATCTGCACAGTAAGTAGGAGAGGCAGTTTTGGTGGACATAGGAGGCCATATCACGTTCTGGGAGCACACCACCGCTGTTTGTGTGAGGTGACGCGCTCTGACCCTCTAGTTATCTCCCGTTCCTTGGGCTGTCCGAGTCTTTGGGCCCTGGGCCTTCGGCTGATGCTGTGTAATGCCAGGTCCGTACTTAATAAGGCCTCCTCATTTATGATTTGATCTGTGAGGGGGGAGCAGACCTGGCGGGCATTACCGAAACCTGGTTGGGCCAAGAGGGGGGTGTTTCCCTGGTCGAGATGTGCCCACCCGAGTTTCAGGTTTTCCATCGGCTGAGGGCCCAGGGGAGGGGTGGGGGGGTGGCGGTGGTTATTAAGGAAGATCTGTGTTCTAGGGAATCCACTGTTCCTCAGACGAACGGATGTGAATCCCTTTTTGTGAAGTGTGGCTCCGGGGTTCAGATGGGCATATTGATCACATACCTGGCTCCTTGTTATGTGACATCGGTCCTGCCTGAGCTCCTTGAGGTTATAGCCGGTTTGGCACTTGAGACCCCCAGGCTTACGGTCATGGGGGATTTCAACCTACCCTCAGCTGGCGGGACCTCGGGGATTGCTCAAGAGTTCATGGCTTTCATGACAGCCTTGGGCCTGACCCAATTAATTCGGGACCCCACACACACTGGGGGGTCACATCTTGGATCTGATTTTTGTCTCTGGTCAGTGGCAGGATGATCTGGGTTTAGGGGATGTCTTTATAGAGCCCCTGTCATGGTCGGATCATTCGCTCCTTAGGCTGGACTTCCATTCCATACCCCCTCATCACGGGGAGGCGGGACTGACAAAATGGTTCTTCCCCCGGTGCCTGATGGACCCAGATAGGTTTCTGATGGAGGTTGGGCCTTTTCCAGAGGTTCGCACACATGACTCGGTGGGGGACTTGGTGGCCACCTGGGATAGGGTGGTTGCCAGGGCCCTTGTCCGGATCGTGCCCTTGCGGCCTCTGACCTGGTGCCGATCCCAATTGGCTCCCTGGTTTTCCGAGGAGCTGAGGGAGATGAAGCACCGGAAAAGACTCCTAGAGAGTGGTTGGAGGACCAGCTGCTCCGGATCTGATTGAACACTTTTACGATCCCATATTAAGGCGTATTTAGTGGTGATAAGGTTGGCAAAGTGATCTTACTTTTTCCACCCTTATTGCATCCGAAGAAAATTGCCCGGCCGCCCTGTTTAGGGTGACCCACTCCCTTTTGGAGGGGGGAGCGTGGGAGGATCCCTTGCAAGGACGGGCTGAGGATTTTTCTAGATATCTGCAAGACAAAATCACTCAGATCCGGAATGGGCTGGACTCTGACTGGGCATCTCTGGGCGGGAGGGTGGGGGCGGATTCTGATGAGGTCATTTGGGTTGAGTTCGATCCTGTGACCCTAGAAGATGTGGACAGGATACTGGGTGGGCGTAATGCCACCACATGTTTATTGGATCCGTGTTCCTCCTGGCTGGTTTTGGCCACTTGGGGTGTGACACGAGGTTGGTTCCAGGGGATTATTAACACTTCCTTGAGAGAGGGGCTTTTACCCGCCACCTTGAAAGAGGCGGTGGTGAGGCCCCTCCTCAAAAAAGCACCCCTGGATCCAACATTATTGTCGAGTTACCGTCCAGTCTCCAACCTTCGCTTTGTGGCGAAGGTTGTTGAGAGTGTGGTGGCACGACAGCTCCCTCAGCACCTGGATGAAGCGGTATATCTAGATCCTCTCCAATTGGGTTTCAGGCCCGGGCACAGGAGACGGCATTGGTCGCGTTGGTGGATGATCTCTGGAAGGCCTGGGACAAGGGTTGTTCTTCTGTCCTGGTCCTGCCTAGAGAGTCATTGGAGGACCACCCGCTCCGGATCTGACCGAACACTATTGCGGTCCTATATTAAGACCTATTTAGTGGTGATAGAGGCAGCGAAGCGCTCTCATTTCTCCGCCCTTATTGCGTCCGTGGGGAATCTCCCAGCTGCCCTTTTTAGGGTGACCTGCTCCCTCCTAGAAGGGGGAATGCGGGATGAACCTCTACAAGGGCGGGCTGAGGATTTTTCGAATTTTCTCCAGGACAAAATCACTCAGATCTGGGATGGGTTGGACTCTGACTGGGCAACTCTGGACGGGGGGATGGGGATGGAGTTCGGTGAGGTAATCTGGGAGGAGTTTGACCCTGTGACCCTCGAGGATGTGGACAGGATACTAAGTGGGCTTAATGCCACCACTTGTTTATTGGACCCGTGTCCCTCCTGGCTGGTTTTAGCCGCCCGGGAGGTATCACGCGGTTCGTTCCAGGGCATTATAAATGCTTCCTTGAGTGAGGGATTCTTACCTCATGCCTTGAAAGAGGCGGTGGTGAGACCTCTCCTCAAGAAACCATCCCTGTATCTGACCTTATTATCTAACTATCATCTGGTCTCCAACCTTCACTTTATGGCGAAGGCTGTTGAGAGTGTGGTGGCATGACAGCTCCCCCAGCACTTGGAGGAATCATCCTATTTGGATCCATGCCAATCAGGCTTCAGGCCCGAACACAGCACGGAAACGGCATTGGTCGCGTTAATTGATGATCTCTGGAGGGCCCGTGACAGGGGATTTTCCTCTGTCCTGGTCCTATTAGATCTCTCAGCGACTTTTGATACTGTCGACCACAGTATCTTATTGCGGCGACTGGAGGGGTTGGGAGTGGGAGGTACCCTGTTACGGTGATTCTCCTCCTTCCTTTCCGACCGCTCGCAATTTGTGTTGGCAGGGGCGCAGAGGTCGACACCAAGGCCCTTGTTTTATGGGGTGCCTCAGGGGTTTGTGCTCTTGCCCCTGCTATTCAACATTTAAGTAAAACCTCTGGGTGAGATCATCCGTGGCTTTGGGGTAGAGTTCCATCAGTACGCTGATGACACTCAGCTGTACATTTCTACCCCGGGCCACCCCGACGAAGCCGTTGAAGTGATGACCCGATGCCTGGAAGCCGTGCAGAGTTGGATGGGTCTTAACAGGCTTCAGCTCAACCTGACCAAAACCGAGTGGCTGTGGTTTCCTGCGCCCAGATACAGCCAGCTCACTCCATCGCTGGCCGTGGGGGGAGAAATTCTGACCCCCACGGAGAGGGCGCGTAATCTGGGTATCCTCCTGGATCTACGACTGAGGTTAGAAGAGCATATAGCGGCCGTCGCCAGGGGGGCTTTTTGTCAGGTCTGTCGATCTACCAGTTGCGGCCCTTTCTGGATCGGGGCGCTCTTTGCACAGTCACTTCTGCTCTCGTCATCTCCCGCTTAGACTATTGTAATGCTCTCTACATGGGGCTTCCCTTGAAGAGCATCCGGAAGCTTCAGCTGGTGCAAAATGCAGCCGCACGGGTGATCTTGGGGGCTCCTCGGAGCTCCCATGTTACACTGCTCCTGCGTGAACTGCATTGGCTTCCAGTGGCCTTCCGGGTGTGATTCAAGGAGTTGGTGGTCACCTTTAAAGCGCTCCATGGCTTGGGACCTGGGTACTTACGGGATCACCTGCTGCCACCATTGGCCTCCCACTGGCCAGTGCGCTCCCACAGGGTGGGCCTCCTTGGGGTGCCGTCAGCCGGACGATGCCAGCTGGCAGCCCCGAGGGTGTGGGCCTTCTCTGCGGGGGTTCCCTCCCTCTGGAATGAATTACCCCCGGAGATGCGGACCATCATTTGCCTGCAGACCTTCCGGCGCGCATTAAAGACACACCTTTTCCAACAGGCCGGTCTGGCCTAATATTAATTATTAGGGTTTTAAATTTTGGATATTTTTAATTTTTTACCCCTTTTTATTCTGCTTTTATAATATTATTCCAGCCACTAGTTTAATTTTTTTTAAATCTCTTTTAAATTTTTTACTATTTATGTTGTTTTATCTTGGCTGTAAACCGCCCTGAGTCCCTTTTTTGGGAGATGGGGCAGTATAAAAGTGTAATTAAATAAATAAATAATAGAATAGAATAGATCTGGAAGGGACCTGGGGGTGTGTTCTGGTCAGCTCAGTGCTCAAGCAGGAGAGCCTATAATATTTCAGATAAGTGACTGTCTGGTCTGTTCTTAAAAAAACCCAGTGATTGAGCACCCATTATTTCTGAAGGCAAGCTGTTCCACTGGTTAATTGTCATCACTGTTAGGAAGTTTCTTCTTAATTCTAGATTGCTTCTCTCTTTGATTAGTTTCCAACCATTTTTTCTTGTCTTGCCCCCTGGTGCTCTGACGCCTTCTTCCTTGTGGCAGCTCCTCAACTACTGGAATATTGATATCATGTCATCCCTAATTCTTCTTTTCTTTAGACTAGCAAAACCCAAATCCTGCAATTGTTCTTCATATGTTTTAGTCTCCAGGCCTTTGATCATCCTAGTTGCTCTTCTCTGACCTTTTTCCAAAGTCTCAACATCTTTTTTGTAATATGGTGACCAAAATTGGTTGCAGTATTCCAGGTATGGTCTTACTAGTTTTATAACAAATAATCTGGCTTCCTTCTAGACTTCTATTTAGGAAGTCATATTTTTGAAGAATGTATATTACTGCACATTTATGTCCGGCCCAATATTAACCTACATAGTGCTCCCTTATTTGCTGCCCAAAATGGGCTCGATCTTTTTACATTACATTTTTGACATATTATTAAATGACATCACTGAAGCCAGATTACAGAATCAGTATCTCATAAAATTAGTTTCTTTCATTTTTAAGAAGACTTTCCTGCCAAGTTTGCTTCACTGGTCTTTGTTATACATGTAAATTTGTAATTGGCAAGTCCAGCATACAGTAAAATAATAAATTTTGCAATTTCCAATAATGATTATAGTCCATTAACTGCTACTAATAGTAGTTTTACTCATTGGGTATTTACAATTAAGTGTAATACATAGACAAATGTACTGGTAGTATATAAATTGTGATAATTTGAGATATTACAATGAATGCATGAGATACTTTGATAATTATGTATTGCAATAATTATAAGATCATAAATTAAAATAAGGCATTTGGGTATTCTGGGATACCTTCTTCATGTTAATATTGTTCACAGTGAATATACTGCTATCATTTAGATCATGATCCAATTAAATAATTAATTTAAAGAATAAAAATTAATGTTACTCCCTCAATATATTCATCAAAATTGCAAGAGGCTCCACAGCTGTTTTATTCATTGTATGTGAATGGATTTTAATATGAAACAGAAAAATCAGAAATCATAGTGTCATAGCAAATATAAAATTTTCTCACTTTGTATATTGAACCTAGAAAATCATAGACAGATCTCTTAGTTGCAGTTATAATCCACTACCGGCATATGGAAATTTAACTATAGATTAAAGAAAATGCAGCTGTCTTTTGATAATTGATTTTTTCATGTCTCCAGTTTCAACATTAAGGAGAACCTGGCACTTATTTTTGGTTAAAAGAAATAAACTTGCTAATTTTCCCCATTCTGATTTATTGTTAAATAAATAAACTTGGTCGGATGAGGCAAAGCTGGTGCAGAATGTGGCCACGCGGGTGGTATTGGGGGCTCCTCAGAGCTCCCATATTACACCACTCTTGCGCGAGCTGCATTGGCTCCCGGTGGTCCTTCGGGTGCGCTTCAAGGTGTTAGTTACCATCTTCAAAGCGCTCCATGGCTTGGGACCGGGTTATCTACAGGACCGCCTACTGCCATTATTGGTCTCCCATCGGCCAGTGCGTTCTCACAGAGGGGGTCTCCTCAAGGTGCCACCGGCTGGACAGCTGGCGACCCCGAGGGTGCGAGCCTTCTCGTTGGGGGTGCTCTCCCTCTGGAATGAATTGCCCCTGGAGATGAGGACCATCCCTGACCTTTTTACCTTCCGAAGCACATTGAAAACACATTCCACCAAGCTGGCCTGGCCTAGGGTTTTTTCGGTTTTTAAATTGGTTTTATCGGATTTTAATCTCTTTTTAATCCCCTATTCGTCTTTATTATTTTGCAGCTATAAGATATAATCCTTTTAATTGTTTTTAATTGTTGAACTGTTGTTGTGTTTTTTAGTCTGGCTGTACACCACCCTGAGTTCCATTGGGAGAGGGGGCGGTATATAAATGTAATAAATAAATAAATAAATTAAAAAGAGCTGAAACTCCAGGCCTGCCTTGATTGCACTGATTGGAATGTTTTTGAAGATGCTCTGCAGACCTAGATGAGCTCACAGATACTGTAATATCATGTGTTAGCTTCTGCGAAGACTTATGTGTACCAACAAGGAACTTGAAAATATATAGTAACAATAAATCTTGGTTCACAGCTAAACTTAAACAGTTATGTCATTCCAAAGAGGAAGCCTACAGAAAAGGTGACAGAATGCTATACATCCAGGCCAGAAACATATTAACAAGAGAGATCAGAGCAGCAAAAAGAAGCTACTCTGAAAAATTAAGGAATCAGTTCTCAACAAATGAACCAGCAAACATGTGGAAAACTCTTAAAAACATCACTGGCTTCAGCAAACCTCCTTCCCAGGCAGAAGGAAGCCAACAATTAGCAGATGACCTGAATGTGTTTTACTGCAGGTTTGAAAAGAAACTACAGCCACCTATCTCCACAACCCACATCTCAAACACACCAACAACAGCCAAGACTCCTACAACTGGCCCCAATCCATTGGGCTCACAACCTCTGGTGATCACAGAAAAAAAAGTGCAAGTTCTATTTCACAGACAAAAGCCAGGAAAAGCCACCAGGGCCAGACAAGATAACTCCTTCTTGCTTAAAAGTCTGTGCTGACCAGTTGGCCCCCATCTTCACCCAAATCTTCAATAGATCACTAGAGATGTGCTATGTTCCTTTCTGCTTCAAACGTTCTACCATCATCCCAGTGCCAAAGAACCCCCCCATCAAGGAACTGAATGACTACAGACCAGTTGCTCTAAAATCTGTAGTTATGAAAACCTTTGAAAGGCTTGTGCTGTCCCACCTGAAAATCATCACGGATGGTTTTCCCATGGATCCCATGCAGTTTGCATACTGGCAAATAGATCGACAGATGATGCTGTTAACATGGCTCTGCATTGCATCCTACAACACCTTGAATTTCCAAATACCTACGCAAGGGTCCTCTTTGAGGACTTTAGTTCAGCATTCAATACGATCATTCCAGACACTCTTCTAAGTAAATTAAACCAACTAGTGGTATCTGAACACACTTGTAAGTGGATCATAAGCTTCCTAACAAACAGGAAGCAGCAGGGGAAGCTAGGCAGAATCACATCTGATACCTGTACAATCAGCACAGGAGCCCTCCAAGGCTGTGTGCTATCTCCATTTCTCTTCTCCCTATATACCAATGACTGCATCTCAAATGATCCATCTGTTAAAATACTGAAGTTTGCTGATGACACAACAGTGATTGGTCTCATTTGAGACAACGATGAATCTGCATACAGACAGGAGGTTATACAACTTGCCTCGTGGTGTAACCGGAACAATCTGGAACTGAACACACACAAAACTGTAGAAATGGTGGTAGACTTTAAAAGAAACCCTCTCATTCTACCATCTCTTACAATACTAGACAACACAGTATCAACAGTAGAGACCTTCAAATTTCTAGGTTCTACTATATCACATGACCTAAAATGGACACTTAACATCAAAAACATCATCAAAAAAGGACAGCCAAGAATGTTCTTTCTGCGCCAATTCAGAAAGCTCAAACTGCCCAAGGAGCTGCTGATACAGTTCTACAGAGGAATTATTGAGTCTATCATCTGCACCTCTATAACTTTCTGGTTGGGTTCTGCAACCCAACAGGACAGACACAGATTTCAGAGGATAATTAGGATTGCAGAAAAAACAATTACTACTCACCTGCCTTCAATCGAGGACCTGTATACTGCAAGAGTAAAAAAGAGGGCTGTGAAAATATTTACAGACTCCTCACATCCCGGACATAAACTGTTTCAACTTCTTCCCTCAAAATGATGCTATAGAAGCACTGCACATCAGAATAACTAGACACAAGAACAGTTTTTTCCCGAAAGCCATCACTCTGCTAAACAAATAATTCCCTCAACACTGTTCAACAATTACAAAGTCTGCACTACTATTACTGCTAATTTTCTCATCACTCCTTATCACCCATCCCCTCCCACTTGTGATTGTAGGACTGTAACTTTGTCCCTTGTATCCTTACAATTTAAATTGACTGTTTCCTAGTATGATTTGATTGTTGATTGTACCCTATGACTATCATTAAGTGTTCTACGTTGTGATTCTTGATTCTTAATTAATGTATCTTTTCTTTATGTATACTGAGAGTATTTACATCAAGACAAATTTCTTGTGTGTCCAATCACACTTGGCCAATAAAGTATTCTATTCTATTCTATTCTATTCTACTCTATTCTATTATTGATATCCTATGTATGTTGTTTCAACATTTTATGTTGGATGATATTCTTTTAAAATGAATTATTGCTACTTAAATAGGCTTGTCCTTGCAAAGCTTCTTTTCCCTGAAAAGAAGAGGCTTCCTTGTAAATATTGCCTAGATAAATAAGACTCATGCAGCAACCAAATGTTCAGAGTAGTATTCCTTTTCTGATTACCATCATGTTCAGATATCCCTAAAGCTCCATTCATCATCCTATTGTTGTTCTTGTACAATGGCACTGTATCATTGCTTAGGGACATACAAGACATTGTGAATGGAATTCAAGAAAACTTGCCAGAAAAAACTTTATTTCTTTGGCAACTTTATTAATTCTCTGAGATCTCTGAGGTATTTTAGATAAGATTTATTATGGCATCTTTTAGGATAGAGGAAGCAGAGCAACAATTCCAAATGGTTGTGCAGATAAAGAACAATCCTGTCAGAAGGACCTCAATGAGTTGTTTTATTCCAGTATTGTTTTTCTATAGACTTTACTGTATGTTGATTTTATTTGTAAGATGCCTTAAGGATGGGAATCACTGCTATGGATAGATGGGTTGATACAAGCAGGAGAGACTTGGGTTCAAGTTCCTGCTCAGCCATAAGATTCTAGGTGATGGTCATTGTCTGTCTGATCTACCCATAGTATGTTGCAAATCAATGGAAGACCCCTATGAACTTTAACTTGAGTTCCAGAAATAAACATGGCATACAAATATACTTCTTAGTTCTGCAGCTACTATGCTTTGAAATTCTGCAGTCTTTAGCTTTGGGGGCAAGTTTTAAAAATGCACATTGTCTCTGAGAATTGGATATAATTTAAAAGAAGAAAGAAAACATATCTACATGGAATTAATGAGTTAAATTATCTGGCATGATACCTAGTTTTATTAATTTTACCTTGCTTTTGCTTCAGGTAAGACCAAAGAAGTCAAGAGTTCATAACAAACTGAATATGATTGACATGCTCAGCAGAATGAAGGTAACACTTGCTCACTGTTTGTGTAATTATAAACTATGTGTTTAAAGTCTATCCCTTTGATTTCCAGAGTTATCTCAGAATATTTGCAACTGTGATATGTACTCAAAACTGCATGCCATAATGTTTCAGGAGGTGACTACCCAAATTAAAGATTGAGGGAGCATGTGAATAGCACATATTAAAACAGTGGTAATTATATGGCATGTTGCTCAGATTTTAGAAAAAGATAATCAACAATGGACTTTTTGTTTTCAAGCTCAGAATTCATCTTGTAAACATTTGAACATTAATCTGTTCATGCAATCCCAATTTACAATTTGTATTTAGGGGTACATCAGTGCCAGAATGGCAGTCAGAGTAGGGTCTGCAACAATAATTTGGATTTAAAAGGGAAAAGGTGATTCAGAACTTTATGAGAATACAAATAAGAGCAGTTAACTACTCCTTAAACTAACTACATCTTTTCTCAGACTACATAACTTAGATAAAGCTTTCATAGAATTGTTTGATGGAGTTATAGTCAGTAGTAACATGAAGGCCCCTGCATGTTGTGAAGCATCTTTTTTTCTTTTGAATCAATTCAAGCAATTCAAATAAATAGTAATGAAGATTTGATGCACAATTAAACAAACTTATTGTCTTACCTTAAATCTGTGATTCTGAAGTAACTCTCTGCTTATGTTTTCATCCTTAGAGGAGCTTCCCTATTTATTTCTCTTTATGTCAATCTAATTTTGATAATTGATGAAATTAATAAATTAATAAATAAAATTTGAACAAATTTTTTAAAGAAATAATTCAAACATGAGAGCTATGGAAATGGCTGCTATATAACTCCAATATGATAGGTCTGGCCATCACGGCTTCAAATGTAAAGATGTTTCATGTCAGGATTGTCCATAGTCTTAATTTTCTGTAAATTAAGTTCTGCCATAAAATGTAAAAATATTGATCAGATACTAACATTTATTTTGATTTTTTTAAAAAGCTTGAATGTGATATAGCAGTTTCATCACCAAAGACACAATCGTTTGGAGTTCAGATAGTTTGGACAGTGATCTAAAAAATAATATTGGGCAGTTTTTAGTTTTATTTTATTTTCTTCAACTGTGTGACCAATACATTACATAGTCAAGCAGAAAGTAGAGACTCAGTAGATAGAGCCAAATGACTTGATTAATCAAGATGTGACAACAGTTATCTACTGAAACCCATGCATTGGATTGCCTGTATAAGAAGCAGAATTGTTCCTTGAACTTCTACAGTTCAAATGCCAGCTGGTACACTGAGTACAAGCAGTTTTGAAATCATTGTTGATTTAGTGCAGATCTTCCAGCATACTATGGCATCAAAGAGATTGATTTTATTCCTTACCTCTATTCATTCAACCCAAAATTGAAGCTCTTTGGTAGCTCTTGATCTCTTAACCATCCATTTTAAACAAATATATCTCCAATTTCCAGATAAATCTTAGAGATGTATGATTCTTTCACGAATGGATCTCTTTCTATCCACAACTGACTGTTCTATCCACAACTGACTACTGCCTTTTATTGTTGTTTTTAAAAATTCTACCAAGCAGCAGATAACATGTGACACACTCCTCTAACTTTTAGATGCAAAGATAAATACTTAAATCCATTCATAAAAATGTTGCAGCTCAATTGCTGATGGTATCTGGATTGCTAAAATGCCCTTAGTGATGGTCAGAACCACTTTGCTGAGGATATTCTCAGCTCTGATAGCATTGTAAACAAAATGTAATATTACTTAGGTGTGGCATTGAAATTTATAATTGTAATGGATCAATGCATAGAAAAACTAATCCAAAAATTGCTATTTTATATTATCTCAGAATCTCTGAAATACTTTGCCTTGGTATTATTTCTTCTTAGATAGGTACAGGAAGTTTTAAGATTTGTGTTTCATTTTTTGACATGTTACTGATTTGTTAATTATAATAACTTATGTGGAGAAAAAAGAAATGAGGTAAACTAACAACATTGATTCATATAATGGATTTCAATTCTCTTGAATTTGGGAATTTCTATTTTTGTTGCTATTGCTGTTGTTTCTGTATGTTCTTTCATATCATATTTAACTTGCATTTGTTCTGTGTTCTTCCTATGTTCCAACAGAAAGTACTATCTAGTTTAAATAATATACTATGGTAGTCTATTATTTTACATGTTTATTAATCCCAAAATTTCTGTTTGGTCTTAATGCAAAAGCCATATATATGTTCCTGCACAAGGAAAAAAAATACTATTCTTTTTCCCAAACACATTTCTGACAAAAACTGTACAAGAATACCAAAGAATTACTAGTATCCTCAGATGTTTTGTCAAAGTTTTTATTAAAGCCTCCTCCCACTGCTCCAGATTTTAAATGAAAAGTATTTAAGAGTATGTAGGTCTTTTTTGTAGTTCAATAGCAGAAGTAAGAAATCTAGTGGTAAACAGATTGTTCACATTTATTTTCACATTATAATAAAAAATTTAAAAGTATAATAATAAAACATGCAATTATTTGCTCATGCCTTTTTATAAATTGACAACATAGAGGGGAAAAATAAACTGGACTTGATAAAATTAAATTGAGATGAGGTTTATAAGAGCATAGGTTTCATTTTTAAATTCTTCATTCTTGGCTCTCATCCATCAAGAATTATGCTCAACATACCTGACACAGCTAATAGTTAGGGATATAAAATATGGAACTACTTGTGCATAACTGTATTTTTTTAAAACTGAGGGCATACAAAAATCATGAATTAGTTTGAAAGTTGGGTTGTAAAAGATTTTTAGACAAAATTTCTTGTCCTTCTTAAACTAAATTACTTTGTGATCTAGGTAGTAAACTAAAGTCATGATTTAGAATTCATTGTTGAAATTAAGAGGACAGTTGTACTCATTTCTTGACAGTCTAGAATTTTTTTTTAAAGGAAATCATTTAAAATTTGCAGGGCAATTTTAATCTTGAGATATAGGGTTGCAGTCTTAGAACTTGATTATCTCTTTTTCCTGGTTAGGAGTTTCTAATGCAAGTCTTAAACATATATATGTAAATGTGATTTTATTTCTTAAAGTTATTGAAAATAAATGTAATAAAAACCAAATACAACCATAGAATATAATTATAAATATAAATTATCATTTAATGTTTCATTAAATCTATGTTCATTAAATCATATAGCAATGTACTATGCCATCTTCTCAAGTCTGAAAAAGATTATTCAAAAATATTTCTATTATTTAAAAGCAGGAGTAAGCCTTCGTTTCTATTTTATAAGATTATGCTCCCTGTTTTACCCCAAGCTTAATAAAGCCAAAAGTGTCCAAAAGTTGAGAAATTCCATATTTTAAGTACATCTAAAGATCATCGAGAGCGAGTTCTCGATGGCCTTGGCATCGTCCTGAGGGTCCTGGTCCGGAGAGAGCGACGGTTCCAGCGGCGAGTCCCCGGGTGGCGGTGACGTCCTTGGCTGGTGTGGCCCTGCCAAGGGTGGAGATGGTGGCGGTGGCCCGAAGACCTCGCCGGCAGCGACGACGTTGGCTGTGGGGGCCTGGCCTGGTTCCGTCTGGCCCAACGGCGGGGGTGCCTAGCGTGAAGATGACGCTGGCCCTGGCGACTAAGACCAGAATTCCGGTGTCGACTATATCAACTGGAATGAACTTGTTGTCTTCCCGATCTTGCTCTTGTCAACGTTGGTGATGACGTCGAGGACAGGGGTCACGATCTGTTACCCGGGACATCTGGAGGGGTCAGCCTCGAACTGACCCCTCCCCTCTCCAACCTCAACTTAAATCAATAACAACTGTATCCGCTGGATGCCGTGTGGCCTGCCTGATTATTTACTCAGCGGCGGACTTGAGGGCACTCAGGAATGTCCCCCTTTCCTTAAGGTGGCCCCCCCGACCTTTCTGTGGCATACCTCAATGATGGATCCTGGGATCCGGAGAGGTGGCACATTCAAGGGAAATGCGCCCAATTACGTTTGTTTATTTCTAAATTCTTAAAGGGGTTAGGGAGGGTGGTCAGACAGGGTTTGGGGGACAACCCTTCTGGAAAAAAGGCCAGACTGGAGATCACGCACGACTGGGAGGTTTTGGAACTGGGGAGGGTCGGATCGAGGATGGGAGTTTTTTCTGTGGAGGGGGAGGAGAGGGCCATTTCTACGATCGGTGGGAGAGTCAGATATGGCATTGACAGGGGGCCATATCAAGTTATGGGAGCTCGCCCCCGCTGTTTACAAGCGGTGGTATGCTCCGACCCCCAGGTCACATCTCGCCCCCTGAGTTGTTTGAATGATCGGGCTCTGGGCCTCCGGCTGATCCATGTCCGTAGTAAATAAAGCCCCCCTTGTTTACAATCTTGTCATGGAGGGGGGAGCGGACATGGTGGGCATCACTGAGATCTGGCTGGGACAGGAAGGGGGTGTCCCTCTGGTGGAAATGTGCCCAGCCGGGTTTCAGGCCTTTCATTGGCTGAGGACCCAGGGGAGGGGTGGGGGGGTTGCAGTGATTATTCAGGAGGATCTGGGTCCTAGGGAATCCACTGTTCCTCAGACAACTGGATGCAAGTCCCTTTTTGTAAAGTGTGGTTCCGGGGTTCAGATGGGCCTATTGATCACATACCTGGCTCCCTGCTATGTGACATCGGTTCTGCCTGAGCTCCTCGAGGTCATAGCCAGCCTGGCGGTTGAGACCCCCAGGCTGATGGTCATGGGGGATTTCAACTTGCCTTCGGCTGGCGGGGCCCCGGGGATTGCTCAGGAGCTCTTGGCTTCCAGGACAGCCTTGGGCCTGACCCAATTAATTAGGGAACCCACTCACACTGGGGATCACATCCTGGATCTGGTTTTTGTCTCTGGACAGTGGCAGGATGATCTTGGTATTGGGGAAGTTTTTACTGAGCCCTTGTCATGGTCAGATCATTCGCTCCTTAGGCTGGACTTCCAGGCCACTCCCCCCTGTCGCAGGGAGGTGGACCAAAATGGTTGGTACTGTCCCAGGTGTCTGATGGATCCAGATGGGTCCCTGATGGAACTTGGGCCATGTCCCAATGTTCGAGCACACGACTCGGTTGTGGACTTGGTCGCCACCTGGGATATGGTGGCGGCTGGGGCCCTGGACCGGGTTGTGCCCATGTGGCCTCTGACCTGGTGCCGCTCTCACTTGGCCCCTTGGTTTTCTGAGGAGCTGAGGGAGATGAAGTGCCAGAAAAGACGCTTGGAGAATATTTGGAGGACTACTCACTCCGGATCCGACTGAACACTATTATGGTCTTATATTAAGACCTATTTAGTGGCGATAAGGGTGGCAAAGCATTCTCACTTTTCCACACTTATTGCATCCGTGGGAAACTGCCCAGCCACCCTGCTTAGAGTGACCCACTCCCTCCTGGAAGGAGGAGCGCGGGAGGACCCCTTATAGGGACGGGCTGAGGACTTTTCGAATTTCTTGCTGGATAAAATCACTCAGATCCGGGATGGGTTGGACTCTGAATGGGCAACTCTGGGCGGGGGGTTGGGGGCAGAACTTGGGGAAGTCATTTGGGAGGAGTTTGACGCTGTGACCCCCAAAGATGTGGACAGGTTGCTGCGGGGGCTAAATGCTACCACATGTTTGTTGGACCCGTGCCCCTCCTGGCTGGTGTTGGCCACTCGGGAGGTGACACGAGGTTGGTTCCAGGGTATTATTAACACTTCCTTGAGTGAGGGATAGCTGCCTGCCACCTTGAAAGGGGCGATGGTGAGACCCCTCCTCAAGAAACCGTTCCTGGACCCAACTTTGTTATCTAATTATCGTCCCGTCTCCAACCTTCACTTTGTGGCAAAGGTTGTTGAGAGTGTGGTGGCATGACAGCTCCCCCAGCACCTGGATGAAGCTGTCTATTTGGATCCATGCCAATTGGGCTTCAGGCCCGGGCACAGTACGGAGATGGCATTGGTTGCATTGGTGGATGATTTCTGGAGGGCCCGTGACAGAGGACATTCCTCTGTCCTGGTCCTATTAGATCTCTCGGTGGCTTTTGATACGACGGCTGGAGGGGTTGGGGATGGGGGGCACTGTTATGCGGTGGTTCTCCTCCTTCCTCTCTGGCTGTTTGCAATTCGTGTTGGCGGGGGGGCAGAGATCGGCCCCAAGGCCCCTGGGTGCCTCGGGGGTCGGTGCTTTCGCCCCTTCTCTTCAACATTTATATGAAGCCGCTGGGTGAGATCATCTGTGGCTTTGGGATAGAATTCTATCAGTACGCTGATGATACTCAGCTGTACATTTCTACCCCAGGCCACCCCGATGAAGCCTTCGAAGTGATGGCCCGGTGCCTGGAGGCCAGGCGGGGTTGGATGAGGCGGAACAGTCTTCAGCTCAACCCCTCTAAGACTGAGTGGCTGTGCTTCCCGGCACCCCGATACAGCCAGCTGGTTCCATCGCTGGCTGTGGGGGGGGAAATTCTTTCCCCCACAGAGAGGGCTCGCAATGTGGGTGTCCTCCTGGATCTGCGGCTGTCATTGGAGGACCATGTGGCGGCCATCACCAGGGGGGCTTTTGGTCAGGTTCATAGGATCTACCAGTTGCGGCCCTTTCTGCGCTTCGCACGGTCACTTCCGCCCTCGTAACCTCCCGCCTCGACTATGCCAACGCTCTCTACATTGGGCTTCCCTTGAAGAGCACCCGGAGGCTCCAGCTGGTGCAGAATGGGGCCGCACGGGTGGTGTTGGGGGCTCCTCGGGACTCCCATGTTACACCATTGTTGCGTGAGCTGCATTGGCTCCCGGTGGTCCTTCGGGTGCGCTTCAAGGTCTTAGTTACCATCTTTAATGCACTCCATGGCTCCATGGAACCAGGATATTTGCGAGACCGCCTCCTGCCATTATCGGCCTCCCACCAACCGATACGCTCCCATAGAGTCGGCCTCCTCGGGGTGCCGCCGGCTGGACGACTGGCGACCCTGAGGGTGCGGGTCTTCTCATTGGGGGCACCCTCCCTCTGGAACGAATTGCCCCTGGAGATGAGGACCATCCCTGATCTCCTGACCTTCCAGCGTGTGTTGAAAACCTATTTATTTCAGCAAGCCGGTCTGGCCTAGGGGTTTTTAGAGCTTTTAATTCGGTTTTAGCTTTCTTAATCTCTTTCTTAATCTCTTTCTTAATATTTCTAATCTTTTGATAATGACCAACCTATTTAATCCTTTTTAACTTATTTTAAATATTGTTTGTGTATTTTTATATGTACATTTTATCCTGGCTGTTCACCGCCCCAAGTCCCTCTGGAAGAGGGGGCGATATACAAATTTAAATAAATAAATAAATCACAAAATATTTGTTCCCAATACTGTGTTACATAAAGTTAGCATATACTGAATTAGAATATCGAGTTCATGGAATATCTATAAGGATGGAATATCTAGAATGTCACATTCTTGGGAAAAAGAAAAGGAAGGAATGTTGAGATTGAGAAGAGCCAAACACAGAGTCCAAAATGTCTTTCACCATCATTACAAGACCAAAGAAAGCAAGGAGGTAGATTTGGGAGGAAAAGAATTCTTCTCTAGGATTTCTTTACAGATAGTCCTCAACTTACAACCCCAATTTCTATTGCTAAGTGAGACAGTTGTTATGTAAATTTTGTCCCATTTTATTATCTTTATTGCCACAAATCATTAAGTGAGTCATTGCAGCTGTTAAGTTAGTAATATGGTTATTAAGTGACTCTGGCTTCCCCATTGCCAGAAGGTCGCAAAAGGTGATCACATGACCCTTGGGCATTGCAACCATCATAAATATGAGCCAGTCTCCAGCCATCTGAATTTTGATTATGTGACCATGGGGATGCTGTAATGGTTGTAAGTGTGAAAAATGGTCATATCATTTTTTTCAATGTCATTGAAAAAACATATATGAGGAAAGAAATTCTAATTGTATCTGGTTTTCAGAAACATCATTCAATAAAATTCTACAGACTTTTGTACACTGTCTTGCTTTCATTATATCTATACATGAATTCTTATTGTGAAGGACACAACTTTTTGATAACATATTCCCTACTGCATCTATCTATAATTTTCCCAGTCTTTCCTTTCTTCAAACCATACACTTTTTATTAATATATTTGCTATGCAATGTGATATTCACATAGTAATTCATTGTATTTAATCATTCTATTCATTCTTTTCCTATTATCAACCCTGAAGCTGATCTGATCGAAACCATCTTGACAGCTTCAGTGATGCCATACTGGAGCTGAGGGATAGGGAGGGGGGATTTGAGCTAGGTGGGATTTTGTAGCCAAAACAAAATACTTTCTTGTGGGAACCAAGGACATTCTCACACCTTGTGAGAGGAAGGCAGAGTGATGTCACCAGGCAACCAGACAGCACCAAGATTGGACCATGTGACTGTTTTGAAAAAGTGACAAACTTTTACTTTTCATTAGGTGAAAACCACAACAATTCTCAGAGTTAGTTTTCACCGGATTTGTGCCAATATGTTATATCAAATAAAGTTATTCTCATATATAGCTGCCTCAGAGTTTTGCTTGCTATGGGTTTATTACGTGGAACTCTTTTCTTGTTTTATCCCCACCTTTCTTAAGCCCTACTGCATTAATTTACTTTTAGGCTTCCCCTTAAAGAGCCTATCCTATTTTTAACCATGAAAGTTTAAACAAAATCATAGCACAAAGGACAAACCATGACCATTCTTCCATATAGTCTTCTCAATTCCTGTAAGCTTTGTGTTGTTGATTAGATCATGTATAAATTGCTTATATACAGCATAGAAGGTCAAAATGAAGTGAATGTTTGTAAATTCTGCTTACATAAACAAAGAAAATTAAGCCCATATTTTAACATGCATTGAGAAATTAGCTAAATAATTATTGTGGGATTCACTGATAAGTGAAATCTACCAGAATATTGTAAATTCAGAAGATGGAAGCAAGTGAGACAAAAATTCTATGGATGTATGCCTAAACCCTGCCGGACTTTAACTTTGCAAGTTTTGTGATCTGAGTAGTTTCATAGCAGAGCTGAAAAAAATTGGTTAAACTGCTCAAGGAGGAAAATATTTTGGACACACAACAATGTGGTTCCAACGCTCTACCAGTATAAGACTATCAGGCTCACAGTGGAGTCTTGGCAGCCCGACACTGGAAAAAGTGCCTCCTTCACTGCCTGCCTCCTCCTCGTTCTCTGGTGATGAGGGAGCACAAGTAATCCTGTTACCTATTGACTTAATCTACCATTACGATTCAAGAGGATACACCCAATATTTCATAGCAGCCTCTTGAAACCCACAAACATGATGAGATTAGAACCCAGACTTAAGACTCCAGGCCTGTGAAGGATGATCATTACAAAATAGAAGAGATTCTAGATTCCCAGAGACAGAGGGAGGTGTTGCAATATCTTGCACGTAGAATGGATACCTTATAGACGAGGCCTTGTGGGTGCGGCATACTGATATAGCAGCCCCTCGATTACTATGAATACACTATCATAGGAACCCCACAAGGAGGGGTGAATCTGAATGAATATGATATAATTGTGGCATTTGTCTTCCAGGAGGAGCAGTGGTAGGGGAGGCTGCATGTCGGGCTCACGGTGGAGTCTTGGCAGCCCAACACTGAAGAAAGTGCCTCCTTCACTGCCTACCTCCTCCTCGTTCTCTGGCAATGAGGGAGCAATGCCTGCTTCTTCAATCCTGGCATCACTCATGGACTGCTCCAAGCTCAGAGAAGGCACCTCATTAGCGGGGGGAACGATGCCTCCCTCTTCTGCCTAGGCATTGTCCATGGACTGAGCCAAGCCACAGTTGCTCCGGAACATCAGAAATAGCAACAGCTATATGGTGGTCGTTACAATTGTAGATTAGTAGCATTTGGAACAATCGGTGGCATGCGGAGGTTTTGGAGCACTGTGATTGTCTACAGGGTTGGCTGGAGTGTCTTATTTTATTTATTTATTTATTTGATTTGTCAATTGCTAACAAGATAATAGGTATAAGTATATACATGGTTATGAATACATGAAATGAGTACATATAAAAAAAATAAAAGAAACAATAGGACAGGGACAGTAGGCACGTTGGTGTGCTTATGCACACCCCCTACAAACCTCTTAGGAAAGGGGTGAGGTCAATAGTAGACAGTCTAAGGTTAAAGTTTTTGGGGTTTGGGGAAGAAACCACAGTCAGGTAGCATATTCCAGACATTGACCACTCTGTTGCTGAAGTCGTATTTCCTGCAATCAAGTTTGGTGTCGTTAACCTTGAATTTATATCTATTGTGTACTCTTGTGTTGTTATTGAAGCTGAAGTATTCATTGACAGGTAAGTCATTGCAATGTATGATTTTATATACCATACTTAGATCAGACCGAAGACGGCCTAATTCAAAGTTTTCTAGGTCTAGAATTTCAAGTCTGGTGGCATAAGGTATTCTATAATGAGTAGAGGAGTGGAGAACTCTTCTTGTGACTTTCTCAACTGTGTTAATATCAGATGCGTAATGTGGGTTCCGGACTGATGAGCTGTATTCGAGTATTGGTCTAGCAAATGTTTTGTATGCTCTAGTTAGTAGTGTGATATTACCAGAGAAAAAGCTACGTAGGATTAGGTTAACAACTCTTAATGCCTTTTTGGCTATGTAGTTACAGTGGGCTCTAGCACTTAGATCATTAAAGATGAGTATTCCAAGATCCTTTACAGAGCTTGGATCATCAACAAGGTCTTGACTATTCAGCTTGTATTTTATTTTCTGTTTTTTTTTTTTTTGCCAATATGTAAGACAGAGCATTTATTTGTTGAGATTTGAAGTTGCCATTTGTTTGACCATTCTGATACATAGTCAAGATCTTTTTGAAGGGTAGCAGTATTGTCTGTGGTATTGAACAGCTTTACATCACCAGCAAAGAGAACATAGTTGCTCTTAATATGATCACAGAGGTCATTTATGTAGAATATGAAGAGAGTTGGTCCTAGAACACTGCCTTGGGGGACACCACTGTTGACACGTACAGAATTTGATAGGACAGTCCTAATTTTGACTATTTGTTGTCTATTTGACAGAGATAACCATAAGATTTTTATAAGATTATAAGATTTTTATAAAATTATAAGATTTCTTCCTGCGGTTTTACTGTTTATATTGTTTGTTTGTTTTTTCCTGGAGTGATGGGAAGTTAGAGGTGAGTGGCTAGGTTAGGTGTGAGTAGGTGTGGGGTAGAAGCATTGGAAGAGTGGGTGGATATAGGTTAGCTGGGTGGGGTTGACAAGTAGCTATAATAAGTGCTGAGAGGCAGTTGCTCTCAGTACTAGCTTTGCTTGGAATTGATCCAGTGTTGCCTTTTGGGATTATTGAGAAATTAAACCCTGGTTACTGCAATCTATAATCGTGAGTACCTTGGTTTTTCAGTGCAAATCATCAGATACCCAGTGGGGCTGACAAAGACCCTTATATGAAGTTATTTCAAATTGAAGTTAGTTCATATTAGTTCATACTGAAATTTAAAGAATGAAATAACCCAGTGACTCCACATTCTGCATTATTCTTGATAGCCTAAAGATGCCCTAGCATATCTACTTTGATTTATTATTAATCCAGTATTTCATGTGTCTGATATTTTATTGACTGCTTCAAGATATAAATTGGAGTGGGATATATTCAGCTCCAGGCTAATCTATTATATCATTCAAACATATGAGTACTGAACTGCTTTGTAGGAAGCATCCTTGTCTCATTTCAAAATATGTTCATTTTGAGAATTATTCTTACTTTCTTTTCTATTGGGCATATAATAAATATATACATTTCTGAAAAATATGTCAGTAAGCACTGCTCTGTCATGGATGATTCTCAGTAACAATCTAACATTTGTAAGAAACTGTAATTTTAAAAATAGTTTACAATAATGCTTACAGGATGCTTTACATGTTTGAAAAAGATGAAAAGCATCTTGCCATGTTAATGGTAAAGGTGAGTATTGAATCTGATGATATCAAAAAAGTATAATTAAGTTTCTATAGATAAGTCTTCATCAATTTTGCAAACTTCCTTTAATGCAACAGAATAATAATTATCTTTGTGAACAATACATAACATAGTGTTTATTTAAGCATTACACATTTTGAAGTCTGATATTATATGTAAGTGATAGTGGAATAATTATACAGCATAGAAGGCGAAAGAGCAATCCCAAATGCTCTTCAATTTCAGCCTTCACTTCTGGAGCATGTAGCCTTTCTCAATTTCATCAGGTTTTGGCAAATTTCCCAAATAGATTAATCACAAACTCATTAAAAATATAGCAGACAAGACACTACAAAAAACACTGGGCTTCCCTCGGAATTCCTAAATAATAACTTTTGGAATGCCTAAATTAAATCTCAGTATTGCTTTGGTATATTTATGTTAATGAACTCGACAACAAATAAGCTGAAACTACTTATATCACTTATGTCCCTAGAGTGTTATTGTTGGGAAATTAAACAAAGAGAAGAAGAATTTAGTGTTTAGATGATAGACAGACAGAAATATTCATTGGTGCCTCTGCCTTTCATATTTCCATTTCTCTGCTTCTCAATTTCCTTCTATATGATTTGTGGTTTTCCTTCCTCAGTGGGTGCCTTATGGAGTCAATAGTCAACAATCCTTGGCATATGTCACTTCCTCGCATTTCCTTTCTCTGTTTTAGCTGAAAATAACCACTAGTTTAACTACTTTGTAAGTTTTACAAACTTTACATGCTTATGATATTTTTCCCAGGGTATATAGATATGGTTAATAATGACATTTAAATAAACTCAATAAACATTCTCTTCTTCTATCACTACATACAATACAATGAAACCTTTTAAATTAGTAATATTTAAGAAGAATAGAGAAAAGCTGGGCAGATTGTGATTATTCATATGGAGACAGTCAAAAGCTTCCTATCATTTGTGATCAAAAGGTCAAGATGGCAGCCATTATAACACAGTTGAAATTCTACACATTTATGTATTGCACATGTAAAACACCTAAAAAACAGATGATAATTTGAAGTGATTGAAGTGGCCCTGTAGATGCCTTTGCCTGCAGCCATTGAATGCCTGAATTGTGGCATGATAGCACATTTCAGCCCCACATGCAACCCAATTTAAGAGGGATCTGTTTTCATTTCTCCAGCCCTAAGGGTCAATATCCATATGTGTAAAACATATTTAAAGAGAACAAATTTTTGTATCTCTTTGTTTCAATCTAGTGGTTATCTGGATTTTGCAATCCAGATGTGGTAAGCGTAGTAGTAGTATCAGAGAATAAAGCTGACATTTTACTCCAATTCCCATAAAATATTAAGGAACAATGGCATTCCATAATAGATTGTTGATGTTGTGCAATCCAAAATGTAGAATATGAAGAGTGGAAGAGGCATGTTTGTAGAGTACCTTGCTAGTCATTTTCCAGTTTTGCTGTTCTATCACTTTTAAGTTTTTCTCCCAATGAATAATAATAATAATAATAAATATTTATTTATATACCGCTCCTCTCCCGAAGGACTCGGAGCGGTGCACAGCCGTACAGATTAAAACAATAAATATGTGAAACAATAAAACTAAATTAAACCCAACCCTGGCTGTAAACAAATTTAAAACCATACTCTAAAACCCTAAAATTTAATAAAAACAAAACACCCCAAAACTTAAATCAGCCCAAGCCGGCCTGGTCAAAAAGCCAGGTTTTCAAAGCATGCCTAAAGGTCCCCAGGTCCGTGGCTGTCCGTAACTCTGGGGGCAACTCATTCCAGAGGGCAGACGCCCCCACAGAGAAGGCCCTACTCCTCGGGGTCACCAGCCGGCACATAGATGCCGACGGGACCCGCAGGAGACCCTCCCTGTGGGAGCGCACCGGACAGTGGGAGGAAAATGGCAGAAAGCGGTCTTGTAAATATCCTGGTCCGATGCCATGGAGCGCTTTAAAAGTTAACACCAAAATTTTAAAGCGCACCTGAGAGGCCACTGGCAACCAATGCAGCTCGCGCAGAAGGGGCGTCACATGCACGAATCTTGATGCCCCCATAACCACCCGCGCGGCCGCATTCTGTACCAGTTGAAGCCTCCAGATGCTCCCATTTGGGAGCCCCATGTAGAGGGCATTACAATAGTCCAGTCAGGAGGTGACCAGGACATGAGTGACTGTGCGTAAGGCATCCAGAAAGGGCCGCATCTGTCGAATCAGGTGAACCTGATGAAATGCCCCCTGGAGACGGCTGTAATATGGTCTTCTAAAGATAGCCGTACATCCAGGAGGACACCCAGATTGCGAGCCCTCTCTGCAGGGGGCAGAATCTCACCCCCAATAGCCAGCGATGAAACTATCTGGCTATATCGGGACGCCGGAAACCACAGCCACTCAGTCTTGGAAGGGTTGAGTCGGAGCCTGTTCCCGCCCATCCAGTTCCACACGGCCTCCAGGCACCGGGACATGACCTCCACGGCATCATTGGGGTGGCTTGGGGTGGAGATGTACAGCTGGGTATCATCAGCGTACAGATGACATCTCACCGCAAAGCCACCGATGATCTCCCCCAGCGGCTTCACATAAATGTTGAACAGAAGAGGGGAGAGGACCGACCCCTGAGGCACCCCACAAATGAGGGGCCTAGAGGTGGATCTCTCTCCCCCCCGCCAACACAAATTGCAGATGGTCGGAGAGGAAGGAGGCGAACCACCGCAACACGGTGCCCCCAACCCCCAATCCTCCCAACCGCCGCAATAGGATACTATGGTCGATAGTATCAAAAGCCGCTGATAGGTCTAATAGGACCAGGACAGAGGAATAACCCCTGTCACGGGCCCTCCAGAGATCATCAACCAACGTGACCAATGCCGTTTCGGTACTATGTCCAGGCCTGAAGCCCGATTGGAAGGGATCCAGGTATGTATCTTCATCCAGGTACTGGGGAAGCTGACCTGCCACCACACTCTCTACAACCTTCGCCACAAAGGGAAGGTTGGAGACAGGATGATAGTTGTTCAAAATGGTTGGGTCCAGGGAGGGCTTCTTGAGGAGGGGTCGCACCACTGCCGTTTTCAAGGCGGTAGGCAGCTAGCCCTCCATCAAAGAAGCGTTAACAATTCCCTGGAGCCAACTCCGTGTCACCTCTCTGGAGGTAGAGACCAACCAGGAGGGGCAAGGGTCCAACAAACATGTGGTGTCATTCAGCCGCCCCAGCAACTTGTCCATACCCTCAGCGGTCACAGGGTCGAACTCATCCCAGATAACCGTCTCAAGACTCACCGCGGTCACCTCCCCCGGGATCTCCCAACTAGAGTCCAATCCGGCCCGAATCTGAGCGATTTTATCGTACAGAAATCGTGAAAACTCCTCCGCTCTTCCCTGCAGGAGATCATCCCTCGCTCCCGGCCTAATCAAGGAGCGGGTCACTCTAAACAGGGAGTCGGGTCGATTTTCTGCCGATGCAATAAGGGCGGAGAAGTGAGAACGCTTCGCTGCCTCTATCGCCACTAGGTAGATCCTAATATAGGACCTAACCTGTGTTCGGTCAGACTCGGCACGACTGGCCTTCCAGACGCCCTCCAGATGTCTTTTCCGGCATTTCATCTGCCTCAGCTCCTCCGTAAACCATGGAGCTGAGCGAGATCTCTGCCAGGTCAGAGGTCGCAAAGGCACAGCTCGGTCCAGAGCCTTGGCAGCCAACCTGTCCCAGGCAGCTACCAAGTCTGTGGCCGAATTATGAGCCAGAGTTTCAGGTAATGGCCCAGAGTTTCAGGTAATGGTAATGAATGTTGTTAACGTCTTTGTAATTTGGCAAACTAAGTGGTGGAACCAAAGTATAGTTGTTGTTATGTTCACGTGCTGAGAATTGAATTGGAATTGTAGATTGAACAAAATTGCAAAAGCAGGCATTAAAGCCCTCATATGCAATCCACAATTTGGGAAATGAGAGAAAAAGAAAGAAAGTGTCCCTATTTTTTTCCCCCTCTTGAAAACCTTGGAAAAAAATAATGATTGGGAAGAGATCTTCGCCTCAGGATTCATTAACTAAACCACAACTATATATCTTTAATGTACTGCATTACTAAACACTGTTTCTTCTTTATTTTCTTTTGTCAGGGCTTTCAATTTATGCATCCCATTCTCCTGACCTTTAGTAACACAAAGTATTTGCAAAGAATTTTGCTTCTTGCAAAAGATCTATTTACTTAAATGAGCAGAGGAACAAATGAGAAAGTTTTTAGTCTAAAATTGAATCTTCCTGATTTTAATTTTAAATAGTGACAATTTGCATAAAGGTAGGGGGACGCGGTGGCTCAGTGGCTAAGATGCTGAGCTTGTCGATAAGAAAGGTCGGCAGTTTGGCAATTTGAATCCCTAGTATCGCGTAATGGAGTGAGCTCCAGTTATTTGTCCCAGCTTCTGCCAAACTAGTAGTTTGAAAGCATGTAAAAATGCAGTAAAAAAATAGGCACTACTTTGATGGGAAGGTAACAGTGTTCAGCATTTAGTCATGCTGGTCACAAGACCACAGAGATGTCTTTGGACAGTGCTGGTTCTTCGGCTTTGTAATGGAGATGAGCACCACCCCCAGAGCCAGAAACGACTAGCACACATGTGCGAGAGGAACCTTTTGTCACTGCGTTTGTTTTGAGTTTGTCTGAGGAGTTTTCCACAGATGTTTACAAAATAAGCTGGACTGGTTATCAAGTCTCCATAGTAACAAGATTTACTGCACATGTGTGCAGGGGAGGAGTTTTACTTCTACTTCATCTTTCTTTATAGTTTTTTTTGCTTGCTTAGTAGAATGGTACTGCTGTTTCTTTGGTTTCTTAGTTATTTTGTAAATAAAGTATGCTGGCAACAGAAAAACACGATCCATTTCCTCTAATTTATAAAACTGAATGTTTTCATTTTGACATGATAGCAGAGGATGGTTTGTTTTGATAATTAGATTACAAAGTCTGAGGATTTTGTAATTAATTTTTGATAAACTCTACAATGCCAAGAAAGAAAGGCAAAGCAAAGCGGAGAGCTCAGTCGGCGGAGGATTTATTGTCATATTCTGAAATTCCTGAAGAGATAAGAAGTCCGCTGGCTACTGCTACTCATCTGGAGGAGGAAGCTGCCATAGGAGGACAAGATAGCAGGTCTGTATCAAGTTTTATTTATGATGCATGCTATCAAACTCAGCCTGAGAAGCCAGAATATGAAAAGCTTGGAGCTAAACCTAAAATTATCCACACAGCTAATAGTTTTTCAACAGAAGAGAAAGGTGAAATTTATTATTCTCCATTAAGTCCTGAGCCAACAATGAGTCAGAGAGCTATGCAGGATTATATGCAACAGATTGCATTTTATGAACAAAGCCTACAGCAAGCTAAGGCCTATGCACTGTCTATTCAGTGAGATAGGGATGTGATTAGAGTTCCTGAGTCCTTCATTTTGCCTTCTTCATAGAAGCCAAGGGTCCACCCACAAATTGGTCACATGGGAGTGGTGTCAGACCAATCAGAGCAGAGAGCTATGCCTACATCATAGCTACCTCGTGATATGTCTTGTGATGCTGACTCAGTTGAAACAGCTTCTGCCATTTCTAATGTTGCAGCACCATCTGCTGGTGATTTGCGTGAAATACAGGAACAATTACAAAATTTGCGAAGTGCATTTACAAAGTTGTCAAGGAGTCAGTCTGCTGTACAGATGTCTCCAGAAAGCCAGCCAATGCCAGCATTCATGCATGCCATGCCACATTTGAGAGGACCAACTGCATTGAAGGCTCCAACAAGGCGTAATTTCCAAGGAAATGCCTTTGTTTCAAGGATGCCAAGATGCTACGTTTGTGGTCATCTGGGACATATCATCCGTGATTGTCCCCAGCAATCTCCAGCACCTGTCATGTATCAGCCCAGAGGAACAGATTCCAGAAGCAAGGGCAGAGGTGAAAGACAAGGTCATCATGGTTCTAGGTGTGATCTACGAACTCCACACATCACATTGGCATTGACCAACGAAGGAAGTCTGGATTATGATAGGAGACATCTCTGGACTTTGGACAGTGGAGCAGCAGTGCATGTTACCTACAGAAGAGATCTTTTCACAGAGATGCATGAGCCTGAACCTGATATGTGTGAACTGTACACTTTTTGAATAATACCATTCAGGTCAAGGGAAAAGGAACTGTTTATATTGAAGAGTTAAATGCTTTAATTCCTGATGTTTATTATATTCCGACAGCAACCAGAAGTTTGCTTAGTCAGAGTCATTTGTCGAGAGTTTCCAAGTACCAGGTTCACCATTTTGAAAAAGCAAGTTATGTGATGAAAGAAGGTAATATTGTTGCTGAAACCATAGTAATTGGTGGTGTTTATTACCTAAAACCGAAGTCTACCTCATAAGCACAGGCAAGTTTACCTGTTCCAATAAAAGGAAGCACAGGCCCAGAGAGAGATGTTTCAGAGAGAGAGATCCTGTTGCTATCCCAAAGGTTCCTAGAACCAACAGAAGTCAGAAACAGGTTGCTCAAAGCAAGCCTAAGGTTTATAATAAGAATGTTGAAAATTCACTAACAGGTAAACTTTTGCATTCCAAGTGTATCCATAAGTGGCATAGAAGATTAGGGCATGCCAGTTTTCGTGTTCTTAGCAAGATGTCAGAATTCGTAAAGGGTTTGGATATGAAGGGGTATAAGGTATTTTTGGATTGTGCTGTCTGCAAGAAAGCCAAGTCCAAGGCAGCAGTCGTTCCAAAACACGCTACATGCCTGTCAACACGCATTTTTGATTTGGTACATACTGACATTTGCACCAACACTTGGTGGTAGAAAATATTTCTTAACAATTGTTGACAATTATTCTAGATATAGATTTGTGTTTCCTATGAAGGAAAAATCAGAGACCTTTCAGATCTTTAAAGATTTTGCAACTTATGTCAACATTCAACATGGTGTTCACATCGCAAGAATTCAAAGTGATCGCAGTGCTGAATTCATGTCCCAGCATTTTCAGGACTGGATGCGTAAGAATGGAATTCTGAACCAGACCTCAGCTCCTTATGTTCCTGTGGAAAATGGAGTGGCGGAACGCAGAAATGGAGTACTGCAAACAATAATCCGTTGTCTTCTGGAAGACACTAATCTGAGATTCCCATACTGGGGTGAAGCAATTAAATATGCAAACTATATCATTAACCGCATCTGGAACAGTGTAATTAATCAGACACCTTTCTTCATGTTATATGGATATAAACCCGATCTGAGAAATATCCATATTTTTGGTTCCTATGCTATGGTGAATATTCCATTAGCTCAAAGAAGGAAAGGAGGTCCAGCAGCAAAAAGATTTATGGGGATTGATGACAATTCTAGATGCAGCAAGTTCGTTGACTCCAGAAATGTAATTGTGGTTTCTCAATCCTTTACTTTTGAAGAAGTTGCTGACTGGTCCAGAATTCACTCAAATGATCCCAGAGTTTATTTTCCTAGAGATGATGTTACGCAGTCTGATGATCGAGATTATCAGGTGGATGTTCCATCAACTAATTCCTCTCAACCTGAGATTCTGTCTTCGCATGCCGTCGATGCTGAGGCTAGCAACGAGGAAGAAGATGACGATGAAACGGAAGAAGAATGGACCATTGTTCCGAGGCGTTCTGAGAGGGTCAAGAAGGGGATCCCTCCGAAGCAATATTCATGGCAATTGACAAAAGCAACCTTACCTTGACATAAGGAAATGAAGGCTGAAATGGACAGTCTAAAGCAACTCAAGGTGTGTACGCCTGCAATTCCTACTGGATGAAGAAATGGTCCTCCAGGGTTCCAGAAGCAAGAAGGGGATACCTGGATTTTAAACAAAAGTCTTTATGGTCTGAAACAATCTAATTTAATATAGTATTTATGTCATACTGACAAACTAAATTTAATGGATTTTATTAAATCTGAAACTGATGAATGCGTGTTCACAAAAAGATCTGGGAATGCATATGGGATAATGTTTTTATGTTGATGATATTGTTTATATTGGTCCAAATAAGTAAATGAGAATTTTGCTAACACTTTGCAGAAATGTTTTATATTGCAGTTTTTAGGTTACATCAACAAACCACTTGCAGCTGTTCAGCATGAATACCTGAGTGAGAAGATGTGCCTTACCTGATGTCAGCTCATCAGACAAAGAAGGGGGTGTCACTGCGTTTGTTTTGAGTTTGTCTGAGGAGCTTTCCACAGATGTTCACAAAATAAGCTGGACTGGTTATCAAGTCTCCATAGTAACAAGATATGAGTGTCTTGTGAAGTTCTGTTTTATTGCGCATGTGTGCAGGAGAGGAGTTTTACTTCTACTTCATCTTTCTTTATAGTTTTTTTTTTTGCTTGCTTAGTAGAATGGTAGTGCTGTTTCTTTGGTTTCTTAGTTATTTTGTAAATAAAGTATGCTGGCAACAGAAAAACACGATCCATTTCCTCTAATTTATATAACTGAATGTTTTCGTTTTGACACCTTTACCTTAGGGAATTTTGGCTCTTGCTTTCCTGGGATTTCCAAATCCAACTTCCCCGCCCCCCACTTTCTTCTTCATGGAATAGCATCAGCAAATAGTATCCCAAAAAGTTATTTAATAAAAACAAAAAATATTTTTGTAGCAGCAATTTGATAGTGACAAATAGATGGAAGGCAGGATTTTGGATGATTCATTAAACCTATCTGTGTCTTTTTCTAAATGCTTAATAACTAATGGTGGCTGCACAATGGGCAAATAGAAGTATGACTAACCATGTGATTTGTCATCAGGTTTTGATGACTCTGGTGATACCCACGTTGATGCTGAATACATCTTGTTTCTGTGGTGTGTGTTAATTAAAATGCTGTATGATTCACTGACTCCTGCTGTTTCCATGCAAATGTAGGCACGATACATATTTCAAAGCATTTGTTTTTTTAAAAAAAGTTTCAGTTATTGCCCATCCTCTGTTTTTTTTCACATATTCATATATAATACACCGTCATATCATAAAATTAGTTAAATGTTAATTCTTTGTACTTCAGATGTGATCTTTCAGGAGTTAAATACACTATAAAGAAATGTTGTAATCTATATGGATCTGATACTGGGAAAAACACATGACAAGGGAACTACCATAGACAAACTATCCTTATGCATCATCTATGCTTGATCACAGCAAGGCTCATCTAGTCAAACTTTTTTTTTGCATATACATTTTTATGAAGTTATAAGTTATTATAAAATACAAACTAAAAAAGCAAATAAGAAGAGAGTGAGGGGGGAGGGAAAAAGGGAAAGAAAAGTGAGGAAGGATAGGGAAAGAAAAAGAAACATTGACTTCTGACTCTCTGTTATAGTAAAATAAGGCATTAACAACAAATCACAATCTTTTGTTTTTCCATAATAGTATGAACCAGTCAGTGGTGGGATTCAAAAAATTTTACCACTGGTTCTGTGGACATGGCTTAGTGGGCATGACTTGATAGCCATGGTTAGGTGGTTGTGACTTGATGGGCATGGTGGCAAGATGGGATTCAGAGGCAATTTCCATGTGGAAACAAAAGTACTTATATCTTTTTTTAAGCAAGGTAGTCAATTTCAGCCAACATCATCAGCTTCAGCAGCCATTCTTCCATAGTAGGAATCAAAGTGTCCTTCCATTTTTGTGCATACAATAGACTTGCTGCTGTCAACATATCTAGTAACAAAGTTTCAAACTTTTTCTCCAATTCTTTTTCCATTAAACCCAAGAGAAAAATACATTTTTAAAGATTTGAGTATATGAGATATGAGTCATAGTCCAATTTTATTTTTTGCTTTTTCATATGTCCACTAAAGATGGTCAAAAATCCCTTCTTTGTTTTTACACTTCCAATATACATTTAACATACCTTTATACATCTTACATAACTTTTTGATAAAATACTCATCTTAATTATGGACATTCTTCTCAATAGTGATACATGCAATTTATCCCATCTTTGTAGATCTTGTTTAATATCCTTCCAAAGAGGAACATAGTTATTTTCAAACAGTTTTATGTTTGTATTTATCAACATAATCCCTAAACATTTCACCTTTTTTCAACCCTAAAATCTGACATGTTATTGAATATATCACTGTCCTGAAAGGACATATTCTTTTTCCCCCACGTTTTATTAGATTTTTATATTTAAGTGTACATCAATATCAATACATGAACAGTGTGGCTCCTGGGTATAATTCATTTTGATACAAACATCAATAATGATACTCATAATAGTTGTTATAGTAATCAAACTTATTAATATACATGGTTTTTAAAGTAGTTATTCAGTATTTCACTATTTAATTTTAATGCCAATGATATTATAAGCATACATGACAATACCATCTTTCAACCTCTGATCTTTTCCATCAAATTATTATTTGTATTCTGTTATATAAAAATTATATCTGCTAATATGACATATTATAAATATAAATTTATTCTACTCTATTCTAACTTCTAATCAGGTCACCATTGCTAGTCTTAATATTAATACATTATTTGGTTGTTGAAGTCACAATATGCCATTCAAGTACCAGTCTTGCTATTATTTAAACATACCTAATAATACCATCTTTCAACCTCCAATCTTTCCATCTAACTATTGCTTCATATAAAGGTATGTATTCTTATATCTACCTCTATTCAAATTTTATATTATATATCCTTTCTATCCATCATCTCTCATTTATTTTAATACTTCAATTCTTATTCACTGTCAGCTGTTCTTCTGATATTGAGGGGATGGATGATAATATATGAACTCACTCATATATCTTCAGTGAAGTTGTTTTTTATTCGTCTCTCACACCACAACAACAGATAACAGCGATCAAGAAATGGTTTAAAGTCAGCTCTGGTTTTCGCTACAACCCAGAGCTGTATTTATACATATTATTGACTTGGATAATTACATAAAGAGTTTTATCACCTTCCGGTCGATTGCTCTGCCTAACATCCATCCTTTCTAAAGAAACCAAAACCCATTCAAGTAAAACATAGTAAGTGTATTTTACTGAATCGTGATTTTATGCACCTCAGTGACAATTTACTCTAGATCCTATGTGTCCCGCACCATTCTTATACCACCACCTGCGTGTTATACATTCATGCATCTTCAGTATGGCACCAATCCTTGCCAGGAAATCGATGTCCGTCATTGGATGATCTCCATCTTAAGGTTGAAACACAATCACTGTAGGGTGTTTATTTAATCCTGTGGGTATCGCACCTTGATTGTCTCGGCTCCAACCTATTCGTCTTTGGAATCGTGACATTCATTTTTTGGCTTGCCTCCCATACTCCTCTCTTGGATCTTTATCTCTATCAACATCTGTATCTTCACCATTCAGACTGAATATTTCTCCTATCTGTATCCTCCTAAGCTCGTAGGTTTCCAGAGTATCCACCCAAGCCCCTATCTCCCTTTCGAAAGTATCTTCCAGGTTATCTGATTCCATTTTTAAATCTTTTAAAGTGCTCTTCCCTTGGTTTATTTCATCAGTCTTTATCATCTTCTTCTTCTCATCTTCTTGCTTTGTTTGCTAATTTGTCTGTTCTGTCTTTTTTTTCATTCTTTCTGCGATTTCCTCTCTTTCCTGGACTCCTTGATCTTCATTCATTATCAGTTGTAGCATATTTTCTATTTTCCCATATATGCCTTGCATTAGTTACTTTATCTCTCTGTGATTTTTTCCCATAATACCCCTAATGCTTTGAAATACCAATGCCATTTCTCTTGAAATCTCACTCATTTCCCCCTGATGAAGCATCTTGTCTTAATTTAATAAGTCTTGATCTTTCTCAAGTCTAAAAACAATATATTCCAGTCCAATGTTACTTTTCAGGAAGTTCAATAATCATGGTTCTTTACATCTCAGGATTATTAATCAATTCTATTTAAGTAATCCTGGAAGCTTCCACAAATCAAAAGTCACTTTGCTTTGAAAGGATATATTCTTAATCAACATTGTTGTTTTTTGTTTATTTATTTTAAAACCTGCCGGGGCACTAAACGCATTCAGTTTCCTCATCAAATGTTCTATATTATTTTTTGAATCCTGTAGAAATATGACCAAGTTATCAGCAAAGGTTCTCAATTTATAGACTTCTTTCTTAATATTTATACCCCTTATTTTTATCATCCTATCTATTCAAAACTTCCAAAACCAAACTAAACAGCAAACGGGACAAAGGACATCCTTGTCTTGTACCCTTTTGAATTTCACATGAATTAGTTAAATCACCATTTATGACAGTTTTTGCATTCTGTGTAGATTGCTTTAATTCCTTGAATAAAATTCAGTCTGAAGTCTATTTCTTCTGGCACTTTAAACATAAAGCCCCAATTCAGATTGTAAAAGGCCTTTTCTGCATCTTAAAAGATTAAGGCAGCCTGTTTCTCATTATGATATTGTAAATATTCAGTAATATTTAAGATAGTCCTCACATTATCTCTTAACTGTCTTTTTGGCAGAAAATCTGCTTGGTCTTCATGCATATATACCTGTAAAATCTTCTTTAGTCTTTTTGCCAAAGTAGCAGCAAAAAGTTTATAGTTATTGTTCAATAATGAAATCTTTCTATAATTCTTTGACCCTCTTATGGGAGCAACACAGCTTCTTTTCATGTCTGGGGTATATTTCCCCCCATTAATATACCTTTCATTGTGTCTTTCAGTGGTTGAAGAAGTTTATTCTCAAAACATTTATAATATTGATTTGTAAGACCATCTGGGCCTGGAGCTTCACCAAACGGATGGCCTCCCAATCTGTTGGACTTGATTTATTACCATTTCTTAATTAATGATTCAAGATGCAGCAGTTTAGGACCATCTATTTAAGCAATCCTTCTCCCTTGGTACACACCAATATAACCTAAGACTGCGCAATCATATCAAAATATCACAATGCCATATGAGATGAAAAACTGAAGCCATCACTCTTTTAATAAGCATATGAGATTCATGTTGCCTTTTGTGTAGGCAGAAAGCCACATCTCTGCAGATTTGAGGTGGTAAAATATTTCAGTATATGACATGTACATTGTACATAAGTTGTGATTGTTAATAAATTAAATTTGATTTTAATTTCTAATAGTACCTGAAATTCTAAAACAGAAATGAGCAACCTGGGGGTTTTATGTGATATCAAGCATCATTTTTTTGTGATTTTCCCAGAGCCCCAAGATTGCATTGTAAATATTCAGCATGGAATTTTTTCAATTCCTTAAAACAATCCTCTAAAATAAATGGCTTGTATCTAGTCAGCTTAATGCATATATCCAATGATTATTAAAAACACCATTTTTCCCCCAAAATTCAAATCTGAGTTCCTCCAATATCCAATATCTGGCTAAAATAAAATAAAATAATAAAATAAATAAATATGTGCTCTTTGAAAAGGATATATTAAAATACGAATCGATGAAAGCTAATGTATTGATCTTTACACAAATATAGGTATTTAATGAAATATAGATGAGTGTTTTATAGGAATGTATGAATCAGTCTAATTCAGTCCATTTTATTTATGTATGAGTTCAATTCTGTGTTTGTTCCAATAAGTATCCATTACATAATTTTTAATCTTGTTGAAAAAATGCTACCAGTAGAATCCCACCCCTGCTTAGGAAGTAAAAACAAGAAAAAGAAACAATATCAAAAGACACTAGAAGAACACAAAAGACTTGAAACAGAATTACAGAAAGAGCTGCAAAAAAGAAACTTAAAAATCAAATGGAATTAATAAAATATAAATTAAATCTAATGGAAAAAGAAGAATTAGCACAAAAAATTAAAAGAGCAAAACATTTTTTGGAAAATGCTAATAATCCAGAAAGGTGGCTAGCATATAAGTTGAAAAAAAAGAAAGAGAAGAAATTTATACATAGTTTGTTAGATGAGGAGGGAACTCTTCACTATCAACATTAAAGTAATAAAAATAATTCAGGGTTTTATGAAAAACTTTATGATCAAGAGAAGATCTTAGAAGAAAAAATAAAGCAATACTTGGAAAAATCTGAACTACCTAAAGTGTTTGAAACAGTGAAGGCCATGTTAAATGAAAAGATAACGATGATGGAATTAGCAATTAAGAGACAAAAGAATAACAAAATAGCAGGGCCAGATGGGTTACCAGCAGAACTTTATAAATATTTACCAGATACTTTAGCTGCCTCAATATTTGGAGGTCTACAATGAACTATTGTTAGAAGCCAAGATACCAAATATTTGGAAGGAAGCAAATATCACTTTAATATTGAAAGAAGATTCAGATTTAACCTAGATAAAAAATTATAGGCCAATATCATTATTAAATGAAGACTATAAATATATGCTTCAATAATAGCAGAGAGACTAAAAAGATTCTTGAATGAATTTATACATACAGACCAGAATGAATTTTTACCTAAAAGACAATTTAAAAACAATATGAGAATTATCTTGAATACATTGGAGTATTATGAAGTGCATTCTGAAAAACAAATGGTGTTGATTTTTTTAGATGCACAGAAAGCATTTGACAATGTAAATTGGCAATTTATGACACTACAATTCAGTTAAAAAGTTACTAATATGATTAAAGCAATATATTCTAAATAAACTGAAAAGGTGATGGTTAATGGGAACCTGGCAGAGAATTTTAATATAAGGAAACAAGACAAGGATGCCTATTATTTACATTAACATTGGAAGTGTTAAAGAGAAACATTAGACAAGACTCAGAAATAAAAGGTATGGAAATAAAAAAGAAAAATACAATTTACAGGTATTTGCAGATGACCTGGTATTTATCCTAGAAGAACTGCAAGAAACTGGACCCAAATTAATTAAAAGAAGTAGAACATGATGAAGCTGCAGGATTGAAAATAAATAAAGAGAAAACCAAGATACTAGTGAAAAAATTTACAGATTAAAAAAAAAGAATTGATGAAGAAGATAAATATTCAAATAGTTAAGAAAGTAAAATACTTAGGAATTCAATTAACAGCAAGATGTGCCACCATTAAAGAAGGTAATTATACTAAGCTATTCCAACAAATTAAACTAATTCTGGAGAAATTGAAAAACTTGCAATTATCAATGGTAGGAAGAATAGCTATGATCAAAATGAATATCTTACCAAGATTATTATTTTTGTTCCAAACAATTCTGATAAAGTTTTAAAAAATACTTTGAGGAGCTAAATAAAATGATGTTAAAATATATTTGGCAAGGGAAAAGAGCAAGAATAAGATTGAAAATATTACTCTAAAAACAAAAGGATTGGGTTGCCAGATTGGGAGTTATATTATCAGGCCTCTGTACTTACATTGGTGAAAGAATGGATAAATTTGAGGCATTAAAAATATTAATTTTGGAGGGACATGATCTTCAATTGGGGTAGCATACCTTTCTATGGTATGGGAAAAACAAAATACATAAATATTTCCAAAGACATTACGTTAGAAATGCTTTGCTGTTAGTATGGGGGGAAATCAAAGAAAAAAATTATATGAAAATACAAGTCTGGCTCTCCATGATAGAGGCATTGATACATCCGAATGTTGTTAACTTGGAAAAAATTACAAGATATAAAGATATTTTGAATGAAAAGGGGAAACTTAAAATTAATCAAGAGTTGAAAAATCAATGGATTGATTTAGCATGGTGGCCACATGTGCAAATATCAAGATGTGAGAAAGATGTAAAAATGTATGGGTTTTTTTTTCCAAATTTTATTTATTTTAACAACAAACATTAACTAATACAAACATAAAACATATAAATAACACCATCTTTCCATCTCATCCAGTGTGTTGGTTGGTACATATCTTTTTTGTGCACAATATCATCAGTCCCATCTCTTTTGGTTCAAATTGAATTTCATATTATATAATCATATCACATTGTTATTATTGCTATTTTTA
This sequence comes from Bungarus multicinctus, assembly GCA_023653725.1. NCBI lineage: Eukaryota > Metazoa > Chordata > Lepidosauria > Squamata > Elapidae > Bungarus > Bungarus multicinctus. Next base: position 67,921,572 of record CM042840.1, read on the forward strand.
TTATTGTCTCCTTATTGGACTATAATTATAGATTCACATCCTCCTTTGTGAGCAAAAACTTAACTTTTACAAATTCTAATTTATAATATCATATATTCCATTGTATTTATTATATTCCATAATAATATATCATTGCATTATCTTGTCCTTACTATTATGTTAAATATTACAATATATTATTTCATTATTTTCTTATCTAGCCATTGCTAAAATAAATCCCGTATTTTATAATATTGTTTATCTTCTTGCTCTCTTATTTCTAATGTCTATTTATTCATTTCTGCACATTCCATTATCTTCTTAATCACTTCCTCCTCTATTGGAATTATTTCACATTTCCAGTTTTTATCAAATACAATTCTACCCGCTCTTAAAACATTTATAATCAAATATGTCAGTTCTCTACTGTATCCTTCAGATAAGATATCTAATAAAAATATTTCCAGTTTCAGATCTATATGTTGTTTTGTCATTTTTTCCAGCCACTTGTGAATTTTAGTCCAGTATCTTTTGACTCCACACACTTCCACTACATATGATAATATGATTCAGGTATCTGATAACACTTCCAGCATTTCTCTGACTTGTTCTTGAACATTCTTGCTATTCTTGCCAGGGGTAAATGCCACCTGTAAAACATCTTATACAAATTCTCTTTATATGCTGTTGACATTGTCATTTTATAATTTTGAGACCATAATTTTTGCCATTTCTCTAAGTCTATCCCATGTCCGAAATTCTTCCCCCAAGAAATCATTGTTTTTTAACTTGTTCTTCTTCTAGTTTGATCTCTAGTAAATATCCATATAGTTTTTTAATCACCTTTTCATCAGAACCTGTCAAGATTTTATCTGGCTCAGTTAATTTATCATAGAAACCTTCTGTTTTACAATCTTTCTCATATCTAGAATGTATTTGCACATATGAAAACCAATTCATTTTTATTTCTTGTTTCTCTAACTCTTGCATAGATTTGAGTTCACCCTTTTCATTCAATATTTCACCATATCTAACTGTTTGTTCCATTTTATAAACAGCTGGATATGCAAATGCTTCAATAGTTGACAACCAGACTGGTATTTTCAAGTAATATTGTTTTCTTATTTTCTCCCACGTTAATAATAAAGCATCTCAAATATAATGTTTCCTAAAATACCCATGTGTTTTAGTCCCCTTATATCAAAAATGTATGGTTTTTATAAAGAACAAGCAGTATTAGATCAGATACTGACAGGGACAGATGAAAAACTCATTTAAAAATGTATAGCTATCATCAAAATGGAAGAAGAACAAGTGAAAGAAACTATGAGAGTATGGACCAAAAATTTTGGATATATTATAGAGTTAGATAAATGGCAGAAACTGTGGGATAGAAATTAAAAATTAATAATGTCAACTGCTATAAGGAAAATCTAAATAACATGTTTTATAGGTGGCACTTGTCACCAGCAAAATTGGAAAGATATTTATTTATTTGTTTAAACAGTAAGGTCTTAACTGCGCGCTGGAAGGTTAGGATGTCTGACATGGCTCGTATCTCCGGGGGGAGACAATTCCAAAGGGAAGGGGCTCCCACAGAGAAAGCATGTAATCTCGGGGCCACCAGCCGACAGCGATCGAGCGGCGGTACCCCAAGTAGGGTGACTCTGTGGGAGCGTACTGGGCGGCGGGAGGTTGTTGGTGGCAGCAGGCGGTCCCGTAAGTATCCAGGTCCCGAGCCATGGAGCACTTTAAATACTATTAGTACCACCTTGAATCGAATCCGGAAGGCCACAGGTAACCAGTGCACCCTGCGGAGAAGTGGTGTTACGTGGGCGTCCCGAGGGGCGCCCACGATCATCCGCGCGGCTGCATTCTGAACTAACTGCAACCTCCGGAGAATCTTCAAGGGGAGCCCCATGTAGAGAGCATTGCAATAGTCCAAGCGGGAGATGACGAGGGCAGAGGTGACTGTGCGAAGTGCGTCCAGATCCAGAAAGGGTCGCAACTGGTAGATCAGACGAATCTGATAAAAAAAAATTTGAAAACATGTCTGCCAAATGTTGAAAATGTAATCAGATACCAGGTTCATATTATCATATATGGTGGATATGTCCAAAGGCAAAAAAGAAAACTGAATAAAAATACATACATGGTTAGAAAAACTGATAAATTTTTGATTTAAAACCAGAAATATTTTTGTTGGGTATTTTACCAGAATAGTACAATAAAGGGAATGCATACCTAATTTTACATGTGTGAACCAGTGGCAGAAATTTTGAGTAGTTCAGAGAACTGGCTAGTGGGGTAGGGAGGGAATGGGAATTTTACAGTATCCTTCCCCTGCCATGCCCAAACCATGCCCACCAAACCATGCCATGCCCACCAAGCCACATTCACAGAACCAGTAGTAAAAAATTTTGAATCCAACCACTGCAACTACCCCAAAAATCCCAGTAGGAAATGAATGAATCCATTTTTAATTATAAAAGCTATCCTTGTGTAAACTTCCCTAAAGCCAGGTATCTAACATTGAATTTATTCTCTGTAATCTGTTGCAAAGATTACCCAATTCTGCCTTGAAATTTTAGAAAAACAGGCCACTTGAAACAAAATATATGCACTTTTGAATCATGAAAGGCTTTATCCACTGAGAAGGAGCTATTGGAGATATCATACATGCATCATAAGCCACATAAAACATTCATTTTTAAATTATAAATAATACATCATGGAATTTATAATTTCTCAAAGAGATTTTGCAAACAGAAGTCACATGAACCAGATTCCAAAGTAATCTAAATTATACTAGATTGTTTTTCAAAATTTCAGAATAGGGTCCAAAATCTATCAAAGTTCTTTAACTAAAAGAGCAATATTTATTGAGTGATAATTGTTAAGTGGACTAAATTTTCTGCACTCACAAATTGCATTGGAAGATGCTGGTTGGGTTCATGGTTTTAACCTTTAAATTCAAAGTGAAGGCATTGCCTTTATGATGGCTTTATGATGTCACAAACAGACATTATTCATAGTTATATTTTCTCATATCCTCATGCATTTGCACATTTTTAACATCTAGAAAAATATATGTTCTGGGATTTCATATCTGATTAAGGAGGTGAACAATCAACAGACAAATCAAATTTAAGATCTTTTTTCCTGGATGAGCAACTACCAGTTTACAAGATGTTATAGCCCCCATATTTAATTTAAAAAGTAAAGATTTCAAAAGCTTAAATATATTTCTACAATAATGCACTACATACAGTATATAAGATACAGACGGTTTGAAAGTCTTTTGATGGCTACTAGAGGCGCTCATGTAGGATTCTTTATTGGGCCTTCTTTGCTTAATGCTGTGACCTTACTAACTGACTGCAATAGCATATTTAATGTAATCCTCAAAGTATTTTATTTCAGTGACAGTCTGTTTCCTTCCTTGTGTTTCCTGAAAATATTGCCTTTTCACCTGGAAAAATAACTATAATCTGAAATCATAGACTATAAACAGGAACAAGATTATTCAATGAACCACTTGTGGTTGTCACCTTCTGTTTTAGGAGGGTCATATATAAATTAAAAAAAGATGATTGGACATCCTCTCAAATCAACATTGAGATTTTTTATTTTTGCAAAGCATTCAGACAAATGCACATTGCCTATACTGTAGACATCACTAGGATTGCAACTAATTTTTCTTTTTTGTTCATGCGGAACAGAGAGCCTTGCAATTCCTCAGCTGAATATTTTCCAACATTCCTGTTGATTAGAGATTTTCACTCCACAATTTCTTTCTTTTGAGAATAAATATTATTGTTAAAGACCTTGATGTCATGTACAATATATTAATAAAATATGAAATTTGTTTTTTCATTAATTCCTTTGATTTTGTAAAGTTTAGTATGCTGCAAGGAGGATAATTCTAAATAAACTGAAATAAACTTAAGTTCTTGACTTTAAGAAATGGATTTGACAAGCATTTGTGTCATAAAAATGAGAAGATGGAATAGTATGTTTCTATTGCACATGGTACATTTAATAGAAAGCTTAAAGATTGAACTAAATTTATATTGCTGTTGATAGGTGTTATACTAGCTTTTTTCTTTTTTGTTAGTTTTATTTTTGTCATTTTCTACAGTAATCACTGTAATATGTCTAGTAATATGTCTACTTTTAATATATAATCACCATTTATGTATTTTTTCCTGTGGTGCTGTAACATTTTCTATTTTGATATTACAATTAAATAAAAAATATAAAAAATCCATAAAGAAAATCAAAACTCATTGAATCAAATGGAAAAATATTAATTTTGAAGTGAAAATTGTAGTTTTTCCTGTTCTTTTAGATACAACCATTGTGCTTTACACAAAAACATATGAATTTGTTCTTTTATTGCTGATTTTTAAAATAACACAGTGTTATTATAAGACATGCTACCCTGCTTTATAATTTCTTGGCTCACAATATGCACTATGTATCTTAATGTCACCATAAAAATAAGATAAATTGTAGATTTCCCAAGTTCCTTTCTGATTTGCTTGTTAAGATGGAGAAGGGAGACACCTTTCCAGCATTTTCTCACATACCTAGCTTGCCTCAGTGAGAGTTAATTTAACAGCCAATCTTGATAATGGAGGCAAAGAGAAAAAGAGATATGGAAGGAAGGCATTCAGATTCTTTCCAATTTCTATTGTTTTCTGATTCTTTTAAGTATCCCAATCCCTGGTATTTTCAGAAAGGTCTAATCTTTCCTCAGTTCTTGAGGATGCTAAATTTTATAAAATTTTGTTTCTTGTTGTCAGGAAATGGGAGGATCAATAATAAGGCAAATGGAGAAGGAGACATAGACACAAGAAATTCTTTTTAAAAAGCAGTTAGATGATAGGTGTCAGAAGCAATGTGTCAGTTTTGAGCAAATGTAAAAAAAATTCTAAATATTTTTTGGTTTTCTATACTTGGCAATTCTAATGTGAACTAAACACTTGGGAAGTTAATGCTAGTTTTTACCATGTAAAAAGATACTATTTACATAGATGATTGGGGAAAATATTACCCAATATTTTAGGAAATTACAAATCAATCTTGAAAATGTCCCAATTCTTATTGTGCAATAATCTGGTATATTCACAGCAGACAAACTAAACTCTGAAGTGTTTTTATTATTTATTGTCCTAATCCTCACATACAAATGATTGGCAAACACAGAATAATAGGTGCTGTAAAATTTAGAAACGAATATGGAAAATATTTTTCCATGCACAAAGTCTGATTAAACATAGAAAACAGTATAAAAAAACTGTTTTTAATTTTAAACTAGGTGTGCTAACTTTCCATGAGGACAAAGGAATGAAGACATAGACTTGCTTTCCATTTGGAGTTGTATAGCCCTATAAGGCTGCACCGCATAAATTTTTCTGCAAGTTCAAAGTGGCAGTTAAAATAAAACACATGTAAAGCATTTCTTTAGGAAGGAAATTATTTCTAATCTAAAGCTATTTTTATCCACTGCCTATACTGCAATTCTTGAAACATATCAGAAGAAAATATTTATATTGATTATTACATGAAGCAAGTACTGTCCATTTTAACCAAAGAAAATGCACACTTATCCAAGCTTTTTTTCTTTCTCTATAATAAACAATCACCTCAAAGCAAAACAGAATTTTGTTTCTTGGTTTCTCTCTGTTCCAAACATCCTTTTAAAATTGCTATTCAATCTGAGGTTCACAGAGTTTTGAATATGCAGGTGTAGGCCAGCTGTCGCTAATTCTGCTTGGATAAAATTGCCAGAATCTTTACATTTTTTATTATCTTTTCCTCTCACATTCCTTATCCCCAAGGTGAGGTGGGGGATAGGAAAGGAAAGCATTATCTAAAAAGCCAGTGGTTTGAGAATCTATAAACAGTGGTGTAAAGGTGTAGAAGACATGTCTCATACAATATAGAGGCAATGCAGCATTGTTTCACTCAGTGTAATTGGTTGAACAAATTTTATTTTCCCTATATCAGTATAGACAAAGCTCCCTAAAGCCATAAAGCCATTGACAGAAGCCAAAAGATACTTGAAGTCACAGAAAATCTTTTATTATTACTCTTATTTCTTTAATTGCCTTCGTATTTCTTCTTCCTTCTCTTTCTAAGAGATTTCTTCTCTCACAGCCCTTTCTCGTTTCGTTCACAAAGTGCTGCTGTAAACATACAAATATCAGTTACTGCTCACATAAAGCCATTCTTGTCCCAGAGTCCCTTGATGCCAGCAAAATTATACAAAGAAAGGAGATAATAAGTATGATTCTATTTTAGGGTTTATTAAAGAGATAATTGTATGTAAAATTATGGGAGCAACTTAGACTTTCTAAAAAATATGACAATAAATATAAGTTTCTTTCAAATTTAGAGAACAGAGAAGGCAATGAAAATTAATCTGTAATAAATAATACATTATTTGTATTTTTGTGGCATCATCTTATCTCTACAGTGAGCAAATTCTTCACAGCATATGAAAATCTTTGAAATATGGCCTCATTATTATGTCACAGAAACAAGAGTTCATGGAATATTATTGTCAAAACAATAATGGGATGGGAAATCAACAGAACAACATAGGAGAGGGAATCAAAACCCATAGTTTGCCAGGAAAACTCACATTTACAATTTTGTTGGACACAGATTTTTATTCACATGGATTGACCTTATGTTACTATTCATTATGTTAGTCAGAAAATTAAATGTACATCAGATCTGTATATTCAAAAATATATAGTATATATCTAAAATATATACATATAAATAAAAAGAGAACATTAACTATGAAACAACATAATAACCACATAATTGTAAACAAAGGTATTGTTGTGACCAGCAAGTCCTCACTCTGGTCCGCCATTTAAACGGGAACCGGAGAAGCCCCTGATTGGCTGAACTGTTTGACAGCTCTGTATAAAAGGAGATGTCAAACGGAATCAGCTGTCTCTCTCTCTCTCAGCTGCTGCCACAAGCCATGGCTAGCCGCTGCTGAGCTACAAACTATCCGATAAAACTGGTTAAAGCTTTATTCTGCCTCCGCCTTTTCTTCAAGTGCACCAAACACAAAACTGGTGATGGGGATGGGGTGCTGATGAACTGAAGCAATTCCTGAGGCAAAGAGAGAGAGCACCACATGGCTGAAGTCACTACAAAAAGAGCTGTCACTGAGAGCTGTCTCTAAGAGCAGTCACTTTTGATCGAAGATATGGAGGCACTGCCAAATTTTCCACCTCACCAAGACGTGGACATCATATATCAATAGGTTTGAGTGTGTTATGGACACAGCCAACCTATCTGAGCCAACCTATCCTATTTCCTGAGTTTCTGTGGGGCCACCATTTTCGACACTGCCACCACGCTGCTGGCTCCTCAGACGATCAAGGCTGTTTCCTGGAAAGAACTACAAGAAGTGCTTGGTAACCACTATGCCCCAAAGCCATCACACATCACCCGCCGCCATGCATTCAGGAAAAGAAGCCAAGCAGAGGGTGAATCCATCAGCAAATACATGGTAGCTCTTCATTCAGCCGCCCTGCAATGCGGTTTCTGAGATCATCTAGACGATATGCTGCTGGACCAGCTCATCTGCGGGGTGAGAGTCCTTCAACTACAACAACGGCTACTGGCTAAAGGTGACCTCAACCTGAAGCAAGCAATCGAGGAAGCTCAAGCCGCTGAACTATCCAACTTATCCGCAGCCGAAATACAAAAGCCAAGCAGCCTTCCCAGGATAAAACCCAGCACTGTGGTCCACTACCAAGACACCTACTGTGAAGAGGATGACTTTGAAGAAGAAGAAGCAACCAGGTTTCCACAAGAACCAGCTGAGCCCCTGCAACCTAATCCTGAGGGGCTACAAAGGAGAAACCATTCCAGTCTTAGGAACAGGCAAGTTCCATATTCAATACAACAATTTTCAGGGTCACCTTCCACTAGTTATCGTAACTGGGAACTTACCTAGCTTACTGGGATTGGACTGGTTCCATTCACTGGGCTCCAAGTAACTGGAGTAAATGCAGTTACCCCCCACAACTTGCAGCAATTTCTTGCTGACTATTCAGAAGTCTTCAATGTCAAACTGGGATGCTACAATGGCACTCCTATTTCACTTAATTTGGACCCTAATGTTGCTCCTATATGCCTCAAACTACGCAGAGTGCCATTGGCATTGCGTGCTAAAGTGGACGCCCAGCTTGATAAATTGATTTTGCAAGGGGTCTTAGAGCCAATTGACTTGGCTAAATGGGAAATTCCCATTATAATACCCTTGAAAAGAGATGGCTCCATAAGAATTTGTTCTGACTACAAGTCCACTATAAACAAGGGACTCCAACCAAACACATATCTTGTGCCAACACCTGCTCCATTCCCTGGGAAAAAGCTCAATTTTTAGCAAGATGGATATGACTCAAGCATACCAGCAATTCCCAGTGGACAATGAGACTGCAGAGGCCCAAACAATCATTACGCATAGGGGCGCTTTTAAGTATAAGCGTTTACAATTCAGTGTCAGCGTTGCCCCTGGCATATTCCAATCCATTATGGAACGTTTGCTATACAATATCAAGGGTGTCATTCCATACTTTGATGACATCCTCATTGCTGCTGAAAACCCACAAGAACATTTGGAAAGATTACAAAAAGTTCTCCAGTGTTTTAAACAAGCTGGGCTAAAATTAAACAGGAAAAAATGCATCTTCGCAGTTTACAGATAGATTAACTAGGATACCATATTGACTACAAAGGAATTCACCCCATAGAATCCAAAGTGCAAGCCATCCAGGAGGCACCGGTCCCTCAAAGCAAGATTGAGTTACAAGCCTTTTTAGGACTGCTTAATTTCTACAGCTCCTTCCTGCCACACAAGGCCATTGTAGCTGAACCATTACCTAGACTGTTAGATGCTAAGAAACAGTGACATTGGGGATCCAACAGGCCTCTTTTTCTGCAATAAAATCCCACCTCACTTCAATCAAGGTACTCATTCAGTTTAGCAATGCTCTCCCCCTTATCCTAGTTTGCAATGCATCCCCTTATGGGATTGGGACAGTCCTAGGTCATAAATTGCCAAATGGCCAGGAAGCCTCTATCGCTTATTTCTCCAGGACACTCTCCAAGTCTGAGCGCAACTACAGCCAAATACAGTAGATAAAGAGGCATTGGCTGTGGTGGCCTCAGTCAAAAGGTTCCATGAATACCTCTATAGACACCAGTTTGAGCTCATCATGGACTACCCATCCTGGCTGGGGACAAGCCCAGCCCCCAAATCCTCTCCTCAAGAATGACTCGATGGACTATCTTCCTAGCCGCTTAGAGTTATAAGTTGACTTACAAGCCTGGCAAAAATGTAGCTCATGCTGATGCCCTAAGCAGGTGCCCGTTACCCCTTTTGGTCACTGATCCTGCCCCTTCAGCCTCTGTGTTCCTACTTGAAGATCTGCATTTGCCTCTTACAGCTGAGGACATCGCCTACACCACCACCAGAGATGTACAACTGTCCAAAGTCATGGACGGGGTACGAAGGGGGTGGCCCAGGGAAACCACCACAGTGGATTTCCATCCCTTCAAAGCATGCTAGATGGAACTGAGTGTGCTTAAAGGGTGTTTACTGTGGGGTCCCAGAGTAATTATTCCCAAACTGCTAAGACCACGCATTATTGAAGTTCTGCATGAAGGTCACCCAGGAATCAACAAGATGAAGGCTCTGTCCAGGAGCTATGTGTGGTGGCTGGGCCTGGATGAGGCAGTTACCAATAAAGTTCAGAATTGCTCCATTTCCCAGATGTCCAGGCCTGCCCCACTGGTTGCCTCTGTGGGGGAGTGGGAGGATACCAAAATACCATGGTCCAGAATACACGTGGACCTGGCAGGCCCCATGCAAGGGAAAAACTTCTTAATTGTGGTAGATTCATTTTCAAAGTGGGTAGAGCTGGTCCTCCTCAATCAACCACTTCAGATGCTGTAAGCAGAACCTTAGACAAAACTTTCGCTTCCCATGGGTACCCTGTCACTCTGGTTTCCAATAATGGGCCCCAATTCACCTTATCCCCTTTTGAACTGTTCCTGGCCCAAAGAGGAATCAGATATGCCCTAGTTGCCAAATTTCATCCTGCCTCCAATGGCCTTGCAGAAAGAGCTGTCAGATCTGCAAAAGACTCCCTGGGAAGAATGACAGAAAGGGACTGGTCTACCAGGGTAGCCTGGTACCAACTGAACCAATACACCACACCAAGCGCAGCCACCAACCTCACACCTGCAGAACTATTAATGGGAAGGAGACTTTGGACAACCCTAGTCAGGCTGGACCCTAATTATGCCCCCAGGGTGGCCCTAGAGTTGTCCAGCAAGGCAATGGAATTTTGGCCTGGGGACCCAGTCTACTCCCGAAATTACGCAGGGAATCGCTTATGGTTGCCCAGATGGGTCGAACAAAAAACAGGCCCCAAATCATACAGGGTAAGATTAACAGATGGACAATTGTGGCAACGACATGTGGACCAGCTAAGAAGTCGTTGGAGTGCCCCAACAGGTCCAGGCCAGAAGGAAGCCAAGATTACGGACTCTGAATGGGGCGATAACGAAACCTCTATCCAACCAATTCCCGACCAGTGATCTCTTGTGGAGGACTTACCTGGGGAAGTCGCGACACCAACCAGAAACCATCCACCAGCATGCAAAGAGGTTCCAGTGACACCAGAGGATCTTGCATGGTCTGCCAAGAACGCCAAGAGACGAGAGCCGACACCACTTTGTGAGGAGAACACCAGTCCGGCAACAGGTCCTCCCACATGGCAGTCGACAACAGAACTGAGGAATTCAGAGAGAGTATGGCGTCGCTCCACCCATCTGAGCAATTACGCATGTGCAGAGCCAGGGGGAAGGAGTGTTGCGACCAGCAAGTCCTCACTCCGGTCCATCATTTAAGCAGGAACCGGAGAAGCCCCTGATTGGCTGAACCATTTGAAGCTCCGTATAAAAGGAGATGTCAAACGGAATCAGCTGTCTCTCTCTCACTCTCTCAGCTGCTGCCGCAAACCATGGCTAGCCGCTGCTGAGCTACAAGCTATTCAGTAAAGCCAGTTAAAGCTTTATTCTGCCTCCGCCTTTCTCATATAAATATGAGAAATAAAACAGACAGAGGTATTGAAACAAGAAACATCAGAGAACAGAAGAAACAGGAAAGATTTGTATATAAAATACAATCTCAGGCAGAAGGTAATGCATTAGGTCTGGCCAAAGTGAAGGCTCAATGAAATTTCAGAACTCAAATGGAGGAAAGATAAGACATTTGAAAACAAATGGATTGTGAGTTTAGATACTGATTTGGAAATCAATATCATATATATGTTGCTTAAGATAATTCATAAGTTTCAAATCCTAATAGGTATCACTTTTCACTACATTGCAAAAATCAACGTTTTGAAACTACAATGAAACAATGCTCAGAAGACAAGCAGGAATTTTGGTGCAATGTCAATGCTTGGCTTCATACTTCTTGAGCAATTGCAAAATTGGATTTTATTGTCATACCCCATTCATCATATAGTCAGATCTGGTGCCATGTGACTCCCCCATTTCTTGAAATTGAAGCAACATTGTCAGTTCATTTGATTCAAATGAACAGGTAGAAAAGACTGAAAAGTCAAGGTAAGAAGGTGTTTATAAAGGCTTTAAGATTGTCCATTCTTGTCAGAGGTGTATAGCTAATGATAGTGATTATCTAGAGAAGTAAATACATGTAACAAAATAGTTCATCTCGCATTATTTTCCTCTTTTATTAAAATATTTTAAGAAATTGAAATTATGGATATGAGGGCATTATCTGTATTTCAATCTTTGTCATTCTTTTTTTTTAATCTTCCAATATTTCTTAACTATTAGGAAACAGTAATTGCATATATACACGATCTCTATTACTTAAGAAAGAGATTCCTATTATGCACACATATACAGATATAGAAATCTCAACTGAATAAATAAGCAGATGCATCCTAAAATAAACTAATAACAATAAAATGCCATAGGAGGCAAGAATCATTAAAGGAGTAAAAACAAATTGTTTGATTTATTGATTCATTGATTAGGTGCTATCAAATAAGTCACTAGCACCCATATTTCTATTGTTTCATAAAAGTAAGTTTGATCTCATATTATTCTCTTCTAAAAGTCCTAAAAACTTGTATTATTTGGCAAATATTCTTAATATTCAAGGTTCTGTAAGAACTGCATGAATATTTTAATTTCATATTACTTTCTGCTGTTTTAATGTTTAACAAATCAACATTCACTGCTGAACTCCCAAAGTGTCATCTGAATGTTAAAAATATTAAATCTGTCTTTCAAAACTCTTTTGAAGAATCCTATTAATTTTCAGCACCTTATCTCTGATGTGCAATCACTGGATCAATATGGTTAACTAAGTACATTTTGATTGCACAAGTGGTATTTTCCCACCCCTATCCCACGCACAGTGTAGTTTCGTAAGAATATTTTTAAACCTTTTTATCTGAGTCATCATTAATTAGTTATAATATATGGTAGATATAACATCAAAAGTCATAAAAAAGAAAAATTTAAGGAGGATGAAGCTGTTGAGAGTGCCATATTTAATAAGGAATATTTTTAGCCTCAGTAGCCTCAAATTACCTGTTGTTATCATTGCTCTTTTAAAAATAATCTTCATGATGATTCATTTAGAGCACTTCAGTGCACTCTTCAGAACTCACTTCATATTCTGAAAGTGTGTAAATATTTCCTCTAATTAAAGATAGAAAATGAGTAAAGTATTTTAAAAATCAATAAAAATGAAGGTACATTTGTGTCTCATGGAAATCATTAGCTAAGTTTCCATTGTTATTGGCTATTAGAATTGCATTCAGTGTTGTTTTAAAAAACATTTTATCCATTTATAATATATAAGGTTTTCATTAATCATCCTAATTATACATTTAATATTTAGCTCTTTAAGCACAATCTTATCAGCTCCTATCCAGCACCGCAAAGTACTGAGGAATCTTGAATCATGAAGAAATCATCTCTTAATCCAGCCATGTTCAACAACCTTTACTTAGTTTACTATCTCTCCTTTTTGACAAGAGATGAGGAAAGGGTGAAAGGGAATGGCTACACCAGTTCCAAAGTATCCTAGAAAAAAGTATATAAATTGGATTCTTCTGATTCATAAATCATACCCAGACAAGAGACAAAACTCTATAGTTATTCTGATAGATCACCTTCAAGATTTAAGACAGGACAAGCATACTCTCGAAAATCCTGGCCACACTCACTTTTGACCTAGACTCCTTCTGGATCAAGATTGAGGCTTGGCAATTGGAGATACCATTTTATGATACTTACCCCATGAAGGACACTCATAGATAATAGAATAACAGTTGGAAGGGGTCTTGGAGGTCATCTAGTCCAACCCCCTGGTTGAGCAGGAGAGTCTATTCCAAATATTAGCTTCTACCTAGGATCGAACTCACAGCCTCCTGATTGTGAGGTGAGAGCTTCACCTCAAGGCCACCAGAGCTGCCTCACAGTTGGTCCCACATAGGATACCATGTAACTGCACTATGATATTTAATATATATAAGAAATATTTTGAATAAGTTATATATGTAGGGTATATAGGGTAAAATATCAGCTTACTAATGATGTCCATCTGTAGGTTGTCTCAGGCCAAAAGATATCTGAGCTAATACTGAAGCTGTCAGAGACTGGATGTAAAAATAAGCTCAGACAAAACTTGGTTACTATATTAATTATGTTAATAAATAATATTGGACTTGGACTTATGGTAGTCTGAACACAACGGGCAGAAATGTTCTCTGCTTAATTTAAACAAAACCAAAAGCTTTTGCAAGAAAAAATATTTTCCTCCTTTCTTTTCTGCCCATTCCAAACAAAAGGGTTGTGGGTATCATTCATCTATTGCTGACCTATAGCCTAAATTAATTGTTTAAAATAACTACTAATTTGTAAAAAGACAAAAGAATAGAATTCAGATTTTCCTATATATTATTCCAGATTATCAACAATCTATCAATAGCCCAGTTTTTGGAATTGCAATAGTATATTTATTGGGTGGTCTTTGGTTTCAGAGATCTAAACATGCAAACCTATTGGGGAAATCTTTCACACTGGGAGTTAACCTAGACATTAAAACAATTTGTATTCAGGAAGCAAGAAGAGAAATAAAATATTGGGTCATTCAGGTCCCCATAGGCTCACAGTAGGAAATCCTTAATATTCTTCTTCCACGGAGACTGTTAGTTGGAGGAAAACAATTTAAAAACAGGGTGGAAGAAGCAAGGGAGGCAGAATTGGGACATCTTAACACTTTTCCTGTCCAAGTTTTTCTTTTTCCATTTTCTTACTGGCAAGTTCCCTCTAAAATTGAGCTGTCAGGGCTCCAACAAATCCACCCTCATTCAAATCAAAAGTCTCTAGCCGCATCTCAGAGAAAAATAAATTGGTTTATTAGTAGTTGCCATGTTGGCGCGTGGTTGGGTGCAGCCAATACTAAATTACATCATGCATTTCCCCCTTGACTCTGGTGTTTCCCCCACCCCCTGGATGTGACTTCTGCAATGGGACACATCCATCTCCAAGAATCATCCATCATGTTCTCCAATAACCTCTTCTGACCCAAACCCTTTTCTAATAAAATAAACACGAACCAAAGGGAACAGAAACCTTTTAATGAGTCTTACGAATTCACGGTTAAAAGTCTGCTGCAAACTAATTAACTTTAATAAACACAAACCTCGCCAAAACTGTGTGAGACTGCCAAGAATCACAGATAAGAAATATTTCACAACACAAGAGTCTTCAAATACCAACTAAGATACTGCAATGTCCATAAGGCTGGAGTTTCAAATATTTTTGCTTCCTACAAAGAACGTCTGATTCACAGCCGGCTTTTATCTTCTTGAAGGAGGGGGCATTACCTTGCAGCCTTACTGCTGAGTCACTCGTGCTGCAGCAGCTGCTTTTTCCTACAAGCAACCCTGTGTGCACATGCAGTTGGCACAGGCTTTTCGGGAACCTCCTCTTCACTACTGCCAGCCCCCACAATCTCTGAAGGGAGCAGTCCATTCCCTAATGGTCCTGGTCCCTCATCTAAGACCTTGCTCTCCTCAGCCATCTGCGCCTGCTGCCAGCTAACCACAACATAACCTTCTTATGCTCTGACAACTTGGACTGCTGAGGTGATTATCTAGGCATTTTGAGAATTCTTGGTTTTCCCCACTCCCTTTTTCTGGCAGTTAAAAAGACCAAAGGAGTATCTTTTTAGTTGACATTCAGCTCCCCTCACTTCCTGAAGATGACTTGTACAATACACACACACACAAAAATAAATTTAGGGTTCTGAAAAAAACCCCACCCCAGATTTGGTTGGGTTTTCTGCATGGAACCTCATCACAAGGCAATCAGCTTGGACGTTCCTACTCTTTACTCAAGATGCCTTTGATAAAGGGTAGCCCTTCCACTTGATTAGATATTGGAGTTGTCTCCTGTGCCACCTTGAATCGAAGATTCGCTGCACCTCATAATGGGTTTGGCCTCCTATGACCATGGGGTCTGGAGGTTCACGAGATGGTGGCCTCAGGGTCGATCCTACCACAGATTTTAAGAGGCTACTATGGAATACTGGGTATTTTTTCCTTAACAGTCAGGTTGATGACCTTTACTATGTGGAAAGGTACCATGAACTTTGGCCCCAACTTCTTACTAGGGAGACTTAACCTCAAGTACTTGGTGGATAGGTAGACCTTCTTCCCCACCTGGAATGGCCTTTGTGGGGTCCGGTATTTGTCTGCCTGTTTTTTATAGCTTTGTGCTGCTTTTGCCAGTGTCTTTTTTACATTTTCCCAAATTGCTTTCAGAGTTGACATCCAATTGGTCAGGCTGACTTGACATGAGTTTCAAATGTAGCTTTTAAAGACTATGTGAATAATGGTGGGGATAAAGATGCAATTGGGAGAAGTAGCTGCAGCAGAAATAGACATGTGCAGAAATATAAGAGATACATTTTATATATAAGAGATTACTTTTATATATAAGAGATTTTAAATGTAAGAGATTACTGACTGCAATACTGCTGAAGACCTTTACAACATTTTTTTATTTGAAGTCAAAAGAGCCATCAAACTATATGTACCATAATAACCTCCAAAACCAGAAAAAAACAAACTACCCATAACAATAATAAGCTCCAATCCAAAAAGAAATCTCTTTGGTGAAAAAACAAAACTGGATATGTAGCTAACTTTAAAAGCCGCTACAAAAACTTATGTCACCAGATAAAGACTGAATGCAACAATTATCACATCTGCAACTCCTACACTGCAAAAACATATGGACTCACAGGGCAAAGCAATAGACTTTGATCAATGCAAAGCAATAGATGCAATTTACATAGACTTCTGTGAAGCCTTTGATTCGGTTATACACAACAAACTACTTCTAAAACTAAAATCTTATGGCATCTCTGGATACCTGCATAATTGAATAGCTGCATTCCTGTTAAATAGGCAACAAATGATCAAAATAGGGAATGTCCTATCAAATCCCATACCTGTTAACAGTGGTGTTGCCCCAAGGCAGCATTCTAGGATCAACTCTCTTTATACTTTACATAAATTACCTTTGTGATCATATTAAAAGCAATTGTGTTCTTTTCAAGGATGATGTAAAACTATTCAACACTACCAACAATGCTGCTACAAAAAGACCTTGACTATGTGTCAGAATGGTCAAACAAGTGACAACTTCAAATCTCAACAAACAAATGCTCTATCTTACATATTGGCAAGAAAAATCAGAAAATAAAATCCAAGCCAGATGAACAAGACCTTGTAGATGACCCTCACTCTGTCAAGGACCTTGGAGTTCTCATCTCTGATGATCTAAGTGCTAGAGTCCACTGTAACAACATTGCCAAAAAAGCATTAAGAGTTGTTAACCTAATCTTGTGAAACTTTTTCTCCAGTAATATTGTTCTACTAACTAGAGTATACAAAACATTTGCTAGACCAATTCTTGAATACAGCTCATCTGTCTGGAATCCGCACTGCATATCGGACATTAATACGATTGAGAGAGTCCAGAAATATTTTACAAAAAGAGTCCTCCACTCCTCTACTTGCAACAGAATATCCTATGCCTCCATACTTGAAATTTTAGGCTTAGATAACTTAGAATTACACTGCCTTTGGTCTGATCTAAGTATAGTACATAAAATTATCTATTACAATGTCCTACTCATCAATGACTACTTCAGCTTCAACCTCAACAATACATGAGCACACAATAGATACAAACTCAGGGTAAACCACACAAAACTCGACTGCAGGAAATACGACTTCAGCAAAGAGTGGTCAATGCCTGGAATACTCTACCTGACTCTGTGGTTTCTTCCACTGACCCCAAACACTTTTAACCTCTGACTGTCTACTGTTAACCTCATCCCATTCCTAAGAGGTCTGCAAGGGGTGTGCATAAGCGCACCGACATGCCTACTGTCCCTGTCTTAATGTTCACTTTTATTCATAACTATTTCATGTATTAATAATCATTATTATACCTATATAAAATATCAAATGCATGCTTGATAAAATAAATAAATAAAATATGTGTAGGTGAAGCATCCTTTTCACTCACTCATTAACAGTATCCTTTGCATCTGAAAGTAGCTTTCATCTAATAAAAAGGGTTTGTTTCTCATATTAATTCCTTCCTGAAAAAGAATATTAAACATATTGTAGAGACTAAGCCATCAAATTGCTAATGCTGTTGACCCTTTATATACATTATTTTAAATTATGCTTTAATTAAAATATATTTCTATATGTAAATCTGGCATGCTTCTTAAAAGACAAAATTGTAGGTAGAAGCCAATATGTTTCTAAACATTGGCCCTAGCCCCTGCTGCAAATAGAAAAATAAATATTCCTTTCAATCCCATCATCATATTCTAATACAACTAATTTACTATAAAATTAACTAGATTAATGTTTAATCATAATAAATATTTAATACTACAGCATGATATCAGTATTTCTCAGTTTGGGGATATATTGTTCAGTAAGCTAACATATAAGGTAATGGAAAGACATTCTACATGGTTTGTAGTTGATCAAAAATGCAATATTAGCAGAGATGAGTGAGAATTTCCTTTGGTTTGTGTTTAATCCAAATTACCTAATCCACATTTCCTATTGGCAAAATAAAATGCAGCTATACATCTTCAGTACTGGTTGTGCTGACATGTTTTATTTACATCCTATTTGAACAACCCTAATGTGCTCCACATGAACTATTGTAATGCAGTTCAAAAGGCTTTTGGAAACTTCTATTAGTCTGGAATTGAATTGGCAAACAAATGACTGGGTCACTTACTGGGAGCATCTAATTTAGCTATTGGAGTATTTAAGTCAGTTTAAAACAACTTTGCTGATCCTGAACACAATTTAGAAGTTCTGGTTATGACCTTTTTCACATGAAAAAGGAGGCTTCTGTGTTGTTTTCGCCATGTCCTCAGGATATATATATATATATATATATATATATATATATATATATATATATATATATATATATATATATATATATATATTCTTTGGTGACATTTCTGGATTCCCTTTCTTAATGGGGTAGGTATGAAGAAAGGCAGTTTGTTGTAGTGGTTAAAGCATCATCACCAGGAGTTGGGATACCAGGAGTTCAAGTCCTACCTTAGGCACAAAGCCATCTGGGTGATCTTGGTCAATCACTTTATCTGGCCCAAGGAAGTACAAGAAAAGGTTTTGGTTATTTATTTATTAATTAAACTTTTATACCGCTCCCTCTCCCAAAAAGGGACTCGGGGCGGTATAGTAAAAACATACAATAAATATACAATAAATACAATTAAAAATACATTAAACAATTTGGTCCGGCTGTGTCTATCCGAAGGATTCAATTAAAAATTAAAAACAAATAAAACCCCAATTAAAATTGAATTAAAACCAAAACACAGTTACTGGGCCAGGCCAGCCTGCTTAAAAAATAGGGTTTTCACTGCGCGCCGGAAGGTCAGAATATCCGTCATAGCCCGTATCTCCGGGTGGAGATCATTCCATAGGGAGTGAGCTCCCACAGAGAAAGCCCGAACTCTTGATGAACTGGTTGATGAATTATTAAGTTTTAAATTATTAGATGTCTTTTTTTAATAAAGTAAAATGTTTTTATCAAATATCATTCTTTAATTAAAAGCTGGTTATGTATAAATTATTGCAATAAATAATCTGTCCAGATGTCACTTTGTCATCCTTTTTGGCAGGAACATGATAGCTAACGCCTGATTAAAATGTTTAAAATTTTTGTCCCATGAGTTTAAAATTTTTAAACTCATGGGACATTCTGGCTATTCTGAAAGATAAGGACTTTTGAATCAGTTTTAGGAGTAGCCAACCCCTAAAGTTGATCCTTATCTCAATAGATTTTATTTATTTATTTATTTATTTAACTTTTATACCGCCCTTCTCCCTAGGGACTCAGGGCGGTGTACAGCCAATCTAAAACCCCAACAATAATACAAAAGTTAAAAAAGATTAAATTAGATATTTGGCCGAATAAAAAGCCCACCCCACCCCCTTAAAACCCCCAAATTAAAATTAATGGAGACACATTAAAACCCTCTCTCAGCCCAGGCCGGCCTGCTCGAAAAGCCAGGTCTTCAGCGCGCGCCTGAAGGACCTCAGGTCCATGCCGGTACGCAGTTCCGGTGGCAGAGTATTCCAGAGGGCAGGGGCCGCCACAGAGAAGGCCCTACCCCTTGGGACCGCCAGGCGACACATGGCAGCCGACGGAACCCGGAGAAGGCCTTCCCTGTGTGCTCGCACTGGCCTGCTGGAGATCACCGGTAGGATGCGGTCCTGTAGGTAACCTGGTCCAATGCCATGGATCGCCTTAAAGGTCAGAACCAGAACCTTAAAGCGAACCCGGAAAGCCACTGGCAGCCAATGCAGCTCGCGCAGGAGAGGCGTCACGTGGGCGCTACGTGACGCCCCCATGATCACCCGCGCGGCCGCATTCTGCACCAGTTGGAGTCTCCGGGTGCTATCCCCAGCAGTCTTAAGAGAACAGTCTTGTCCCCGTTTTTAAAATGCCAATTCAAGAATCTGTAATGATTGATGAGTATGTAGTACAAAGTAATTAAAACATCATTGTTTAGAATCCACTCTTCTCTGGCCTTCCCAATCACTATGAATGAAGAGGAGAGGAAATAAAAAATCTTATTGTTATCCTCTCTTCCAATGATAGTTGTAACATGAATAAAGGGTTTATTTATTGATTGATTGATTCATCATTCATTCATTCATTCTGTTAAGCAATTATAAGATAACAATTATGGATACATGAATATCCATAACTATGTTTATACTTACAGAAAACATGAATAAAGAAGACAATTCTAGCCCATCTATTTCTAAGTTTTGACATTCAGGTTGAGCTGTTTTTATAATCCTAGCGTTTTAATTGAATTGCTGGTTTTTGTAAATGCTCTGCTAGATTTTTTTTGTTTGTTTGTTTTAATTTGATTTGATAATATTTTGCTCACACAAATAGAATGACTGTAGAGATGGTTCAATGGTTTTAATATTTAACAAACTAAGAGTTCTTTATCATGCATAACTACAGGCAGTCCACAATTTACTTCGCTGGCTGTGGGGGGAGAGGTTTTGACCCCCGTGGAAAGGGCGCGCAATCTGGGTGTCCTCCTGGATGTACGGCTGTCTTTAGAACATCATATTGCAGCCGTCGCCAGGGGGGCTTTTTGTCAGATTCGTCTGATCCACCAGTTGCGGCCCTTTCTGGATCTGGGCACACTTCGCACAGTCATTTCCGCCCTCGTCATCTCCCGCTTGGACTATTGCAATGCTCTCTACATGGGGCTCCCCTTGAAGAGTCTCCGGAGGCTGCAGTTGGTTCAGAATGCAGCCGCGCGGGTGATTGTGAGTGCCCCTCGGAGCTCCCACGTAACACCGCTTCTCCGCAGGGTGCACTGGCTTCCTTTGGCCTTCCGGATTCGATTCAAGGTGATACTAACTGTATTTAAAGTGCTCCATGGCTCGGGACCTAGATACTTACGGGACCGCCTGCTGACATCAACAACCTCCCGCCGCCCAGTACGCTGTCACAGGGTTGCCCTCCTTGGGGTGCCGCCACCTGATCGTTGTTGGCTGGCGGCCCCAAGGGTGCGGGCTTTCTCTGTGGGAGCCCCCTCCCTGTGGAATGATCTCCCCCCGGAGATACGGGCCATGACGGACATCCTGATCTTCCGGCGCGCAGTTAAAACTTATTTTTCCAGCAGGCCGGCCTGGCCCAGTAAATGGTTTATGGGTTTTAAATTTAATTTGGTTTTACATTTTTAAATTTTTAATTTCTTAATTAATCCCAGATTTTTAAATGTCTGTATTTGTAATTGATGGGATTCAGCCGGATTTGTATATTTAATTTGGTTTTAAATTGTATATATTCTGTGTTTTTTAGTAGGCTGTACACCGCCCCAAGTCCCTTTTTGGGAGAGGGAGCGGTATAGAAATTTGATTAAATAAATAAATAAATAATACAACCACAATTGAGCCCAAAAGTGAGACATTTGTTAAGTAAGTAATTGTGGTTGTAAATTGCCCCATTTTATGACCTGTCTTACCACAATTCTAAAGTGAATCATTGCACTTATTAAATTAGTAACATGGTTGTTAAGTGAATCTGGTTTCCCTTTGACTTTGCTTGTCAGAAGGTGCAAAAGGTAATCAGATGACCCTGGGACATGGCAATCATTATAAATATGAGTCAGTTGTCAAGCATCTCAATTTTAATCACATGACTATAGGCATGCTGTAATAGTCATAAGTGTGAAAACCCATCATAAATTACCTTTTTTCAGTGATATTGTAACTTTGAACAGTCATTAAACTAACTGTTGTAAGTCAAGAACTACCTGTATTCTGCTTCTGCATACTGCACATTTGTAACAAATAAAACATCACTTTACTATTCTGCCACCAGAGATAAATGTATGGCTGCTATTAGACTTACTAATGCAAGTCTATATGAAACTTAATTTAATTGAAAAGATTTACTCCATTTTTTACTATTATATTTCTTATATAAATTTCTTAATTAGCAGCTGATAGAATGCCATAATATTCTTAAAACTAAGTGTAGAGTATTCTTTAATTTTATTATTCAAAAATAAGGACCACTGCTTATGCATCCAAAGTGAAAATTAAGGGAAGATCAGGAAACATCCAATATTTACATAATTATGATAACTAACAGAATAATAGAGTAGGAAGAGCTGTCTTAGTCCAACCCCATGTTCCAGCAAGAAACTCTTTATCATTTCAGACAAATGGTTTTCCAATCTCTTCTTAAAAACTTCCAGTTTTGGAGAACCCACAATTTCTGGAGGGAAGTTGTTTCGTTGATAAATTGTTCTAATTTTTAGAAATTTCTCCTTAGTTCTAGGTTTCTTCTCTCCTTCATTAATTTTCATCCATTGCTTCTTGTCCTGCTTTCAGATGTTTTGGCAAATAAGTTGAACCATCTTTCTTTATGGCAACCCCTTAGAACACTGCTATCACATCACCCTGATCCTTTTTTTTTCATTAAATTAGACATACCCAGTTTCTGCAATTGTTCTTCATATGTTTTATCCTCCAGTTCCCTAATCTTCTTTGTTGTTCTTCTCTGCATTCTTACTAGATTTTCAACATCTTTTTTATATCATTGCATCCAAATTATTATAACTGAATTGGGGAAAGTCATAATAAATTCCACACAAGAAATAAATGTGCTCACTGTCCCCTAAATCTTTGAGAAAGTTCTGCAAGATGTGTGTTTGAGCCATTTTAATTTTTAGTTGTTCAACATGCCAAACTTATTCATATTTTACTGAGTTCTAGTATAAATTTGGTTAGTTTGAATGCTAGGAATAATGTGAAAAGAAATAGTCCTATTGCCAACATTGCTATCCTAGTACTAGAATTTCCCAACAACAAGAATTTATTTGGATCAATACTTCCTAGAAACAGTTTGTTGTGATACTTGCACAACAACCCTCTCACTGTTTCTGGTTATCTTTGTAAGGCAAACAGCTGTCAAATGCTGCTAATATTTCCAGACTTTGGGGGGTGGGTATGCATCCTTACTCCAGATTTCATATGCATTGAATCCTTTTATGTGATTGACTCTTATGTTCTCAAGCTCTTGTAACATCTGTTGTGTGACTGCAGCTTTTTGCTAGTAACTCCCACCCATTAATCATCATAAAATAAATGTACTATCCTATAAATTAAAATCAGGCCTCCTAAGTTGAAACATCGGTAAAAAATTATTTTAAAACATCTGATAGTGAACCAAAATTGTAATAATGCTATCATTAGACTGAAACTGTGAAATCTGAAGATACAGTATAATTCAATTTATCTTGTATAGTGCATTTCTCTCACTTTAAGTCAAAAGCATAGTTAAGAGAATTCAAAACTAATAATTTTAAATAAAATATATTTAAAAGAAAAATGATTGGTCATTTTCATTATACTATATTTTTCTTTGTAGAAATACAATGTTCAAATCAGTGGAGACTCACTGTATATTTCTGCATAATATCAGGACCAGAGTCCTGATTGCAATATAATATAAATTACAACAAACCTATGGTTATGTAATGTATGCCATATTATTTCAGACCAGTATGAGAATTAATGTGATCAAGTGCTGTTCTAGAGTCCTAGTCTGGTATATTTGATAACAGTTCAATTTGCTGCCTTTTTGATGGAAAAATATTAGTTAGAGTAGGGGTGTCAAACTGATAGCCTATGGACCAAATGCGTTATATGCAGGCCATGCCCACCTTGGCTCCACAAAGACAAAACCTCAGCATGATATGTTATGATATGTCATGTGACACAATCAAGTTTGACACCTGTGACAATGTTTTCATACCAGATATGGGCAATTTAGAAAAATAAGGTCTATATGCAACATGAAGCACATGCACAAATTTTTCAATTGAATCGTTTCCTTTGCTTCTCCAGTATTCAATATGTA
The DNA here is from genome assembly GCA_023653725.1 of Bungarus multicinctus. NCBI lineage: Eukaryota > Metazoa > Chordata > Lepidosauria > Squamata > Elapidae > Bungarus > Bungarus multicinctus. Next base: position 67,945,692 of record CM042840.1, read on the forward strand.
CTTTAAGTATTTTATAGAAAGGTTTGTACATGGCCCAGTTAAATAATTCCTCTATCACTTATATATAAAAGCTAACCCTGTTTTGTTCTGGGATTTTGCTTATACTCACAAACTGAGGTGAGGCAGCTTGCTTGGTTGCTCAGGCTTTATTTAAGCTTCATGTGCTAACAACACAAGTTCAGCTCAGCCATGAGGCAACAGCTGTTGGCCCGTTTGATACCTCCTTTTATACTGAGCTGTCAAACCGGTGACCAATCATGTTATGGCTGGGTGCCCCCTGCTGTATCGGACCAGAGTGAGAACTGAAGACACAGCACTCCTTCCCATCTCACTGGCACATGTGTATTCCACAAGGTAGGCTAGATGGCAGTGGATCCTTGCTGATCTACAAAGCACTGGCTCTCTGGGAATGGCTGGCGTTGCTAGTGCTGGAGTCATTGCTGTGGGGACTTCAGGCATTGGCTCCGGAACCTCTGCTGGGACCAACTCAATTAGTGGCATCACTGGTGTTTCTGGTAGGTTTGCTTGGTGGCGCATTACTGGTGTGGTAGGCCCGGGTTCACATTGCAAGGGATTTTCATTTTCCCTAGGAGCTGGGGCCACGGGCCTATAATTTCCCCATCCTCTTAACTGGTTAATATGACAACTCCATACCCAGCCATCCTCTAGCTCCATAATATACAAGCAAGGCCCTGTTACCTTTATAATGATGGCTAGAAGCCATAGGGGGTTGCCTGCGAAGATACTAGCGTAGATCACATCCCCTTCCTCGAACTCCCTAGCACTGCCAGATGAATCCAGAGGTTTCTCATGTAAGTGGGGTGCGGCCTATCTAATATTGCTCTCAGCTGTCAGCCCATCAATAGCTCAGCTGGGCTGTAATTGGTGGAAGGCATGGCGTTGTGTGTTGATTGAATAGGTATTAGGCTATTTTTGCTGGCCATGGGCCTGGGCCCATTTTTGCCAGGGTGTCATTATTAGCTGGATTGAAGGGAGCAATTAAGGTGTGCCTTCTCCCCAGCCCAATAAGGAATACTTCAAAACTCCTGGATATAAATTGAGGATGATAGGATAAAGTGTAGGAGTATGCAGCTAGAAAAACTGCTCATCTTGTCATGTGTGGGGAAAGAATTAGAGGAGATTGCTTGTCCCCAGTGAAAATACCCAATATCAGTTTGTGGTCTGTTACCAGTTCAAAGTTATGTCCATATAGGTATTCGTGGAAATGTTTAATACCTGTAATGGCAGCAAGGGCCTCCCTGTCAATTTGATTATAATTATGTTCTGTAGGCGTGAGAGTCCTTGAGAAAAATGCTATAGGGGTCTCAGAACCATTAGGCATTTTATGGCTCAGGACCACCCCTACTCCATTGGGAGATGCAACACAAGCCAAGACCAAGAGTAAACATTCATTCAGCATGCAGTCTGCAGTAAGCAGATCCTTAACAATTCTGAATGTGTTTGCCTCTTTTTTCCCCTATACCCAGGGTGACTTTTTATCTAAGAGTCTGTGTAGAGGCTCAGCTACTGAAGCTTTATGCAGGATGAATATAGCATAAAAGTTCAGTTGGCCCAGGAAAGCTTGCAGCTTGGGTTTGTTGGCTGGTGTGGATGCATTCTTGATTGCCTGAACCTTAGCTGTCATAAGGTGAATTCCATCAGCATTGATCAGGAATCCTAGGAACTCCATCTTAGAGACCTTTAGATGGCACTTGCTTTTCTTAAGCTTGAGGCCTGTGGCCTGGAATCTTTTAGGGTGGTTTCATTGCTTGCAGACACTATTATGTCATCGCAGTATGTAAAACTCCAGGGATACCCTGTAAGAGCCATTTCATCAAGCTTTGAAAGATTCCTGGAGCTGCACTTATGCCAAACTGTAATCTATTATATTTGAATGCACCCCTGTGAGTAACTATTGTCTGAGCCTCTGCAGTGGCTGGGTCCACCAGGAGCTGCTGGTATGGTTGAGCCATATCAAGCTTAGCAAATATCTTACCTTGAGTAAGTGAGTGCAACAGATATGGCACCACAGGCACTGGGTAAGGCATGGCATTGTGTGTTGATTGAATAGGTATTAGGCTATTTTTGCTGGCCATGGGCCTGGGCCCATTTTTGCCAGGGTATCCTTGGCTGACCTCACTCCTCATTCAGCAAGGCCATTATTAGCTGGATTGAAGGGAGCAATTAAGGCGTGCCTTCTCCCCAGCCCAATAAGGAATACTTCAAAACGTCTGGATGTAAATTGAGGGCCATTATTTGAGACAATTAGGTCTAAATTCACAGAGGCTTTATAGTCTGCGCATAGCTTAATGGACACATCGGCCTTGATTGGCATCACTTTGGGGGTCTCCCATGGACCATGATCTACTGGTTCCAATATCCCTTGAGCGATAAATTTATTAAGCTCAGAATCAATTTTTGGGCAGAGTTCAAAGGGCACTTGCCGTGCTTTTAGTCGTCTTGAAGTGACTTCTGGGTCTAAATTTAATGAAATTAGTTTCCCAGTGTATTTGCCCAATTTATTATCAAAGACATTGGCAAATTCATTTGCAAGAGTGTCTATAGTGTCTGACCATTGGCCCCCAGTGGTGTAGACTCCACTGATGACCAGGCCAAGGGAATCAAACCACTCTAAGAAGGCTAGGTAATGCCCCATCTACAACTATCAACTGGAGGTGTCCTTTAAACTGTTTGAATTCGACCGCTACCTTACTGCTTCCCAGAATGGGAATGGTATTCCCTTGGTAATCCCTTAATTTGATGGAGCAGGGTCTCAATCTTTTCTTTGACATCTTAGGCACTAATCTTTTGATAGTGCTCCAAGATACCAAAGACAGGGAAGACTCTGTGTCAACTTCCATTTGGCAGTTTTGCCCTTCTATTTTTACTGTTAGAAAAATTTTCCTTTTAATTAAAAATTTTGTTTACCCTCTTCTGGGGTTTATATGATAGTTATCCCTTTGATTATGAAACAATCTTCCCCTAGTTTAGGAAATTTCCTGGAGGTTCCCTTGGTAGGCATTGGTCTTGCCTGTACCCTATCATCAGGCAGGATGGCTCTGCACATCCTGGCCAAGTGGTCTCTTTTGCCATAGTGCTGAGACTTTGTGGTTTTAAACTTGCATGCTGCTTGTGGATGGTTACCTCTGCAGCCAATGCATGCTTGTGACTGAGGAATTTTGTTAACTGGCCATTTATTACCTGATGCCATCTTAAGCCGATGGATGTTGTCATTGCATGTCAGTTTGACGTCCTCGTCAATGGCTTCTTCTTGATTGACAGCTAAGGCTTTTCTTCCTGCAGCAGGGCTGCTGGCGCCATGTATTTGAACCTTAGATTTATTTGACAGCTTGACTGTGCATGCTTCATCTAGTGTCAAGTCTGGTTTTGCTAGTAGTTTGTGCTGGATGCGAAGATCTTTAAGCCCACATACCAGCCAGTCTAGTAGAATGTCATCCAGCTCCTTAAATTCACAGTGCAGGGCAGCCGTTTGCAGTTCCACTACATATTGGTTGACCAACTCTCCTTCAGCCTGATCAAAGTGGTGGAATGCATGCCTTCGGGCAATTCGGGATGGCATTGGGGTATAGTGGTTCTTTAGCTCATCCCGGGAAACTGTGGAAAGAGGGGCTAAAAGGCCTCTGGCAGTGTCAAACATTTGTTTGCCACTGAAATTTAGAAACAGCACTCTCCATCTGCAGCTTGTTAGTTCTACCAGATCGTTCGCCTCAAGGAAACAGTTAAATCTCTCTATGTATGACTCCCAGGTTTCTGTGGCAGTGTCAAATGGTGCAAACGAATTTAATGCTGCCATTATTATTGATGGCTTCACAGAATCTTTGATTCCTTGAGGCTGGATGACAGGCAAAATTTAGCTCTTAAGTTCCTCAGAGTGACTCGCTCTTAATGTGTCTTGATTAGAGATCTTTCAACTCACTTTTCCACCCTCAGTGACTTGCTCTTTAAGTTCGCCTTCCTGCCTCAGGGGTGGGAAAGGAATCCCACCTTCGTTGCCAGTGTTTTGTTCTCAGAAACAAACACACTCACGAACTGAGGTGAGGCGGCTTGCTTGGTTGCTTTATTTAAGCTTTGCAAACTAACAACGCAAGTTCAGCTCATCTGTGAGGCAATAGCTGTTGGCCCATTTGACAGCTCCTTTTATACTGAGCTGTCAAACTGGTGACCAATCAGGTTGCAGCTGGGCACCCCCTGCTGGATCGGACCAGAGGGAGAACTGATAACACAGCAAACCCCTTTCAAAAAGAAGGACTTAGGCCTTTTTTATGGCTGAATATTCACATACAGTTTGATTGTTCACTGTGACACACTTGGTTCATATTACCAACTGGCACCGACTTCAAACTTATAAACAAGCTCATGGACTGAGAATAAACCCTACATTTATTAGAAAAGTATATGTTGATATATTATTTTTTATTATTATTTCTCTCTCACACGTACACACAAACACATTAGTTAGTGTATCCTCAGATAAGAATACACTGTTGCATTCCACTGTCAGGAGTTTGATTCTGATCTGCGAGAACCCAGATTGTTGAGGGGAATATGCTGATTCTGTAAACTGCTTAGAGAGGGCTGTAAAGCATTATAAAGTGATATATAAGTCTATGTACTATTGCTATTAAGGCAAATTCAAATATAATTTCAAAGGTAAATTATTTAGCAAAAAGAGCAGTAGTTTTGAGAAGCACTATGAATCTTTTAAGAAAAGGATTTCAATGAAGAATTTTTCCTTTCTGAAATTCATACTCTATGTCCATATTCAACTTCAAATGCCCTTGTTCAACTAGAGCAGGGGTGTCAAACTCATGGCGTCATGACTTTTTCCCATTTGCTAAACTGGGGTGGGCATGGCCAGTGTGTGACACATTCAGCTCATGGGCTGTGAGTTTGACACCCCTGAACTAGAACTTGACTGCATTTCTTTTGGGGCCACTTGAGATTTTCCAGTCTCAGATTTTTGCTGAAACAAATCATCTGGGTTCAAATTGTTTCACTTCACCCAGGTGTTCTTCCTTCCTGAGGAAGCAACTCACTTTGACATAGCATTTGTAGACTCTTACTCCAGCAAAATAATCTCTCAGCCTAGGTAAAGACAAAAAGAGGCTTGGGGATTTAGAACTGCAAAATAACAGGGCTAAAATCAGTTATCTCCATTTTATGATGAAGTTACAGATTCTCCATTGACATAGTTAATTCTTAATTACATTTGTAATATAGTATATTTCAAATAGAAGACTTTTAATTTTGGTTATTTGGCATATTGTGCCAAACTGCCAATTGTGGAAACTGTAGGCAAATATACTAATCTCTTATATAACAATTTTAGGTATTTCTGCTCAGACACAGATAACAAAACAGTAATCCATGTATAGTTATGGCATCTGACACTTTATATCTCATTATCAGAAACTCTACTTATCTTTCTTATGAAGAAATTCTTCCACCTGCAAGATCTAACATGGGCAACCTCTATATTGCCAGGTTTTTAGCAATAATTATGGACTGCAGAAGGCAGGATATATTTTCTTGTTATTGTTTCAGGTTTGTTTGTTTTCCTTTATTTTAAATTTGTATTTTTATTTTATTAATGTGCTTATATTTTACTTTTTTATTTATGTTTTATTGGTCTGAATCCATAAATGAATTAATGAAATGTATGACTAAAGTATGTTTTCATTATTATATTTGTGGTGACAATTTTCTAGGCTTTTACAGTTTTGATTCAGTCACAATCATATCACAGAGGAAAAAATACCTCAGCATTAGTTCCATGCATCCAAATATGGATTTATAAATAAGAGTCCCTCTGTATTGGAAAAGATATCCCTTTTGAAATCTGTGTGCATCTTTAAAGCACTTTGTGATATGGGAACATTGGAATAAACAAGGGGTTGAGTGCACTGGGTTACAATTACTGACTACTGAATTTAATTAATGATTTTTCCCTATTTTAATTCTTGGCAAATGCTTTTTGTTTCTAAACTTGTTTATGTCATTTGCATTCCTCAGTGCAATGTCTCTTTTATAAACCTGTTTGCCTTTTCTTGATCATTTATGTGGAAGCAAGATATGCACATTGGTTAATGTGGTTGATACAATGCTGCAAAGATAGATATAAATATTCTTGTTTCTACTGGAAATGGCAGTACTGTTAATTAATAAAAGTCACTGCTGCTTTGCATGAAAATTTGTGGGATGAATGCCCATTGTTAAATTAAGTTCATTCCCATTCCCTTTTGAGAATTTTTTTCCGCTGCAGTTTCTGCTTCAACGTTTGTGGGTGGATGTCAGCCAGCTTCATGATTTACAATCTTCAAAAGCTGCTTCTGCCAACATGTGGATCTTGTCAAGGTGTTCAGTGCTGTTTAGGGAGCTTTAGAAGTAAATCCTGTCTTTTACACAAGTTCATTCTCCTTTATTCCCCCTTCTCCTAGCCTTAATTTTGCTATGGCCTTGGCTTCTTTGTTCTTTCATGACTAATATTGCCATCTGTGACCATTACATATTTATATAGCAATGTAATATATGAAACACAGGAAACCCCAGTTTTTATTCATCTTACCATTTGTTGCTTAAGCAAGAATCCTTTTTGCAATCATCTGAAGCCCTCCCAGGTTTCTTCAGATCTCTAATATGCTGCAATACATCAACACCTTTACTATTGTTATTTATTCCAAATGGAAGGTCTTTTTGTAAAGATAACTAGTTCCATTGGCACTGCATAAATGCCTGTAGTATTAATCTATTATTCTTTAAACAAAGGGGGGGAGAGAAAGTTTGCATGTGTGACATTTAACTTAGCTGCTGTTAGTAGCAGATACATCTATGATCATCCCAAATCTATTTTTGAGATAAAATTCTACAGAAGATACTAGCTGAACCACTCCCAAAATTGAATTATGACAACTGCCTCCAGGAACTAGATTCTGGTCCAGCAATAGTACAACAGCCAGAGATGATTATAAATAAGGCTCGGTTTGAGTCCATTTCTGTATTTAAGGAATATATAGGGTGGAGGGAGGGTAAGAGCAGGTGCAAGAAAACATATTCTAACTAAATATGTTTTGAAGCTGATGTGATACAAGATGGACATTTTAAATCTTTGTGGAGATCTTGTATTTTTTCATTTTATAACACAAGATAGACAAATACAAATATCATAGCCTTTGATATATCATATTGTATCAATGTGTTGGGTCAACTAAATACTTTATTCTCTTAAAACCAGAGTAGCAGAAATTAAAGAATAGTATAACAGGATAGCTAATAGATTACCAGGAATGGAGGAAAATTGCCCTGATAGTCTTAGCCATGATTCTGTGAATCCTAGGTAAGAAATTGCAAACAGATAGGTTTGTATTTTTCTTTTTATTGTTCCTAGTACAGTAACAGACAAGCACAGTTAAACTGAACAAGGTTAGCACTGAAATCAATCATCTTTCAGTGTAATTTATCCCTTCACTCCACCCACCTAATCGCTGTCTATCTTCGCCCTGCACTCATGTTCCAATTATCTTATTAACACTATAATTTTATGGCCTACATTGCATACTAATTAAGCCACAATTCCCAACTACCCCTTACTCCTCCCGTTCCTGCAGTTGCTCTCTCTTGATTTATTTACCCATCCTGCCAAAAGCTGTCTTTATGAATTTATTAGTATGATGTTCCTCTTCGTTAATGCTGCATTGCTGATTGTAGGTATGTAATGAAGTGTTTGTAGTACCCCCTCATCAATCTAAACTAGTCAGCATACAGACGTCATCCGGCAGGAATGCTTGTTTTTGTTTCATCTCTTTCAAGCCCTTAATCTTCCAATGCTGTTGAGCGAGTTGTTTCACGAAGTCCAACAGGCTACCCCCTCTACCACTGGCTTCCCTGGAAATGAAACAGAGGGGATTAACATCTTATATTTCATTAGCGTTGTTATGTTTCTGTTTCTTTATGTGGGTTTTTTCTATGAAACCGTTGACATAATCGTGGAGCATGGACATCATTGTTATTAACCCACGATGCTCCCACAATGGGATACACCTTCCATTTTATCAAATATTTTAACTTTCCCATATTATTTTGGGAATCTAATACTTCCTCTACTCATATTGATCGTCTTTTATTGGACCAGGAAGTGTTTGTGGTGAGTCTATATCTTTATATATATATATGTTTTAATAAACTACAATGAAATACAGGATGTATTCTTTTATATTGTGATGATAGTTTCAATTGTACAGTCACCAGATTAATTACCTTTACAATCGGGAATGGTCCAATATATTTTGGCCCTAATTTCTTACAAGGAAGACCCAGATTTATATATTTAGTGGACAGATATACGAGATCTCCAATGTGGAAAGGTTTTTGTTCACTTCTCCACTTGTCAAATTGTTTTTTATATGCAATGAAGGCATCACGTAAGGCTTCTCTTATATATTTCCATGACTGTTGTATTTGTTCATATCATTGCTTCTGCGTTACTGGTGTCTCTGTGCTATGTGGCAATTCTAGAATTGGTAGTAACTCACTTCCATATACTGTTTGAAATGGGGTATATCCTGTGCTGCTATGTATAGCATTATTATAAGCGAACTCTGCAAATGGTAATAATTCAGACCAATTGTTTTGTTGATATGATACATAACACCGTAGATATCATTCTCTGGCTGCATTGGTTCACTCTGCAGTGCTGTTCGTACTCAGGTGATAAGTGGTACTTAACCTCTGCTCTGATTTTCACAAACTCTCTCCAGAATCTGGCTGTAAATTGTACCCCTCTGTCTGAAATAATATGTCTTGGTACACCATGTAAGTGATATATATGTTTTAGAAACAAACCAACTAATTTCTTTGCAACAGATATGCCTTTACACGGAATGAAATGTACCTCTTTTGAGAACAGATCTATTACGGTCCATATTATGGTGATCCCATGACTACAAGGTAAATCTACAATGAAGTCCATGGCAATATCCTGCCATGGTTTAACTGGATCAGACACTATTTGCAATAGTCCTAAAGGTTTTCCAAGACGGGCCTTCCTACTAGCACATACTTTACATTTTTTAACGTAACATTCAATATCTCCCCTCATTACCCCTATTGCCACATCACTGGCATCTGCCTGAATGATGAATGGTAATTCTGGGTCTGGATGTTTTAGCCCCGGCGCTTGAACAAACATCTGTTTAAGGGCATCAAACGCCTGTTGACATTCTTATGTCCATAGTATAGCTTGTCCAGGTTTGGGTTTTTTTTCTTTTTGTTGTTTGTTTTTAGCAAATCCATTAAAGGGAGAGCTTTTATAGCAAAGGAGGGAATGAACTGCTGGTAAAAATTGGCAAAACCCAAAAAACTTTGTAACTTTTTTCAGATTGTTGGTGCTTTCCAATCTAAAACCATTTTTACCTTCATGGGGTCCATTTGCAATCCTTCTGCAGATATTCTATATCCTAAATAATCCAACTAAGACCAATGAAATTCACATTTAGACAACTTTACAAATAATTGGGCATGTAACAATTTTTCCAAGACTTATCTTACCAAACGTACATGTTCATCCATTGTTTCAGTATAGATTAATATATCACTCAGATATACTAAAACACCTTTGTATAAATGCTCATGCAAAACACCGTTAATCAATTGCATAAAAACAGCAGGAGCTCCCTGTAACCCAAATGGCATAACCCTAAACTGATAGCTGCCTAAAGGACAGTTAAATGTAGTTTTCCATTCATCACTTGCTCAAATTCTCACCCTGTAATATGCTTCCCGAAGATCTAATTTTGTAAATATTTTCCCATGAGATAATGTTGATAACAGATCTTTAATTAAGGGTAATGGATACAATGATTCTTTGCATACAGCATTCAGACCGCGGAAATCTACACATAATCTTAATCTTCCATCTTTTTTCTCCCTAAACAATACTGGAGCTGCTATGTGTGCTCTACCTGGTCTAATAAACCCCCTCGCCACATTATTGTCTATGTATTTTCTCATTTCATCCATTTCTTGTGGGGTCATGGAATACATTCGTGGCTTTGGTAATTTAACACCAGGAAGCAACAGTCAGTTGGTCTATGGGGCAGTAATCTGTCACTTCCTGTTTCATTAAAAACCTTGGCTAAATCATGGTATTCCGGTGGATAGCCTGGATTTATAATGTGATGCATTAAACCAGCCATTGTTTCACCAGGTGGCGCAGGACCTTCTATTAACCTGATTTTTCTGAACCCCCCTTCCCATAAAATAGTGGGTCCCCACTTATCCAACCATGCCAACCCAAGAATTACCGACTCAGACATTTGGTGTACTACAACAAATGAAATGTTTTCCCAATGATCCCCCATTTTCATTTCCACTGACTCAGTACGATACACAGCTGGTTTTCTGCCTAATATGGATCCATCTACTGGTTCAAACTTTATAGGAGCTTTTAACCGGATCGTTTTAAACCTAATTTTTCCACGATCTTATATGTTACTATATATCTTGTACACCCAGAATCGATTAAAGCCCCCATATCCAGACTTTTGGTTGTTTTTATGTTGGTAAGAGTGATGGGTATTATAAAAGGTGGAATAGGTTTACTTACCCACCCTGAAAAAAGCTGTATTTATGAATTTATTAGTATGATGTTCCTCTTCATTAATGCTGCATTGCTGATTGTAGGTATGTAATGAAGCTTTGTATTCCCCCCCTCATCAATCTAAACTAGTCAGTATGCAGACGTCATCCGGCAGGAATGTTTTTGTTTCATCTCCTTCAAGCCCTTAATCTTCCAATGCTGTTGAGTGAGTTGTTTCACGAAGCCCGACAGATAGCCTAAATTCACTGTAATATAAATAGCAGTCTGAAGAGAAAAGAAACAATTCAGGGGTGGGTTTCAAATTTCTTAACAACCAATTCTGTCGGTGTGGCCTAATTTGTGGGTGTGGCTTGGTGGTCATGTGAGAGGTGGGAGTGGCTTGCTGACTGGGCATGGCTAGGTGGTCATGTGACTGGCAAACCAAATGTAAGTGATCCTCGCTTAATGACCAGGTCCTCGCTTAATGGCCAGTTGCTTAGCAAGTGTTCTAACTTATGACTGACCTCCACAGAACTACTTGACCTGTTTTTGGTGTTTTGCCAACCACACACACACACACACACACACACACACACACACACTTTTAACCCTGCTATTCTTTGATTCTCTAAGGATCTCCTGCTAGAACAGGAGTTGGACTGAGATCCCTTGCAGGCCAGCCCTAGATTGCTGTATTGCGTCAAAGTCTTCTGAAGTCAGGGTTTATGTCCTTCCTTCCTCTCCTTTTTTTCTCTCTCTCTCTCCCTCCTTCCTTCCTTCCTTCTTTCCATGTATTTATCTATCCATTCATATATCTCATTTACTTTCTCCTCTCTCTCTCTTTCTTTCTTTCCCTTTCTTTCTGCCCCTTCCTTCCATTCCCCTTCCTTCCTTTCACTTCCCTTTTCTTCCTTTTTCTTTCTTTCCCTTTCTCTTTCTTTTTTTTCTTGTATCTTCCTTCTCTCTTTCTCTCTCACTTTCTTTCTCTCTCCCCTCTCTCTCTTCCCCTCTCTTTCTCTCTCTTTCTGTATCCCCTTCTCTTTCTCTCTCCCCTCCCTCTCTCCCTCTTTCTCTCTCTCTCTTTCTGTCCCTTCCTCCTTCCCTCTCTCCTTCTAAAGCTAGGAAGCCCATCTGAAACACACACATACCCCCCCACACAGGGATGGGATTCTGCCAGTTTGGCCCTGTTCTACTGTACTCTGCCTATCAGATAATACGCCTGCAGGCAGGAACTGTGCTTTTTAACCTTTGTGCAGGGTCTTAAAAAAAAATACATGCAATCAACAGAAACAAATGAGACAGCTTAGAAACAAGAGGATGCTTAGAGCAACCCCAGTTCTACAGTGTCATAGAATAAGAACAGCCCAGAAGAAAGGCAATAGCAGGAAGGAAGGAAGGAAGGAAGGAAGGAAGGAAGGAAGGAAGGAAGGAAGGAAGGAAGGAAAGAAAGAAAGAAAGAAAGAAAGAAAGAAAGAAAGAAAGAAAGAAAGAAAGAAAGAAAGAAAGAAAGAAAGAAAGAAAGAAAGAAAGAAAGAAGAAACCACCTACTGAGGACTGCAGAATCATGCAGCCTTTAATGTTTCAGATTGGTGACCCTTCCCAGACCCAACTGATGTTTCTTATTGTATCTACAGTGCATTAGTTTCAGTCCCAAAGATGCTCCTTCTCCCCAGGAGCCCAACCTTCAATTCTGGATGAATACTTCTGTACCCTTTCACTCTTTGTTCCTCAACATCCTTCTTACATTGGATCACAAGCTATTGAACCAGAGAACAACAATTGCAGTTATGTAGATGTAAAAGAAACTGGAGACATTACAGCCTTCAAACCCCAATCCAAGATCACGGGCAAAACAGGAACCTCAGGCTCAATATTTTTAATCCCCTGACACTCATAGCCAGATCTTCATTGTGTCTCTGTATGTGGCATTGTTGCAGAAAACTTGCACAAACAAAACAAATTTTACAAGAATAATAACATCTTTAGAAATGACCCTTTCTTCAAAAAACAGACACTAGGAACTGTGAGTGGAGAAACTTTATTATTTACTTAGACTTTATATAACCTCAAGAATTCACCTGAAGGTAATAATCAGGCAACCCAAGACTAACAAATCAGAGTTAACGACTTCCATGAATGCACACAAAAGAAATGTAACACTCAAACATCCCATGTTCTTAACAAAAATGAATTTGTTGCACAGAAGGGAAAATTCCAAATTTACAGATATTGTAAACAAAAGGCTCCTAATGCAACCAGGATCGGATGCTTGTATGCTGACTTTCTATATGACCCCATTATTCCTTCCATCTCTGTCACTCTGGGGGCAGCCAACCAGGGGTGGGGTTCTCTCTTTCCCTCTCTTTCTTTCTCTCTCCCTCCTCTCTTTCCCTCCCTCCCCCGTCTCTCACTCACACACAAACACACACACATACAACACCTGGTTAGGGACAAACAGCTCCAGTCAGCAGCAGGTGGTGGGAAAAGGAAGAAAGGGGGAGGAGGGGGTGGCATACAACTGCAATGGAACCTTGAGCACCCCTCATCCCAGCCGTCGCCGCTCCACTGGGAGATGCTTTAGCGGCAGGCAGGATTTAAAGCAGCATGCTTAAAGAGGCAAGCGCAACGGGACTTTGCAATGGGACTGTGAGGTCCTGTCACGTTTAAAGTGGCATTTTGGGAGAGCAAAAGTTTCCCAAAACAGTGGAAAGATTCCGAATCCTTCCCCCCATCAGAAACTGCTCCCGGGCAGCAGAGAGAAGGAGGATTCAACCTGGCTAGTAGCTCTGCTTGCCCAGGGTCCATTTCTAATGGGAGGGGGTGGACTTGGAAGTTTTCTACTGTACTGGGAAACCCCTGCCTCCCATCAATAGCATCAGGAAAGAACATGTAGAGGCTCATGGAAGCTTAAGCCAGGTTAGCGGCTTCTCGCATTCTATTACCTGCTGCTGTTTTTGGGAAAGCAAAAGTTTCCCAAAACAGCGGAAAGATTCTGAATCCCCTCCCCATCAGAAACTGCTCCTGGGCAGCAAAGAGAAGAAGGATTCAACCTGGCTTGCTGCTCTGCTTGCCTAGGGTCCATTTCTAATGGGAGAGGGTGGACTTGGAAGCTTTCCGCTGTGAGCAACAGGTGAGAGAAGCAGCCACTGACCTGGCTGGATCCTATACAAGCCTCTCCATGTTTTCCTTGGTGGAAGGCAAGTGGGGGGAGGAAGGCAACTGGTGATGGCAGCAGCAAAAAGCATGTGGGAGAGAAGGTGACCGGTGGTGGCAGCAAAAGGCAAGTGGGAGGGGGAAGGTGACTGGCAGTGGCAGCAAAAGGCAAGTGGGGGAGAAGGCGACTGATGGTGGCAGCAAAAGGCAAGTGGGGGGGAAAGCGACCAGGGCTTGCAGAGCTCAGTCACCCAGGGAGATCAGTAAAGGCAGGATTGCAGCAGAAGGCAGGCATCAATAGCTGGCCTGGCAGGCACAGAAGAGCAGGCAGCAGTGTTGTGCACCCATGCAATGTCGCGCATGCGTGATAAGGACTAACAGGCAGGCAGCGGAAAAGTGAGAGCAGAAGCGGGTGGAGAGTGGTAGGGCCAGCCAGGGGGCTGTTTTACCGGTTCTCTGAACTAACAGGAACGTTAACAACCATTTTATAGAAGTGGTGCGAAGCAGTAGAATCCCATCCCTGAAACAATTATTGTATGGTTGATTACTTCCATGCTGCCCAGAATCAATAAAAGCCAGATGGAAGTTACATTACATAAAATCAGCATTATCCAACATAGGTACTCTGGATTTCCCAGATTTTCCACAATTCTATCTGTTGCTGAGAATTATGGGAACTGAAAGCAATACAACCTGTCAAGCACTCATGCCACATCATGCAGTGTCAACATATTTAGCTAGGAACAAATTATTTTCATTAGTCTTAACTCCTAGTTATGAATGTGTATAGAAATCAATTGAAATCAATAATATTCATCCTTTTTTCTTTGCTCTTACTTTATATTTCATATTTTAATGAAAGCCACACACACACACACACACACACACACATCTATATAACATTTTCCTAAATTCATATAAATTTCATACACATACATACATAGACAAGCATGTATATTATTTTATAAAGTGTGTGTGTGTGTATTCAGTAAGATTTAACATATAATGTGGGATGGGGAAGTAAATACAAAAATCTGAAAGTTCTAAGATAAATAAACTACAACTCACACAACCAACATGGCTAACAGTTCTTTTATTCATGACATTTTTGTGAAATGTTTGTAAGACCATGGAAATGTAGAATGATTCATATGGCAAGCTTTAGTCCTGAACATGAGAAACTCCCTTTATATTGGAGTGCACAGATTAGGTGATTAGTGATTAGGTGAGACAACCCAGGAGCAAATACATTAAACAGGTTTGTATTTATTTTATCCCTACAAAGCATATATACATACAAATGCTTTGATACAGGCCCTTGAAAAACAGCAATCAGCAAATTAAAACATGGAAGCATATATGGAGAGAAAGATATGCCCCCACAGGGCCTCTTAAAGCAGTAGCAGTCAAATAACCCTGCTGACTCATTGCTACCATTGCATCATCATTATATCATTATAGTATTACAGCAGCTGGTCAGCTATTAAATCATAATGTAATTATGTTTCTGGATATGGATTATGTTTCTGATATTCCTATTTAATTCCTATATTCCTATTCCTATTTATTCAAAAATAATGTACTGGGATCAAATTGAGAAGATGGGTACCTGGCCTTGAACTGACTAAAAACAAATGCAGGATAAATATCAAATAAATATGTAATCAAAGGATCTATTTTTAATGAGCTCCCCAAAATCTTTTGCAGCATTGCTTCAAGAAGAATGTGGACTGTATTTGTTTATATAGCCCTGTAAATCTGAACTTTGGTAACAGTGTGTTTAGGGAAGAAGAATTTGAACTAATCTGACATTTCTGAGGAAAGATTGAAAGTGAAATAAATATAATCAAATCTCATGAGCTTCCAGACAATGCTTTATCTTGAGAAGTTGGCATATAGTTGGACCATTTTCTTGGAATCGCATAATTGCTGACTAAGAAAATTAGTAGTATTCTATACTACTCATAACTAACTTAAAGAAACATATCCTCTGACAAGTTCTGTGCAATATTCAAGCTAAAATAGTATTAAACAATTATCTTAAGAATATAATGAAAAATTATTAATGCACTGAGAAATTATAAACATGAACACAGTTTAGGATCATGCACATGGACTCACTGGATTGTTTTCATACAAAAATTGCTCCAAATGCTCTGCTTGAAGGCCCACAAGGACTACCACAACAATGTAAAGGGTTAACTAATAGGCACAGTCCCATGCATATGTGGAACACATGGGATGATTTTTTTTATATAAACATTCAAACTTCATTAACTGTTTCTGGGTTATCAGTTGGTATGTTTTCTTTAGTAAATTCTTCATTCTTATATTTGGTGTGAAATAATACAATAATTTGGATCATAAGTTTTGGCTTAAGATTATGGCTCAATGGATATCAGAGTATTTTACTGTCTAAGTTGTTAAACAAACAAACCTTTTGTTCATACCGTTCTCTACATTTTCCATGCAGTTCTCGGCTAAAAAACAAAAGCATACAAAATGTTGTAAGAATATAATGCCAAAATGGATAATTTAGAAGAAATGGAAATGAAATAAACAGGAAAGAATTATTGAATGCTTGTAAAATCATTGGCTAGAATGAGTGTATGTCTGTATGTGTGTCTATTTGTATATCTGCATCTATATGTATGCATCTTTGTGTGTTGTGGTTCGCCGGCAGCAGGTACAGATGGCTGAGGTCTCAGTGAATGAGGACTCAGATGAGGGGCCTGCGTGTGATGCAGGGATGGGGCCAAGACTATCATTTTCCATCAGAGAATGGAGTGCTGCCTTCGGAGCTTGTGGAGGCTGGCAGCAGTGATTCAGAGGACCCCGAGGAGCGTGCATGCATGCAGGGCTGTTCAAAGGAAAGAGCAGCTGCAGCAGCAAAGGCAATTCGGGAGTAAGGCTGCAAGGTGATGGCCCTTCCCCTAAGGGATAAAAGCCAGCCCTCAGAGGTGGGATTCTTTGCAGGAAGCAAATAAGTTTTTGCACTTCAAGTCTTGTGGAAGTGGGTTTGTGTTTGGAGACTTTTGGTTTTGATTATTTCCTTGCAATTTAATCTAGTGTTCTTGGCAGCCTTGCACAACCTTGGCAAGGCTTGTTCTTGTCTGGGACAATTAGTTTTTAATAGTGTTTTTCAGTGAATGAATGGAATTCACAAAGAAGCATTAAAAAGGTTTTGCTTTTATCTCTGTTTGGTGTTTGTTTGCTTTGAACGAGGCTTAGGTCAGAACACTGTGTGTATGTGTGTGTTTAAAAATCAAAATTTAAATAAAATACTGATTTATGGTTACATAAGTATTATATTCATAAATACAATTTTCAATATCTACTTTAAATGTTGCTTTTCATTTTATCTTCAATTTTACTTTTAAATTCTTTATTGACATTTAATTTTTGGCTTAAATACACACTGAGACACAATGGAGACCCAGAAGATGAACAGACCTATGAAACAGCTGTCCTGCCCTACATAAGAGGTACAACAGACAAAATCAATAAGATACGATGCAGGCATCATGTCAAGACTGCCTTCAAAATGGACAAAAAAATAGCAGCCACCCTAAGAAACCCCAAAGATAAAATTGACCTAGAAAACCAAGACATATATGAAGTACCCTGCGCATCATGCCCTGCCACATACATAGGACAAACCAATAGAAGGATAAGTACCTGCCTCAAAGAACACAAGAATGTAGTAAAAAGCTGGAACACACGTCCTAACTACTCCAACACATGAAAGCCACAGGTCATAGCATTGACTTCAATGGCACCAAAACCCTAGCTACTATAGAAAACCCCGGCTACAGAATCATCAAAGAAGCCATAGAGATTGATAAAAAGACCTAATAGTATGAATAGAAGAGATGACTCCACCAGACTATCAATCATCTGGAAGCCTGCACTCACAAACAAAAAAATAAATAATACCACAATCCAAACAAACACCTGGACAAAAACAGACACCCGCCCCTCTAATACCTCCAACCCAAACACACTCCAGCCAGCTACCCAAATAAAACCTAGCTTCCTAATAAACAATTGTCGGTCATTCACAAGAAACCAAGCTGCACTGAAAACCCCAAATACACAAAACACAATGTTGCCAGCTAATCAACACAGTAACTCGAAGACCAATAAAAACAGACCTAGACATGCAGCCAATCAGGATGAGGAAAAAACCATTCAAATAAAGCACAAAGGCAGCACCAAATTCAAACAGAAATGGCTGCCAAAGCCTGGCACATGCAATTAAGAAAAATGGAATGTCACATCACAGCCACCCGCTCAGGATATCACATCACAGAAATCAGGAGGTTACACCACAAAACCTCAGGATGTTGCAATACAGCCAACGACCCAGGAGATTACAATACAAGACCCAGGATGTCACAAGATTAGAACTCAGAAGGTCATCACACAGCCCATTACCCAAGTCATTACAACACAGGAGGTTGATAGACACACAGCCAATGCCTCAGCCACACATGTTCTTAAGAAAAAGCCAGCCAGTCTGCAAACATCAACTCCATCAACCAATCAATAAATGACAACACAGGCAACCTCCCCACCAGTATATATAGGGAGACAGCAGCTCAGATCACGCTTTGCTCGCAAAAACCCGAAAATACCAGCCTGAAGATGGCGAGTGAAATATATATACTGTATGTTTTCGTAGATTTTCACGAGTACAGGTATGCAGGTTTTGGCATGTTTGGGTCTTTTCCTGTGTAAGATTGAGACTATGTTGGCAACGTTTTGACGAGATCTCATAAAGCCGAAAGCACCAGCTTGAAGAGTATATATATATATATATTAGCAGGATGTTTAGTACTCCTTGTGTTGAAAGATGAATTATTTTATTGGCCAGGAAATATAATAAATCTGAGAGTTTGTTGCACCCAAGCTCTCCTTTTCAGTTTTTATGGACAGAATATAGCCTCTAACAGCTGCTACCAAGTAAAGAAAAAAAAAGATGCAGCATCTGTAAAAAATGATATAGACCAGTGGTTCCGGGCTGCTATAATTAAGAAAACTGAATTGGGAGGGTCAGCAAGCAAATAATCATGAAGCAGAAGAATCTGTGAAACATTTCAACAGCAATAAACTACTCCCAGGGTATCCACTGATCTAAAGTAATTGTTGCTGATAGTTGTGAGCATTCATATTTGACTAAATGCCACAGCTGCTTATTTTGAAATGAGGGAGGAAGCAAATAAATTTCATGCTTAGACTATAATGATTCTCCTCATCAAACTCACTGGAGATGTTGCCATTGGAAAGAAAACAATAGCCAACACTTGAAAGCTGCTTTGTTATTGCTGATTATGTTTTGAAGAACTAAGCAACCAGCAAGTGATGTAAAAAAAAAATGAATTAAACAGTAGTGCAGTGGTTCTCAACCTTCCTAATGCCACGACCCTTTAATACAGTTCCTCATATTGTGGTGACCCCCAACAATAAAATTATAGCTCGGTTCCTAAGATCATCGAAAATATGTGTTTTCCGATGGTCTTGGCAACCACTGTAAAAGGATTGTTCGACTCCCAATGGGGTCACGATTTACAGGTTGAGAATCACTGCAGTAGTGGGGGTTTTTTCATTTCATGACACTTTGCCATGCACTTTTACAAAAAGCAGAGTGCCTGAATTTCTCCCTCATTCATCCAAAATGCTGATATAGTCCCACAACACAACTGTCAGTTGTCAATTAACATCCCAGGGAAATAAATGGAAATGGAATTAAAATCCCATTTTGATTTAGATGTAAAGCATGCTAAAATTGTCCAATTAGTTGGCCACTTTTTCCTAATCTGCATTTTTTTTTCAGATAGAGTTCTCGGGATTATACATTATACTCTAAATGTACCCAATGCATTGATTTCTAATTTTAAACCCATTTCTTAATAATCCTAGTATGGAATGTGCATTTTGCAATGAGCCACACAGTGATTGTTTTAATTCAATTGATAATAAAACAGGAGAGAAACAGAGAAGGAAATTAACATCACACAGACTATTGGAAGATGTAGTTTGAAAATTGTTCTCAGCATCATTTTCCCCTTTATGACAAACCAAATAAATTCATTATGTGAATATTACTGCAGCACAGTGGTGCTATTCTATCAGTTCGGCTTGGTTCTAGTGTATTGTAGCGCCAAAAATCAGGAGAGACCAAACCGGTTCTCTCTGACAAGCTGCTGTTGGGCCCACCTGCCCGCCTGGGCTCCCATACTGATCTTTATTCCATCTTTTGAAGCTCAGTTGCTTTGCCAAGCACAGCAGATTGCCGCGGGTGAGCTATTGAAACTACAGGGAGAGTGCAGGATTGCAGGAGGTGAGTAAGAAAGCTCTGCATGTGTACAAAGTGCACATTTGGCACATGTGTACAAAGCATGCCACCAAGCCACGCCCACTGAACTGGTGGTAAACTACTTTGAAACCCACCACTGCTGCAGCAATTATATAATTTGCAAAATTTTGAAAGGAAATTAAAACAAAATGTTAATTGTGCTGCCACTATTTTAACCCATAGGCATACAAATGTTTACAACAGATCCATTTAATTTGTATCAAATACTAATAAATTATGTCAACTTCAATAACTTCTCTTCTCCACTTTATCTTTATTTTACTTCCTAATATTGTACTGTATTGGCAATGGTGATTTATGAACTTTAGACATAGTAATCATTATAGGTTTATCACAACTCTTTTTTGGATTTCACAAATAATCCAGTGTTATTATATATAGAGAATAATTAGGACTGCAGAAAAAACAATTACTATCACCTGCCTTCCATTGAGGACCTGTATACTGCACGAGTCAAAAAGAGATTTGTAAAAATATCTATAGACCCCTCACATCCTGGACATAAACTGTTTCAACTCCTACCCTCAAAACGACACTATAGAGTACTGCACACCAGAACAACTAGACACAAGAACAGTTGTTTCCCAAACACCATCACGCTGCTAAACAAATAATTCCCTCAACACTGTCCAACTATTTACAAAGTCTGCACTACTATTACTATTAATCTTCTCATCACTTCTTATCATCAATCCCCTCCCACTTGTGACTGTATGACTAACTTGTTGCTTGTATCCTAATGATTTTTATTGACTACTTCCTAGTGTGATTTTATTGCTTATTGTATCCTATGACTATTATTAAATGTTGTACCTTATGATTTTGACTCTTGATGAATGTATCTTTTCTTTTATGTACACTGAGAGCATTTGCATCAAAACAAATTCCTTGCGTGTCCAATCACACTTGGCCAATAAAGAATTCTATTCTATTCTATTCTATTCTATTCTATTCTATTCTATTCTATTCTATTCTATTCTATTCTATTCTATTGATTGTTAAAGAGAAACCATTTGGTGTAGTGGTTCAGGTACCAAAGTATAAACTGGGACACCATGAATTATAGTCCCACTTTAGGCACAGGCCAGTACAGACCTACAGTAGGAAGCAAGCAATAACAAACCATTCCTAAAAAAACCTTTTCAAGAAAATTGCAGGGACTTGCCCAAGTAGTTGCCAGGAGTTAAAACCTGACTCAAAAACAGAATATTGTATTTGAAAGAGATAAGATGGGAGGTGGGAGTAATTTGGCCCAGAGATAAAAGGCTAGTAAGTAAGGAAGTGAGTTCCAGTCCTGCCTTAGGTTTTTGAAGCCATCTGGGTGACTTTGGGCTGGTTGGTTTTTCTCCACCCTAGGAAAAAGATAATGGCAAAAGGGTCTATTCAGAAAGTTGCCAGGACTCAAGATTGACTTAACTAAAAGATATACATACATAATGTAACTGAGGACTGGAAAGCAACAGACGAGCTTGAAAATATTCATCATTCACTAGTGTCATAGACTGATTTATTACATTTCACTCCCTGCATTTTTTAATCCTAAGGTTTTAAATTGTATTTTGCCTAGCTTCTACACTTGGCTCCCTCTTTCATGTCATTAAATATATTTATTATGCCTGGGACATTTAAAAAATGATTTAGAAGAAGTGCTACGGGCTTGTGCAGACACAATATCTCATTGCTACTCATTAAAATATCAAACCTTTTTCAGGAACCTGGGCCAGTCTAAAAAAAATAATGTAAAAGAATGTATACAATTAAATTATATATATAATGTTAATAATCATTAGCATCTATATTCAGTTTTTCATATTTAATGGAAAATAATCCTCATTTAGTGACCATATGTGGGACCAGCAATTTGGCATTAAATGAAGCAGTCACTAAGATAAACCATGACTGACATGATCTTACTTCAGCATTTTGTTTCTTTGTAGATCTATGAAAATCCTAAATGTAAAGATTGGTTATAAAGCTTCTTTTTCCACGTTGGCATAATAGTTAACTAAATAAATCAGTCACCAAATGATCTTGTAGAAATTTTGAAACAATATTAGATGTGTAGGTGACTTTTCCACACTTTTATATTTAAATTGTCAGATTTTATTTTTTTTGAAATAACAACAGTATTTTTGTAAGCAATTATTTACCTTTTTAAATATATTTTATTTTTGATTCAAAATTCATTATTTCAGCTATTTGTTAATTCAGAAATTTAGCTATAACAGAAGAAAACACTATTCTGTCCTGTCCATAGAAATTCTCAGTCATCCATATCATGGTTGTCCCAAAGGTGCTTTTTCAAGTGGCAACTGGATTTTCTGGTTTTTCTTTGAAGACATTTCGCTTCTCATCCAAGAAGTTTCTTCAGCCCTGATTGGATGATGAGGAATGGAACGATTTATACTCCTTGCAGACAGCTGGTCATTTGCATTATTTTAGTGGGCTGTTCTGTTATCAGGGTCACCTGAGCGGTGCAAATTGGTGTGGAGCCTTCTTGGAGCTGTTGAAAGGACTGTGTTGTAAACTGTGTTATAGATGATGTCACATCCTTCCCTGTCTGTTGAGAGAGGACTGTTCAGTTTTGACATAGATGGCCTCTTTAATCCCTCTTTCACACCAGCGGTTCTCTGTCTAAAATGTGGACTTTGCTATATTCAAAAGAGTGGCCTGTGTCTTTTAAATGCAGATGGACTACTGAATCTAGTCTTGATGTGTTTGTTCTCCTATGTTGTGCCATGCATTTATGCACGGTTGTTTTATTTCCCTAGTGTACAGATCTGCACAAGGCTCACTGCATTGTACTGCATATATCACATTCAATTTCTGTCTGGGTGTTTTATCCTTGGTGGACAAGCTTCTGCCTTAATGGATTCTTAGGTTTGAAGTGTGCACGTATGTTATGTTGGCTGAAGATATACTCCTGAGCTTTTCCAATATGCAGATATATATAATGTACAGAATGACAATGTTGATTTGTTTATTGTTCTTGTCATTGTCTGTTACAGAGGAGCTCCTGCAGGGTCTTTTTAAAGATTTGATGGCCCACTTGGGATAGCCACATGTTCTGAGGGCTTCCTTGAAGTGTTTTTCTTCTTTTTCTTTCCCATCATTGCTGATAGGCAGGCCTTCAGTTCAGTGATGTAAGGTTCTGATGACTCCCATTTTGTGCTCAAGTGGGTGGTGGGAATCAAAATGCAAATATTGATTGGTGTGAGTGGGTTTTCTGTAAACTTCAATGCTAAGATTTCTGTTGTCCTTGATATGTACTATACAATCCAAGAAGACTAGACTAATTTCCTTAATATCTTCCCTTGTGAATTTAAGTTTAAAGCTCTCCTGATAAGTCGAGCCAGTCATTTTCTGAAAACATTCTTCCAGATATTTGTGAGTTTCAGTCCATCATTTGCCAAAAGTCCATCATGGTGGTGCAGACCATGGTCTAGGAATCCAAAGTTGTCTTGGCAACACCAACCGTCTAGCCAATGGTTCACTTCTAGAATCCTTTGTTCTCTTACTGGATATTGACATTTTGTTGGAAGTACAGATGAAAAAACTAGTTCTACACCTAACTCCTTAACTTTCTTGCCAAGCTAACTTGAAGATGCATATAAATGTTGATATATAGAATTTATTTTGTTATATATTTCGTCAGTTTGTGGGTTATCTGTAAAGATTGAAGGAAGCAACCTTCTTGCTGTTTCTTTCCTTGCTTTCTCTTTGTTTGGAATGGTTATATACCAGGCAGAGATAAAAGAAGACAAAAGAGACAGCTGCACATCACCCACACCACCCAAATCTGCTTACTTTTTAGAATGCTCCAAGTTTCCTAAACCAAAATACCATGCAAAATGGAACACAACTCTAGGATTATATAGATCTGTGGTCAGTTTCTATTTAATTTTCTCCTTTTATCTTTATTCAAAAGCAAAATGAAGTCTGCTATGTTATTGCCAAGCTTACTTTAGAAAACAACAACAACAATATCATCTATTCACTGTCTTCTGTTAATAGCATATATTTGCTTGAACATTAATTTAACAAATAGTTATTAAATCCTTGATCACATCAGATACTTTCTACCTTTCTTGTATAATATCACCAAGTTTTAAGAGGCAATAAATCTTACATATTTTACAGTGAAGACATTAGTATAAAATTGTAATCTATGAATTTCAATTTTATTTCTTGTTTCTTGCTTCTTCTCACACTTAGGTGACTACCAATGCTTTACAAGATCATTGCGTTCTTCTTGGCATTGTATAAACAATTTCCAAAATAAAACTGATGGTGTCCCACAAATAACTAAAATAAATTAAAGACCTTAGCCATAACTGGAATATAGAGAAGTCAAAATGCTAGAAAATGTTACATATATATATTTTATAATTAGCCTTGTCATATAGTATTGGCACAGAGATTCACAATGTAAAAGTTTAGAATAAATTACTGTAATATAAGTTATATTTATTTGAAAAATACTCAACTGATGAGTTTGGCTATACAGTACAGCACATTTAGTAATATTGGGATGCCATTGAAACTGTCTTGGACACTGATTGAGAACATGGCTAATTAAAATTTTGACTTGGATCCAAATTAATCACACACAGAGACATACACACACTCATATATATATTTCAAGATGCTTAATTTGATCTAACCCTGCTAAAATAGTTGCTAAAATATTTAAGATAAGAAGTCCCATATTTTTCTGAGATAACCTGGTTACCTCATAAAATGTACAGTCTTGCAGTCTCATAGTAACAATCTTGCATGCTTTTCTCATAACTTGATTATCTACTGATCAAGGTTATAATTTGTTAGGGAATTCATTCAATTAATCAATCAATACTTTTTTAAAAATATAAATACAGAATGGTTTGCATGTAATAAATTCATATGTTTTTCATTCTGAGAATAATAGTATATTGTATATAGCAAAAAAAAAAAAAACCCACCTGATTCTGATCAGAATATCTTCTCTATTCAGGATTTTATTCTGATTTTAAATAATATGGAAAATGCATTGCTGGGAAATGCTAATAGTTACATTGTTTGTAAGATAAATATAACTGGGAGAGCCAATTACAAATATTCAGAATTAAATGGTTATTAATAAATTATATTTTGGGAAACATTTCCTCTTTGAAAGCAAAACTATTTTTCCACCTCCAAATGTATTTGAAAAATTCACTAAAATTGAAGTCAAAAGTTAACAGAGATCATGTAAAACGTGCAAATCTGTTACATGAAATGTCCTGTTGAAGGTAAGGATTTTAAGCAGATAAAATAGTCCTCCATTCAGTTAATAATACTGTCATTAGGTAATGATTAATCTTTAGATTTATAACCATGAAACTAGACTTGAACTAAACAGGCAACAAGCCGAAGCATTATCAGATGAAATATCATCCCTAAGTAGTTCTCTTGGCAAACATATTTGAATCTAGCACTTTTATTTTTATCAGAATGACTTGCACATCATTTTAGCTTGTTCCTCTAGTCTGTAGTTTTCTTCTCTGAATATGCCAAAAATAACAAAGCAAAGGAACTTATGTCTGATTTTGTTAAATTCATGGCATATAATCAAATTATTTATTATAGCAGTTTGACTAAAATTATACAAAATGGTGATTCCGTCAAAAATGAAATCAGTGTAGCAGTAGTAAAATATTATGAGTCGTCATGTTTCTTATATCTATCTTTATTTCTGAGAAAAAGCTAAGTGTTTACATATGTTCATGTGCTTTGTGGTTGGCGTTACAATAGCGAAGATATCTGGAATATACATATCACACTTATTGGTTGTCATTGCTGCTGTTGTTTTAAAAAGTTATATCATTTTAATCTGGGCAAGATGCAACCTTAGTAGGCAGAATGCTTTCAAATCTGAAATATGGAACTGTCTCCTATTATTAGTATGACAACAAAAATTAAAAATAATCTGTGAAATGAACTTCTACATTTGCAGAACAATATAAAAGAATAGTGTGTTTGAATAATGATAATTGTAAAAGTAACACACCATTTCCAAATCCGAAATATCTAGAAGCCATAATACAGCCAGCATCTAAAAGAATATCACAAAAATATTATGTAGAATACAGAATAACAGAATTGGAAGGATTAGTTTAAGCTTCTGCTGAAGCAGGAGACCCTATACCAGGGGTATCAAACTCACATTGTCATGGTGGTGTCATGTGACATATTGGGACTTTTCCCCCCTTCGCTAAACCAGGCACGGGCATGGCCAATGCATGATGTATCCAGCCTGCGTGCCAGGACTTTGACAGCCCTGCCCTATACCATTGTTGACAAATGGCTGTCCAAACTCTTCTTAAAAACTTCTCCAATGATGGAGCACCCACAATTTCCAGAGGTAGGCCATTCCAGTGATTAATTGTTCTCACTGTCAGAAAGTCATTAATTTTCCATTGGATCTCTTCTTGAGATATTTAAATCCATTATTTCTTGTCCTGCCTTGAGTAGCTTTGGAAAATAAGTTGACTCCCTCTTTTCTGTGATAGCTCACAAATATTGGAAGATTGTTATCATGTCATCCATAGTCCTTCTCTTCTTTAGACTAGACATATCCAATTGCTGCAATGGTTCATATATGTTTTAGCCTCCAACCCCATTTCTTTACCAAATGGCTCTGCGATTTCAGAATAAGCTGGGGTATCAATACAAAGACTGTAGACAGCCACTGCTCCATGGATCTGGAATATATGACTCTTAAATGTAGACCCATATATCTCCCATAGGATTTCAGCAAAGTTTTGATTACTGCAGTCTATATCCCACCTGATGCCAATACTACCATAGCTTTGGGATTCTTGTATAACGTTGTTAGTAGTCAGCAGAATAAGTATCCTGATGCTGTGCATATCATAGCGGGAGACTTTAATCAAGCTGATTTAAAAGCAATGTTCCCTAATAGGACAAAGTATATACCAATATCAAACATAGATTTAAGGTTATACAATTACTACATTTGGGACAATCAGACCATATGTCACTGCTTTTAGCACCAGCATACATCCCTCTTAGGAGAAGAGCTCTGCCTATAATAAAGACAGTGAAATATTGGCCAGAAGATGCTTCCCAACAACTTCAGGATTGTTTTGAGAACACAAATTGAGACATCCTTTATCACTCTGACCTAGAGGAGCACACTCCAACTGTTCTGTGCTATATCAAACACTGCACGTATACTATCACTGTGTATAAACGTATTAGGATCTATCCCAATCAGAAACCCTGGATGACCAAGGAAGTCCAGCTCCTCTTATGTGACAGAACCAAGGCCTTTAGGTCTGGTGATAGGGCAAAATATATTGTTGCCAGAGCTAATCTGAAGAAAGATATTCAGAACACCAAGACTGATTATAAGAGGAAGATTGAGGATAATTTTTATAGCAATAACATGAGGCAGGTGTGACAAGGGATTCAACAAATTACAAACCATCAACCGACCAATGTCATCCCTGCTGTTTCATTGACAGAGGAACTGAATCATTTCTTTGCTCACTTTGAAGTAGAGACATCAGAGTCAGCTAAAATACAGCCACCAGCCAATTGTAGCCCCCATCTTATTGTGGAGGAATAGGAGGTGAGGAGCATTCTGAGGGCAGTGGACCCTAGAAAAGCTGACAGTCCTAATGGTATCCCTGGCTGAGTGTTTAAAGACTATGCTGATCAGTTGGCTGAAGTCTTTACCAGGACCTTCAACCAGTCTTTATCTCAGTCCACTATTCCATCTTGTTTGAAGACTTCCATGATTGTTCCGCTGCCAAAGAAGTTCCCTATCAATTACCTCAATGATTACAAACCAATGGCGCTCACTCCTATCATCATGAAGTGCTTTGAGAAATTGGTCTGCCAGCACATCATTTCTGGTCTTCTGCATACATTTGATAAACACCAGTTTGCATACAGAAAGAATAGATCTACAGAGGACAATATAGCCATCACTCTTCACACAGCTCTGACTCATCTAAAACAGCGGGGGGAGGGGGGCTATGTGAGGATGCTTTTTGTAGATTTTAGTTCTGCGTTTAACACAATTCTTCCACATAGACTAGTGTCTAAACTTCTGGATCTTGGACTTTCTTATTCAATCTGCCTTTGGATTATGGATTTCCTGTCTGGCCACTCACAGAGGGTCAGATTAGATAATCATACCTCTTCAGACCTTATTCTAAATACTGATACGCCACAGGTTTGTGTGTAGAGTCCCTTATTCTATACTCTTTATGTGCCTGACTGCATTCCCCTTATTCTATACTCTTTATGTGCCTGACTGCATTCCCACTCATGCTAGTAATACTATTACTAAATTTGCAGATGATACAACAGTGGTGGGATTCATCTCTGGGGGGGATGAGTCTGCCTACCAAGATGCGGTGGACCGGTTGCTTTCGTGGTATTGAGACAATAACTTGGTCCTCAACAATAAGACCAAGGAGCTTATAGTGACTATAGAAGGAACAGATCAGACATCCAGCCCTTGCTTATCAATGGAGACTGAGTGGAGCAAGTGGCCAGTTTTAAGTTTCTGGGTGTTACCATAAAAGAGGACTTGACCTGGGGTGCTCACATTGCAGCACTGGTCAAAAGGGCCCAGCAGAGATTATACTACCTGAGACTTCTCAGAAAACAACAACTGAATGAAAAACTACTGATGATCTTCTACCACTGCACCATAGAGAGTATCTTAACTTACTGCACCGCTATATGGTTTGCCAATTGCACAGTGGCAGATAGGACAGCACTCCAGAGGGTTAACGTCATTGCCCAGAAGATCATTGTGATATATTTCAAATATATCCCCTCCTTTTAAATATTCAAATATTTGCTCACTTTTTTCTCCCCTCATTGGAAGAGCTTTATAGCTCCCGCTGCATTGAGAAAGTTCAAAACATTCTCAAAGATCCATCTCATCCTGGGCACCCTTTTTTTTTTAACTATTACCATCTGGCAGATGGTAAAGGATAATAAAAACAAAGAGGCTGAAAACAGCTTCTATCCCAGGGCAGTAACTCTATTGAATTCTACTGTATAGTGCAATATTAATGCAATATCAGGGGTTTTCATGGGTATAAAATGTGAAGGATGTATGTTTGTGTTTATTTCCAGTCATAATGTACATAATGTACATTTTCAGTCATAATGGTATTTAATTTCATTGTATTAGGTGCAATGACAATAAACTAAACTAAACTAAGGCGAAATAAATTGTTTCCATTCATCATCACATGTCTGTAGTTAGGGAATGTATTGAGCTGAGGACTTCTGGATAAACTGTTCAATCATCAATGGGCAGAAAAATTGCAGGATCAAGTTCATTGAAACAAGTATCTGAGAAGAAAATCTGACACACTTTGAAATCTCATGAGTGCATTATTGTCATATATCCAACATCTTAGATTCAGGTTAATTAATTAAGTATAGGGTAGGGTAGGAGTGGGAATATAACATGAGAAAATTGGCAGGAAATTATGGGCTATTGTTTCAGATTGCCAGGCATTTCTGAGATCTCTTCCTAGAAATCAAGTAACTAATTCTGCCTCAAGACAAGACTGGTTATACTTTTACTCAAATGATAATGGTTTGGGCAGAAGGCAAAGCCCTTGCAATTTTCCCAAGCTTTTTAAAGCATGCTAAACCCCTAATAAGCTGTGGCTTTATCTGCTCTATTTCATGTATTATATTACACTATTTATTAATTTGTTATAATTGTGAGCTTTTGCTTTTTATTGCAAGACAATTTGAGAGGACAAGCAAGCAGAAGGTTCAAAAGAAGTCTTTGAAGGGAAGAATAAGGTTTGTATTCAATACTAGGGACCTCCAGAATTTTCCCATCATTGTTTTTCAACATACCAACTAATTAGGAGAACCAGAACACAAGTATTCTTTGCATTTTGCATTTAACTTTTGGCTTCAAAAAGGTAGCTAATGTATGCAATATTTGCACTTTAGCTTAAAACTCATTTACAAACTATTTTCAAGTATATATTTTCTTTGATTAAAATATAAAGAGTAAAGAAATTGGCATAAGAGGTATATGAATGAATAGGTGTGAAATAGTGCAGGGTTAGAAATAGACTAGTTTATGTAGATCTTGAGTTTATTAGGAATCTTTACAGTATTAGGAATACAAAAAAACAGAGATAGGAAGTTCAGTGAAAAGTTGTAAATCTGTTTTCAGTCATACCATGGGGGCAGAGATTAATTGGGGCTATTGAAAATGTGTATAGTACTGGAACTATTTATAATTGTGTTTAGAAGGGATTTCAATCACATTGGGAGCCTAGCATATATAGAGGGGCTTTTCATTTCAGGATTTCTATACCCTACCCTCCCACCTGATATATACTTACATAAACTGGCAAGATGATATTATAGAAGGGACAGTCTAACAAGTGCAGTTGAACTTTTTCTGCCCCTTTCCTAATAATCACATAAGAAAAATGCTCAAGTTTGTCCCTTACTTGGCCCAATAATATATTAAAATTATATGAATTAGAAACTATATTTACAATTATGAATAGAAAAACCCACAACTTTGTTTTGTTATCTATATTTCATGACAATCCAGGCTTAAAGGATTTCAAGAAAAAAGGATTTTAGCAATATTTGAGATAGCACTCTCTTTATGGTTCTGGCTAGAAGTTTCATATAAATCCACTGGATATTACAAATAATATATATATAGGAGTTACAATAATTCCAGTTAAATATGAATTCACAGATTTCTTAATAAATAGGATGAGCTAAAGCTGAAATGTTTAAACTATGAATGTGGGACAAGGTGAAACCAAAAAAAATGGATCCATCTGAAAAAATCCACAAGGGATTACAATAGTTCTCAAAAATCTGAGACTGAATCCATATGCATTCAGTGATATTTACAGAATAAATTAGACTATTATGGAAGACAAGCAGAACCCAGATATAGTTACATCTATAGAACTTTGCCATTGCAGATGTTCAAAACCTGGAGGAAAGTAAACTGAAGATTCTGCAAACCCCAAAAATACAGTGAGATGGAAATGACTGAATATTTTTCAAATGAACATCTAAATTGGTGGATAAATGAAAAAGAATTCAGTGATATATTTCAAATACTTCCCCTCCTTTTAAATATTCAAATATTTGCTCATTTTTTGTGTTAGTTTATACTGTACATTAGTTGGACAATTCATGCCAAATGAAATTCCCTTTATTTACTCTACTTGTTGATTTGCTAACAATATAAAAAAGAACAAGAAATTAAAACAGAAAGATAAATGTTGTTGTCCCAAACATCTTAAATATGCCAGCATTACCACAGTTTATTCATTTACATTATAAGGGTATGTATTTCATTTTAAAACATTTTCAACCTTTTTCATTGCACCACAAACATTTTCAGTGAAGCAAACACAGCCTTGATCTAATTTTGCTTGAAGAATATCTGATTTGGATCAAGATTTTTTCTTCTTTTTTCATATAATGACATGGATATTTATTGGTCTGACAATAAGTGCCAAACCAAGAAAAAGAAAATCAAATACAAATATGTATTTGTTTTCAAAAGATATTCTTTATTATTTTATGAAACTATTGGGAGTTGATGAAAATTTCTCACTAACTGTACAAAGTATAAATCGCATGCCTCCAGGTATAAAATATTGAACAGAATGCTATGAAATAAATAAATCCTAACACAAATAAGAACATATCAAACTGTTACTTCTTAAAACATACTGCAAAAATACCAGTTCATTTACATAATAAATATTAAGAAAACAACGACATGGTTGAAATGTACTCATATAAATTAACAATTTTAATTACATTAGCCAAATTGACATTGGTTAAAGCACTGCATGTAATATGCCAAAAAGGTAATCCAATAATAACAATAAAACATTAACAACTCCAACGAAGTGTCAGAACCTCATGTGTATACATGTTC
This sequence comes from Bungarus multicinctus, assembly GCA_023653725.1. Classification (NCBI taxonomy): domain Eukaryota; kingdom Metazoa; phylum Chordata; class Lepidosauria; order Squamata; family Elapidae; genus Bungarus; species Bungarus multicinctus. Next base: position 67,977,783 of record CM042840.1, read on the forward strand.
AGTTTGATTTGTGTGTCTGTTTGTGCGTGTGTGTGTGTGTATTTTAGACTGACATACACACAGGCATGCACATGGACACACACTCAAAACATAATATCCTTAGTTCAGAACTCTGTAGAATCCCGTTATCTGATATGAAAGAAACTTTCTCTCTAGTGTCAAAAGAGAAAACATTAAGTGTTCTAAGTCTATAGCTTGGAGAAAAGATTAAGGGGAAAACATTTAAGAATCAGTCTTATTCAGGTTAGGAGAGCTGAAAGGACTACCAAACTGTTATGATAAGTGTTTGAGATTAGCTGCATTTTTCTTATCAGCACTCTCTACATGAAGAAACAATTCCAAAGAGATAACCTTCACACAGATTCTAGATTCCACACACTGATAATTCTTGTTGGGTTGGGATATGTATGTGTATTTATCATTAAAAAAACTACTTTCAACAAGTTTAAATACAAAATTAAACAGTTGCAAATTAACAATAAAAACCATTGCATTAAAAAAATAAATAGTGAGATATATAGAAATGTAGATTACATTTTCTCAAGGAAATATGTCATTCATAAGAGTTTTAATTTGACTGTTTTACATTAATCAGTAAATTATAGAATTTCAGTGTTAGTTTAGTATATCACAAACTGACTTTCTGACTTGTAGACTAGGGATTTAAAAGTAAAAATGAAATGTATTTTAAATAGAACACGTACCACTATAAATTTATAGCCACCAGGGTTAAGAATCCCTGGTTTATAGATTTTTAAGAGTATTACCAGCAAAAAATAGGTAACTAATAAGTTTCTATTGATTTCAAAATGGCATATTTGAATGAGCTCTGTGGTTGATACCTAAATGTAATTTAAATACTAATAATAGTATTTTAGTTTCAATTTAATTGATAGTGAGTTAATACTGTAATGAATGAGCTGTTTTAGCATAGTCAAGATTCAGGCACTCTCCCTTTTTAAAATAAGAGCAAGAGAATGCCCAGGCAAGATGGAAAAAGGAATATGTGGTAGATTTTGCACCTTACAAAAGTCACAGGCCAATATTCTGTGCCTTTATAACCCCTAAGATATTGTTAACATCTGATATTGTTTTTTTTTTCTTTTTCTTAATAAAGCTATCAAAAGAAAAGGAGGGTCCTTTTTAAAAGATGTTAGTCCATATTTTTTACCTTAAAATATTTTGCCAAGATCTTAAAAACTAGTCAGATAGGATAACAATTTCAATCTCTATTCCTAGGAAGCAATTCAATTTAATCTACCTTTTATGCTTTAAATAACTATAAGTTAAAAAGCTATGACTGTAGAAATTAAACAATAAATATATAAGGATGCAATTGGAATGGGATAAGACATACTTGTTTATTAATTTATATACCCCCCCCCACTCTTTCCAGTGTGTTTTTTAAGCCACTTTTGTTAAATTGTTTTTTCCCACCCACTTGAAAAATGTAGGTAAATAGATTAGAATTGATTGAAAGATCACAGAGGCATATCTCTGAATATCAAACCAACCTAGGATTTTAGGAAGGATGGATGGAGCAGTTGCATTCAATAAAAATAGAACTGGATTTTTGAAAATATTTTATCAAAACAATTAATATACATTTATTGCTAGCATGAAATGGTCAGTGCTGTTGTCCGTGCCAATAATGATAAGCATATGATTAATTAATAAAGGATCTGTTTATTACTACTGGGTGTGGTCCTATGAATGTTATTATAATTACTCCTTTAAAACAATTTCATTTCTAATTTCATTTATTTCACAATCATCCTGCGCTACAGGTTTTTCTGAAAGTCAGGATGAGTACAAACCAATTATACTTTATATTTAGTAACCTCCCCATCTTCCCTTTCCAATTTTTCTTCATATAAGAACCCTTCTATTATTCTGTTAACTTTTAATCTTTTTAATCTTAAGGTAAGTTGCACTGAATTTAATTAGAACTTAATTAGAGCATGCATTTATAAGATTGTGGCTCATTCCTAGAGAGCTGATGTCCTTCTAGCGCTTACATGACTTAAATATCCTAGACTTTATTTTGAAAGGCTGGTTTGGTTTGTGAGAAAATTTGGAGTTGTATCAGAAAAAGGAGATATTTGACTAAATGTAGCTGCTTCAAAGTTTTAAAGTACAGATAACCTCTGCTTAATTTCACTTTTATATAGCTGGAATTTCTAATAACCATGGACACTCCACATGTAACTAATAGGCAAGGAAAAAAATTCTACAGTCAATGGAGTGTTTCAAATTACAAACTTCACTTCAAACACTTCCCCTTTAAGATTTTGTTGTCTCGCAAAATCACTATTGAATGTTCTTTTCTCTGCAAAGTATGATAAGCAAATAACTTACATTTTCTTTTTTTATATTATTTGGAAAAACACCTGTGCATATTTTAAATATGAAATGCATTTTCTTTCTATAAAATGGATACATGGAAGTTTAAAAATCTCCATAAATGAATACCAGACTAGTTATGTTATGGATGCTATATATTGTAAATTAAAGTTGATTTATCTCCAAGCAAATACTTTGATATTTACTGAGTGAGGTAAAACATGTTTTCCCTTTATTTTCTATCTTGTTGATATAGATATATAAATACTGGTGCTCAGACAAACTCATAATCTTGTCACACTGCTTGAAGCAACCATCAATGCAACATAAATTTTCATACTTAATATTTCATCTATGGACTTTTCTTTATCAGCAAGAATGATCATTTTGATGTTTTTCTAAAATGCATGAGAGAAAGGGTTTATTTCTCTGTTCCATGTTCCACCTTTTAAGAGATTTCATAAAGCCAAACTAGCTTTATCTTGACTTCATGATGTGAGATTCTCAACCACATCCCTTCTTGACTGCAACAATCAATTCTCAATCAATGTCACAAACTATTATTACTATTTGATTTTTCACCCAAGGAATGAAGATTTGTAATATCTTTTTCTAATTGTTTTTAGGTTTAAACAGTGGCATGTAGCCTGCAGATATAAAGTTCCATATATTGGATTACAGCTGCTGAGATTTGGCTAACAAAAAAAATTAAAGGCAGCAGTACTGACTTCTCCTTCTTGCCTTCAAAGTACATTGGTACTAGGCCTGTCAGCACAAATGGATTCTATCTGTGCTATAAAAGGAATGCATTTAAGTAGTACCAGATAGATGAATTCAAATTTCTAAGCAGATTCCATTCCAAACTAGTAATAGAAAACATTACTCTTAACAGAATTCTTTTACTTTCTCACATACCAGGTTTAATGTAAGCTTCCTGATGAATATGCATCAGCATTAGTTACCCTCTGCATTCATATAAAAAAAAATGTGCAACTCCATTCATTTTCACCCATTCTCTACTCAAACTTCTCCTACTTATAGGCTTTTAATTGTGCTGCCTGGAATTCTGGGATTTACAATCACTAGATATCTGGATAAATACTCTGCATTGACCAAAATTGGTACTCTACAATGCCTGCTAATGGTGGCAGATTGATCAGAGACATTTTAAAATTACTGACACATCAATCTTGTATATTGGCAGAGCATGAAATAATTCCTATGTGGAGAATAATACATTGACAAGACAATGAGCAAATTACTTGTCTGGCATTATCCACTGAGATATTTTCTCCAATATAATTCAGAAACTATGCAAGATGACCAGGCAATACACAAGTATTCTTATTCATTTGTCTCTCTCCACTTTTTTTCACACTTTCAAATGAACATATGTAATCACCAGTGTTCACCCCACTGTCTATTAATTGCTACATTTAAACTATTCAAGAGTTAGTGCACCCTGCTGTCTTGAAGTTTCAATTTACCACTGAAGAAAGATGCAAGATCACATTAGTCTCTGTTTATATTGGAGTTTTTATATAAAGTGGTATATTTTTAAATAGGGGGAAAATAATATACTGTGCTTGGCACACAAACATTATTTTTAAGAGCATTAAAAGCCTAGCCTGAAATGCTTAAACTGTACATACACATACATATACAAATATAGATTGCAACTTTCTATTATGTTGTTTTCCAATAATGTACAGCTACTGTACATATGAAAGATTCACAATTGCAGTATTCTAAAATTCAGTTTTTAATTCAATGTTCCCTGGATAATTTAAGGGCTTTATAAATGAATAGCCAAAACTATCCTTCAAATCTGATGGTCAGATTCATCGAGAAATCATCTACCATAGTTTGAATATAATCAGTTTCATTAATGACCCTTAAATCAGATCAGATAACTTATAGATAACATTAGTTTAAAACAGATTGTTTAGAGGCTCACACAAATATCTTTGGTGTACATTTTTAAGATATAAAATATTACAATAAAAATAACTATTTTGTGTGCTGTAGCAGTTCTTATAGCTCACAGTAAGTGCAGCTTTCAACTTCCTCCCTACCCAGCCAAATCCCTCCCCAAGTTACTTGTTAAATAAAGAAGACAGGTTGAACATAGTTTGTAGTGCAAATAGTAACAATCTTTTTTTTTAAAAAAACTTTTTTCTCATTTTTACAAAATATAGAAATGTTGCCCAGTCACTGGACAAACATGTTCCTTTCAAGTATCTTTCATTTAAGAAAAAATTAAATGGTACTTCCATTTTTTTTAAAGTCAGGGCTCTCTCTCTCTCTCTCTTCTCTCTCGTAAAGTTTCAGATCAACTTGGTTGCATAGTTCTAATGTCATAAGCACCTTTACGAAATGTAATTTTGTGTTTCCTTTCTTTTTTTCTTTCTCTTTTCTTTCTTTTTCTTTCTTTCTTTTCTACTATTTAAAAAGTTTTTTGCAAAAATAGTGCAGAAAATAAAGATGAGTATACCTGCATTAATTATCCCTTTTACATATATGTGTGTGTACACGTTTTTTATGGAAAACACATACAAAAAGAACGTGTGTGTGTGTGTGTACATACGTGTTTTTTGTATGTGTTTTCCATATGAAACCTGCACAGTTACATATGTGCACACTCATTGTGTCCTCAGTAAATTCTTGAGAATAACAGTGCCAGTGAATAGTGTTCATACACATGGCTTTTATAAATTTTTAATAACATTTTGGATTTAATAGCCAAATTGCTGTATTTTAGCTATGCTGTTATCAAGGCTTGAATGCATAGGTAACATTGGTAGGAAAAGATATCTCCCTTTGTTGCTAAGTGTGGGATACCATGCAATAAAATATAGAGCATATAAAGATTTCATTGCCTTGATGCCCTAGAAACAATGTCATTCTTCTTTCTTCTGTTTGTCTCTAATTTGAATACTAGATGCTATTATGTTGAAAATGTAACTGTTTTGTTGAATATTTGGTCTTTCCTGTTACATTTTATTTCAAATTATCCTCTTGATATTATTAAAAAGACTGTCCCAAATTGTTGATATGCAAACCGCACACAACCTATGAGCACCCACATTCTTCTACAATCATATTCTGGATGTCCTTTTTAATTATATTTTGCCCATCATCATAATAGAGCATAGACATTGGTCGTAGTTTGGTAGGAACACAGCATGACTTGAGGCTGGAGAAAGGACTGTGGCCTCTCATGCGGTAATGGTTGATAACAGTGGAGTGGAAAGAGAGAGTAGAACTAGATGTGCCTGCAATATGACTAGGACAATCACCTTCACAGTAATTGGCATGATAGCCTTGTGGGGCAATGATCCAGTCATTCCAGCCAATGTCTTTGAAGCTAACAAAGAAATGCTTCTTGCAGCAAATATTGACTTTTCCATCACACTCAAGACCTCGCCTTCGCCGCCTATGGTGCCGATCTTCTGAATTCCTGGCCAGCATCATTAGGAAGGGCCTATGTGATTGCTCTTTCTCTTCTTCTCCTGTGATTTCATTATCTTCCACAGCTTCTCCCTTTTTTTTCCTCTTTCCCATCAACACCAGACTGGCTCCTGTTTCTTGACAGTGGTCACAAGTAACCAACACATTCAGGGAATTCTTTCCCTGATCCAAGAGACCCTGAACACTTTTGGAAACTGGGAAAATGTGCCAGGTACTTTTACGAGTGTCAACCGCCTTTTCAGAAATGAGAATTTCACTTTTTCCTCCCTTACGTCCACTTTCCTCTTCCACAAGTTGAGAGCTCCGCTTAGGCAATTTCTGTTGCTGATGCAATCGAATGGTTACTTTTGTTCTGGTACGGTTACCTTTAGATACTTTAAGGAAAAGCCACACATCAGCTTGAGCCACCACTGACAATTCACTGCCTTCTTTAGAAATTTCAAAGTGCAGCATTTTTCTGGCAGGACCTACAATATCAATAAAGGAAGGAAGGAAGGGAGAGAGGGAGGGAGAAAATCAGTTAATAACAACAGAACAGTTTTTTTAAAAAAATAGAGTAAAAATAATATTATAGCAAAGCATTTTATTTTATTTGAGCCTATCATTGATAATAGATAATATAACTATTGTGGCCTAGAATAAAATTCCTTGCCCTTTTATGTAGTACCCTCCCTTACCTACCTGCCCCCACTTCCACAATTTGAGCATTTATCTCAAAGTTGCCAAAACAAGACTATCCCACATGCTTTATACCAGAATTGAATATTGGTGGCCATCTTGAGGAGCGTGATAATTGTACTATTATTTTTTCCTTCACATGTTATAAAATAATTTAATCTGCAGATTAGGAGAAGAGAAGGTAGGTAGGTAGGTTGGTAGGTAAGAAGGAAGGGAGGGAGGGAGAGAGGGAGGGAGGAAGACACTGAATGTGGGTAAAGTATTTATGTCCAAAATAGCATTCTTTTTGCTATGAATTCAAAGGGATCTCTCTCTCTCTCTCCCCCCCCCACTCTCTCTCTCACACACAGCTCTATCTCTATATATCTGGAATGTCCTCCCTCTCTCATATTTAAAGGTGCATTGCAAGGAAAAAAAACTGTGCAAAGACATATCTTTTCACATATATAGTAATCAAGCAAATCTAACTTTGGTTTCTCTTCTATTGACTCAAAAATATTAACTAAACCTGTTATAATGTGTGAGTAGTTACAGATTATTGAAATGTTTCCATAGGAAGGCATTATTAAGCTTTGAGATACGATAGTTGATTTTTCTGGAAGACCAATGTTCTCCAGAAATGCTAGTTAAAAAAATGGTGGTTTGATGGTTATAATTGCTTTCGAAATGAAATGTTATTTCATATAAAATTCAACGCAGCACTGTCTTGATTTCATTATAAAATTTTATCTTTTAGACTTGAAGTACGATTTCTAGTGTTATAACTTAGATATATCACTGACATCCTTAGAATGGAAATGTGGTAGAAAACTTTCTTGAACTTTTGAAGAAATGTCGTGCATTGATCTAATCCCTCATTATTCCTACTAAAATCCAAACTCTATCAAGGACATTGGAATACTCATCTCTAATGATCTAAGTGTTAGAGCCCATTGTAACTACATAGTCAAAAGGCATTAAGAGTTGTTAACCTAATCCTACATAGCTTTTTCTCTGGTAATATCACACTACTAATTAGGGCATACAAAACATTTGCCAGACCAATATTCGAATACAGCTCATCAGTCTGGAACCCACATTATGTATCTGATATTAACACAGTTGAGAAAGTCCAGAAATATTTCACAAGAAGAGTTCTACACTCCTCTACTCATTGCAGAATACCTTATGCCACCAGACTCGGAATTCTAGACCTAAAAAACCTAGAACTATGCCATCTTTGGTCCGATCTAAATATAAAATCATACATTGCAATGTCCTACTGGTCAACGAATACTTCAGCTTCAACCATAACAATACAAGAGCAAACAATAGATACCAATTCAAGGTTAACCATACCAAACATGATTGCAGGAAATACGACTTCAGCAAAAAAGTGGTCAATGTCTGGAATACTCTACCTGACTCTGTGGTTTCTTCCCAAAAGCCCAAAAACTTTAACCTTAGACTTTCTACTATTGACCTCACCCCTTTCCTAAGAGGTGTGTAGTGGGCGTGTATAAGCACACCAAAGTGCATACTGTCCTATTGTTCCTTTTATTTTTCTTATATGTACTCATTTCTTGTATTCATAACTATATTTATCCTTATACCTATTATCTTGTAAACAATTGACAAATCAAATAAATAAATAAATAACTCACTAACAGAGATGAAATTCTCATTAACAGAGATGAAATTCCCACTAACAGAGATTAAATCATAGAAGGTGTTGAAGCTACAGGAACCTTGGGGGGCAAGTGATCGTGCAATATTGGAATTCAACAATATGCAAGCACAAGTAGTAGAACAAAGTCAAACTAGAGTCTTTAAGAGAGCTAATTTCAATAAACTTAGAGAGAGCTTGGGAAGGCTTCCATGGATGAGAATCCTCAAGAAGAAAACAACTTAAGAAGCTTGGCAAATTTTGAAAAGTGAGATTATAAAAAGCCCAGTCTAGCACAATACCAATGAAAAAGAAAAATAACAGCTCTCAAAAGAAACCAGCATGGCTGCATAAAGAACTCTCTGACAAATTGAAAGATAAAAAAGATAAGTATAAAAGTGGAAAGAGGGGCAAATAACCAAGGCAGAATATCAGCAAATAGCCCAAGTCTATAAAGATGAAGTGAGGAAAGCTAAGGCTTACAATGAACAAAGGCTTGCAACAAAAGTAAAAAATAACAAAAAAGCTTCTTCCAACATGTTAAAAATGAGAAAAAAGTCAAGGAAGCAATTGGTCCACTGCTGAGAGAAAATGGCAAGAAAGTGACAAGCAACATGGAGAACTACTCAACTCATTTTTTTCATCTGTCTTTACACAAAGGGAAATAAACAGTCCAACCTATCAAAAACAGCACTACAAAAAACAGATTAGGAACACAAGTTAAAATAGGGAAGAAAATGGTAAGTGAACACCTGTCTACCCTAGACAAGTTCAAATCACCAGGATTGGATGGATTATACCGCAAGGTTATTATTATTATTATTATTATTATTATTTATTTGATTTATATACCGCCCCCTCTCCCCGAAGGGACTCGGGGCGGTGAACAGCCAATAAAAACACATATACAAGGTACAAAGTATGAGACAACATAAAATATTAAAATTTAAAAACTGAAATACAATATGGCTCTAATAAAATATAAACAAGTATTAAAAAGATTAAAACCCGATTAAAATTTAAAAACCCCTAGGCCAGTCCGGCCTGCCGAAATAAATGCGTTTTGAGCAACCGACGGTTCTGAAGGAACTGGCAGATGAGATCTCAGATCCACTGAACTATATCTTTCAAAGATCTGGAGCACCAGGGAACTGCTAGAGGATTGGAAAAGAGATGATGTAGTTCCCATCTTCAAAAAAGGGGAAAAAATAGATTCAGGAAACTACAGACCTATCAGCCTGACCTCAATACCAGGGAAGATTCTGGAAAAGATAATCAAGCAATGAATCAGCGAACACCTTGAAGCAAACAAAGTAATAACCGAAAGCCAACATGGGTTTATTAAAAACAGATCATGCCAGACTAATCTTATTGCATTCTTTGACAGAGTGACAAAATTAGTTGAGAGAGAAACGCTATCAATATAATTTACTTGGACTTCGGTATGGCATTTGATAAAGTAGGCTATAACCTACTACTAGATTAAGTAGAAAAACATGAGTTAGACAGCATCACCACCAGATGGATATGTAACTGGCTGACCAACTGCACTCAATGTGTAGTCCTCAATGGAAGTCCATCTACATGGAGGGAAGTAAGCAGTAGAGTACCCCAAGGCTCTGTTTCAGGCCCAGTGCTCTTCAATATCTTCATCAATGACTTGGACAAGGGGATAGATGGGGAACTCATTAAATTTGCAGACGACATCTAGCTGGCAGGAATAGCCAACACTTCAGAAGATAGGCTTAAGATACAGAATGATCTTGACAGACTTGAACACTGAATACTCAAAATAAAATTCAATGATGAAAAAAGCAAGGTTCTACATTTAAACAAGAAAAATAAAATGCACAGGTAATGTATATGTGATACCTTGCTCAATAGTAGTAATTGTGAGAGGGATCTCGGAGTCCTAGTGGACAACTATTTAAATATGAGCCAGCAACGTGCAGCAGCTACCAAAAAAACCAACACAGTTCTAGGCTGCATAAAAGGGGGATAGAATCAAGATCACGTGAAGTGTTAATATCACTTTATAATGTCTTGGTAAGGCCACAATTGGAATACTGCATTCAGTTTTGGTCGCCACAATATAAAAAAGATGTTGAGACTCTAGAAAGAATGCAGAGAAGAGCAACAAAGATGATTAGAGGACTGGAGGCTAAAACATATAAAGAATGGTTGCTGAAATTGGGTATGTCTAGTCTAATGAAAAGAAGGACTGGGATGACTGAAAGCAGTGTTCCAATATCTCAGGGGCTGCCACAAAGATGAGAATGTCAAACTATTCTCCAAAGCACCTGAGGGCAGAACAAGAAGCTATGGGTGGAAACTAATCAAGGAAAGAAGCAACTTAGAACTAAGGAGAAATTTCCTGATAGTTAGAACAATTAATCAGTGGAAACAATTTGCCTCCAGAAGTTGTGAATGCTCCAACACTGGAAATTTTTTAAAAGATGTTGGATAATCATTTGTCTAAAGTGATGCAAGCAGGGGGTTGGAGTAGAAGATTTCCAAGGTCCCTTCCAACTCTATTTTATTCTATTCCATTCCATTCCATTCCAGGACACTTTTCTTTGCTACTAATTATCTTTCAATTATGATTATTTTTATTTAGTCAATCAAAAACATCTGTATCAAACTGTATTTAATTTGAAGAATTATTCTCTGGAAGTGCTATCTTTGTCCCATCATTTCTGTTGTAAGCCTGCGTAAAGCTACTGATTACACTTACACTTTCTACAGCAGTGCAATTATATTCTCTCATTTTCTGAAAGCCAAGCTGTCATCAGATGTATTAATTGCAAAAGATTTATATCACTTTTAAAGAGTACAGTACATGTAAATCTAAACTCTGATTCAAAAAATTATTTAAGCATAAAAGTGTTTGAATATAAAGTGGAATTTATTTCCACCATTTCAGTGAAAGAAATGTATAGCAAATAATCAGCATTGATGTCCACCTTGTGTCAGAAAAGAGGACAGAAGCTGCTAATATGCACTCACATAACTGGGCATCTATAATTATATGGTTGAATAGCTCTACTTACCACATCAACACATAAATAAAACTGGACTGAAATTTCACAGTATGTTTTGCAAATTAAAACCAGATTGCACAGAAGACAGAGGCATTGTGTCATTGTGAGTGCTGTGTCATTCTGACACTAACTCTTCCCTTTTGTGTTTTGATGTATGTAAGAAGCAGAATTTTCAGTGCAACACTGCAATACTTTTTTCATTACTTTGACAAAATGGTCAGATTTTACAGATATCTCTAGACAGCACTGCCTCATTTGAAACAAAATAAAATCGTCCCTTAATTCAGGGCATTAATACTCCAACAGTAGCTTTGCTATGAAAAAATTGTATTTTTAAACAAGAGGAGATTTTTTTGAAACCTAAATTTATATATTTCAGTCAGAAAAAGGTGTTTTTAATACTTAATCTGGCAGGAATTACAAATTATCTTGTAATAGAAATTAATACAATATTTTTTAAAAATACAATGAGAATATATAATAAACACAAAAATACAGTTAGATTATGACATGAACTTCAATGGAATTTCAACATTCTCTTCAGTTGGAAGACCTGAAGGATCAGGATAGGGCAGAGGTTATTATCAAGAATGTTGGTTATAGTTGCTAAGCATCAACACCAACTTGACATCATACTGAAAGACTATAGAAATTGTTATCTAGGAGCTAATTTAAGGTGCTGGACTAGAAGTGAGGAGACCAAGATTCTAGTTTAGCCTCAAGCATGAAGCCAGCTGGGTGATCTTGGATCAGTCACTTCTTAGTCTTATTTATTTATTTATTTTATTTTATTTGCATTTATATGCCGCCCTTCTCCGGAGACTCAGGGCAGCTTACAGTCTTTAGAGCACCATGCTAAGTGCTCGGCAATAGCCTTCATTCCATTGTATATGCCTGCTTATTACTTTTATTACTTATTGCTTTTTTTTTTGCCCCCTTCCCCTCCCCCACCCCAAAGCGGCATTTTTTACAAAGTCAGCTTATTGCCCCCAACAATCTTGGGTCCTCAATTTACCTACCCCGAGAGGATGGAAGGCTGAGTCAACCTTGAGCCTGGTGGGATTCGAACCTGCACTAATTGCAGGCAATTTAGCTAAGTGCTAGATAATTAACAGCCTGCACCACCAAGGTCCTTAGTCTTAAATTAGCATCAGGCTTTGCAACAAACCAACTAATAAAAACAGCTTGTGATAGATTCACATTAAGAACATGGTGCCAAAACAAGCCCATACTGTAGTCATGTACAACAAGCACTATAAAACACAACACTAAGAGCTAAGCTTTATCATTATGGATCTGGATGTATAAATAATTTCTTAGAATCATAGATAAATTGGAAGAATTGGAAGAGCAGATGCAGAGGCAAAGTGTAGTCAAGAATAGAAACAGAAGTATACACACAAACACACCCACACACAAAGAGTATATTCAAGGGTATATATATGTATATCAAGTGGGAAGATGATAAAAAATTATCTGCCACAGTGGTAAGTTCTGAAGAGAGGATTTTGAAAGATCTGAATGGGAAAAAAAGATCTTTCACAAATTCTTCCTTTCTTTTTGTTAAAACTTTCTATGGAAATCATTAATATTCCTTTTTGTAAGGTTCTGACAATTGTTTATGGTCTTTTTGCTAACACCAGGATTGGCAAATTGATGTTTTATGGATTTACTAATAGATAAGGGATGGAACATGGAACATTTGTTTAACCCTACAGGGAATGAAAAGATTACATTTGTTTATTCTTGTGATGAATATTTGAAATCATATATACATTTATCTATACATATACATATTTTTTCTTTTTAATAATATTGTTTTTTTTCTTTCTTTTCCTTTTTTCTGTACTTTTAATCTTTTTTCCATTCCTTTCTCTTTCTCTAAGTTTAATTTTTATTTTTACAATTGTAATTAAAATTCTGAATAAACATTATTTACAAAAAAAGATAGAAAGAAAAAGAAAGAAAGAAAATTCAGATCCAGCATGAATTTTGACTTTTTTGCTTAATAAAAAATTGAAATTTCTGTAGCAGGTAAATTATTTTAAAATGAAGGTTATTTAATACATTTTGAAATATTCTAAGAGTTAACAAATTATCAAATTTATTTTTCAGGAAACATTATACTTCCTGTTAGCATGGTGGAAATTATGCTTGATATCCTTAACTGATGTATGAGTATGTTCTTTACCTTTGAATCCATTGGAACCTAATTATAAGTAGACAAGTTTCTATTGCACATGTATGAATTCTATCAAAGGAGTAGCCATTTAGTATAAAAGAGATTTGTTATTTAATTTTTCTATTATTCACTTTATTTTAAGCTGTTCTATTTTGTAGCATAAGTGAATGATTTTATTTTTTATACAACAAACTTTTGATTTCTATCTTTGGGGCATGTTTATATATAAATGCAAATGTGATCAAAGTTCCATGTTTTAATGCCCCCTTTCCTTTTTTTATAAAAAAATAAATAATATATAATTAATTTCTGCACTATAAGGGTAGATATTGATCGTTTAGGGTATCCCAATCTCTGGTAATGGCATTTAGGAGGTGCACTGTATAATTTATTCTATAAGTTTTCACTAAGGCTCCTATGCAGAGATTCCAGGTACACTCATAGTTCTCTCAATGAAAAATATATACTGTCCAGTATCAGGAAAAGGATTTGATCTTACCTTGCTTATGTCCCCAAATGTACATCTAAACATTTTTTTTCCTAAATCTTGAGGCCTGAGAGATAAATTAAAGTCATTCATTCATGTAGGAAAAGACAAGTGTATTTCCATGCACTTGGTTTAATAGGAAACTCTTTTATTAACATAACTATGCCTGAATTCGAACACCACCCCAACATTCTTATGAAGTACCATTTATCATTATGCACAGTTCATGTGGTACACAATTAGTGTTATATCTTCCATCTGATATTGTTTTGAATATCTCTAATGTGAATTGCTAGCATTTTGCTATATTTTTGAGCGCTAATAGTCTTGGATCTCTATACAAGAAGAAACTTACTGGTAATTCAATCAATATCCACCAGAGCAATATCTCTATGAATTTTTCTAAGAAAACAGTCAATAAAGGAAATATATATGTGGATTCAGACAATTTACAAGTATTAACATACCATTTGTCATTTCATATAGCCTTGTGGGAAATACATTGCAGCCAGAAGCATGAGATGTCCAACTGGCACTTAAACACCTTACTTCTCCCTGCTGTGGCTTAAAAAGTTCAACTCACAAATAAGTAAATTAATAAGAAGCACAATTCTATCAGCAGATACAGATACTCAGATTGAAACTTATTTATTGATCACAGTTTCTATTTTTGAAAAATGATTACATCATACTCTTCTTCCTTACTTTACTTATTTTCTCAAATCCTGAAATACTTGACAAGGATGTTTTTTTTTTAAATTTTCCTAGTCAGGCTGTCTAAAATTCTAAGAGTCATCCTCATGTATTCTTGCCTTGTGAAGGAGAAGCATGCCCTAAGGCCCGTTGTTGTACATTTTAAACAAAACAGCACAAAATTTAAATATGTAGGGATACAAATTAAATATGTTCATATTAGGAACACTGCATAATATCATTAAGTTATAGCAAAACTAATTACTGTGCCAGTCTTTGATTACTTACCAAAGAGGTCAGTTACACCTAAAAACATTTATTTGGTAAGGAACCATATTTAAACCTCATCGGCTTAGGTGCAAAATAGTCCTACTAATGCATGGAAGTATTCCTTCCATTTGCAAAGAAGTGGTGAATTCAGGGAGGGCCTTGATTTTTTTCAAATTTTCATTTTCTCATGAAAGTCTCTTGAGTAGATTGTGTGCAAGGATATTTCAAGCAGCAAGGAAATCAATGGAAAATGTTTCATAATGATATAATTCTATTATAGGATCTTGGCTGGTTAGACAGATAAATTTACAGATCTATTTCTTTTAACAACGATATTCTTCTTTCTGAGCCCAGGAAGTAATCTCCCCAAAGACTTGATGGAAGATCCAAGGGAATAGAGTTGTTAGTGAGGATGTTTCATTCACTCTGGATGTTTGATCAGTTTGGAAAGTTGATACAAATTGACTGAATCATTGAAATGGATGAATAAAATCTATAATTTGATTTTAATATTTGAAATGATTTAGTCCAGTGCGGTGGCCTAGAGATGGAGCTCTCGCCTCACAATCAGGAGGCTGTGAGTTCAATCCTAGGTAGAGGCTAATATTTGGAATAGACTCTCCTGTTCGAGCAGGGGTTGGATTAGATGACCTCCAAGGTCTCTTCCAAATCTGTTGTTCTAGTTCAAGTTTAACAAGTGGACCAATCTGAATAGATTTAGATTGAGCTGAACCATTACAATGCATATATTTGTGACCAGAAATGAGTCAAGTCCACCCATTAATCTGATTCACTGAATATCTAAAATCCATCTGAATCACATCCAGATTCATTTGGAACTTTAAATGAAAAAATTCTCAAAAATTTTTGGTCAAACCTTCAAACAGCCTGGATTTCTTTCTTTTGCCTTGTTTTGAGGCAAGTTGCAGCAGTGATGCCCTAACTCAATTTATCTAATTTCCTATCCTTCCCAATTTGTTAGAAAAGCTAAACTGAGAATTTTTTATTTATTTTATTTATTTATTTTATTTCAACATTTATATGCCGCTCTTCTTCGGAGACTCAGGGCGGCTTACAGTCTATGGAACACCATGCTAAGTGCTTGGCAACAGCCTTCATTCCATTGTATATGCTTGCTTATTTGTATGGCTTTTGGCCCCCCCAGGCGGCATTTTTACAAAGTCAGCTTATTGCCCCCAACAATCTTGGGTCCTCAATTTACCTACCTCGAGAGGATGGAAGGCTGAGTCAACCTTGAGCCTGGTGGGATTCGAACCGGCACTAATTGCAGGCAGCTTGCACTAAGTGCTAGATGATTAACAGCCTGCACCACCAAGGCTCTATAAGAGAATGTCAGAGAAGTAGTGAGAGATCCAATCTCAGAACTTTATACTTCTTCAGAGTTTCAGGACATATCCTGATACACATCACAAATTGGTAATTACTATAAACAGAATGTAAGTTGGGGCATAACTGCTGCAACTTGCCTCAAAACAAGAAATAAAGAATAATCAAAAGCTTGACTCAAGATTCCCTTTTTTTAAAAGGAGAAAGGTTTTTCTGCATTGCAAGCAAATTTACCTGAAGATAAAACCTTTTCCCGCTGGCAAATAGTAAAACAAATGTAAAAACTGAAGGAAACAGGAAGATTTCCCCAAGGTAAAATGTTCTAATATAGCTCTAAGCATCCATTATTGCAGCCATTAAACTGCAACAACGTTCATATAGGAACATGGCAACTTGTTCACGTATAATTTCAGCTGCCATGGGTACCCCTTTAAACTACTTACGATTACTGTCTCTTAGTCTCCTTCATCAATATTTCTTTGCTTCTGTCATTCTTTTCCAGTCTGAATGAATTTTAGATTGAAATAATATTTCCAACTTTATTTAGCTTATCAATGGATTGGTTAAGTTGTTCCCAGTACACCTGAAACTGAACTATCACACATAGAGCATTTTTTTTTCAAAAGAGAATGGGCTAAAAACAAACATGCGACTTGCAAAAAGAAGCAAAGTAGTCAAAATTTATAATCCAGCCTTCCTCACTGAGCATCCACTTCAGCCATGTTGGCTAAGAATTTAAACTCATCAGAAGGCCTTCAAAAAAAGAAAGATACCAATTTTTTACCCCTTAACAGTGGCTAGTTTGTAGCTTCCAAGTATTCTCTTTCTTTCTGCCGCCCTCCCCTTCCTCCCCACTCTCTCTTTTCCTCTCCCCATTTTGTCTTTGCTTTCTTTCTGAATATCATATTCTTCAGTAGTTTACCATTAAAGAAATTCTTCAATTCTGCTAGATAAAAAAACACAAGACAAAGAAGCAGAAAAGAGAAATAGGATCTGCAAAATTTCTCTTTCAGAGTCGGTTGGATAAAAAAGAAAAAAGAATCTTGAAGCTAGGTTAATTTGAATGAAATGGAAAGAGGGGGAGGAACCTTAAAGCACTCGCCCTCTTGTGGTTACTTGCTTTTATGTGTTCAGTATAAAAAATAAACCACTGCAAACCTTTTATTTTAATGAATGAATCTGAAAACTTAATAAATTGTCTCCTTTCAATACTTTATTGCAAATGTATTTTTAAAAAATCATTAAATTTTCTTTTGCGGAGATTTCTGTTAGATGTCAAGGAAGTGGAAAATATACATGAGATAACCTCTGAAAACATTAAGACATTTGTTTTTAGTAAACCTGCTCAGATTCAGGCAAAGTTGATATAAATTTGGTTACAATTTCCATTTATTCCTCATTACCTGCTGATCATTATCACTAGAATGTCAATATTATCTCCTCCTTACTCATAATTGTCATTTATGTACAACTTTTTAAAAAATTGCTTGCTGAATTACCATTTTCTTTTCTGTTCAATTATGTCTGATTCTCAGACACTGCCTGGATAAGTCCCTGCAGGGTTGTTGTTTTTTCCAGAAGTGATTTGTCATTCCTAGAGCTGAAATAAAGTGACCAGCTCAAGGTCATCCAACTGGTTTTGTGCCCAAGGCAGGACTAAAACTTAGAGACTCCTGGATTGTAGTTTGATGCCTTAATCACTACACCAAAGTGCCTTTCTAATTACTAATAGCATATTATAAATCCAACAGTGAATTAACACAGTCCAGTAGCTTAGACATCTGACTGTAGAATTAGGGTGTTAGCTAGATTACTATAGCTTATTGCAGCAATATTCACTTTTGTGATATTCTTGATAAGTATAGTAATAGTCATTCTTGCTTCCCAAAGGCAATTTAAAATACAAGCATTTTAGCTGACTGTAAATATGATCTTACTAGTTAAAAAGCTTTATGTAATTTTCGAGTATCTTCTGTTAATTGTGTTAAATGTAGTTATTGTGATGCCATGTTAAATTGCCATTTTGCTTCTATTTATTTATCATTATTAATTTAACAAAAAATAATCTGGATTGTCAGCAGCACCTGTCAAGAAGTTACCTTCTTGGATCAGAGAATACCTGTAGTTTGGTATGATTTGGGTACTTTGGAATTGTCTTTGGAATTGTCCATTTCTTATTTCATCTAGAAAATTACCTCTAAGCCTTTTATTTTTTTTCCCTTTCAAATTATCTTAATCTCAGTTCAGAAAGGATGTTTGTACTTATGAGAGCTCTATAAACTATAACTTAGAAACTTTATCAGAATATTTTTGAAACCACTGAGATAACTTTATTAAATTAATTTGCTTTCAAAAATTAAAAAAGAAAAGAAATTACACTGCTTTTATTTTCATAATTTAAGCTTGACAAAACTGAAGGTATATTTCCATTCATTTTCATTTATTCTCTACTGCTCAATTGAAAAGATGGTTGTTTTCAAGAACAACAAGCAGAATACCAATAAAGAATATTTCTCATATTTTATTCAATTATTTTTGAAATATAACCTAAAAAAGTGTTGACTTCTACTTGTACATTTCAGCTCTATATTCCATAAATTTCTTTTATGATTAGATGCAACATGTTGTTTCTTATTTTCAGAATAAGTTCTAAAAAGATAGATAACCACAAGAGGGCTATAATCAGCATATAAACTGAATATTATGCAGTGTTGTTTTGTGCAACAAAACTTTGCTTGAGCTTTACATTTCATCATGGAATAAACTAGTAAAGAAAGAGAAATGATCTTGAGGAAGGTTCTTTATGCTTGAAGTAAGTTATGTTCTACAGTCTGAACAGAAGAACATACATTTCAGGATTTTTTCCCCCCTGCTTTTGCTATACTGAATTCTAGTCAATTCTGATAACATGGTTAATATAACATTGACATAATTATAATCACGATCGTTCCTACAAAGACAAATCACAGTAGTTTGAACATTGATGAGTTCTAGTTGAAAGAAATGAGTTGCTGGACTATTGGCCACTTTCTGGGCAATGGCATAACAAATATTAACCATGTGATTCTATAAGCCAATTGGGCTGCATACCACAGTTGAAGTGTGTCACAGTTGCCTTTGGAGCCTGTTTTAAGCAGAAAAAGTACAAACCTCTAGAACTCAAGCAATGTCGAGAAACCACAGTTCATTCCATCTGCCTTAGAGAGAGTTCTGTGGTAAACTGGATGCAGTGTCTGCCCATCAGATGGTCTATCAAATTCCCTACTTCTGTTTATTGCTTCATAGAGTAAAACCACTGGAGTAAAATAACTTCTAACCATCTTTTAAAAGGAGAGAACGAGTCATTTTTCTTTGCTTTCACAGCAAACCTTTCTCAGGCAAGCCAGGGTGGAATGAAGGGGGCGGGGGAGATGCATTTTGGTAAGTGCTACACTGACATATATACCAGAGATACAGTGGGAATGCATGCCATTTAGCAGCAGGAATGTCTGTTGTTAAATCATACATGCTTCTCAGCATGTCTTTTTCTGCAAACAGAACATCTGAATCAACAGGTTTTCAGAACTGGAAACTCTGAGAGAGTTGCCTTAATTGTTTATATTGCTCCAACAAACTTTTAAACAAAAGTGCTCAGTGTGCCTATGCATATTTTTACTACCATATGTTGAGCTAAGCAAAACAATGAGATTCCTTGCAAGCTGCCTTAGCATCACTGAAAAGTGGTTTCACTAGGGAACAGCATTAATTTCCAGGAAGTTTAAGTTATGATTCTTTAATTTCTAATTATTGGTAAGTCTGAATGTTTGACTGTCCTGAGCATAGGCACACATGTGGACGTGTGTGTGTGTGTGTGTGTGTGTGTGTGTGTGTGTGTGTGTATGTACAAATGGTAAATATTGAAGATAATTGATTATATATTTATCATTTAATGGCAGCTGAAATTAATTACTGCTTGAAAATAAGTTGAAAAATAAATAGTAAAAAATGCACCCCATCAAAGTTGCACTCTTTGGCAGAAAACTCTAGGACTACCATCTTTCTTTGCTTTGTTTTTTTCCCCACTGTGCTAAAGTCAGCATTACAATTTGGATTGCCTACAACTATTTGCCCCACTTAGTATTAGGTTTTCTGACAGTAGCTGTTAACACTTTTACTGCCTTGAACATTTGCTAGGAACTGAGGAACAAATATTTATCATCTTGACAGATTTTACAGTGAGTTGATTCAGAAACTGATTGTAGCTGTTTTTCTTTTACACCATTTTAAAGAACACTCCTTGCACATTTGCCTATTTACTACCTCATTCTGGTTAGAACTGATCGGTTCTTTTCTCAAGTAAGGAAGGAAGTACCCTTAATATGAAGTACTTCAGCATGTTAGATGCTTGTACTTCACTTGTTCAACTTGTTTGGTACGTATAAATAAAACATCTGCAATCAAGGCTGAATTCTTCAAAACTACATTCCTTCACACTTTTTCCCTCTACTTTCCCAACCAACTCATCTTGAATGTAACAACTTCAAAGAAAGGTTTATTGCAACTAACAATATTGTGCTTCCTTTTTACCCCCACTTCCAATAGCACCCACCTGATTCTGCAAACGTTATGATCTCAGATGTTTGTTCCATCAATTCATTCTTTTCTGTTTTTCTTCCAATATCATTCTCTATTTCCACATTGCCATCCTCTCTCACTTTTCCGACGTGGAGTTTCTTGATAGCATTTAAAAGTGCAGCTTTGGGCACTGGCTGAGTGATGTTAGGTCTGTCTCTCAAGTGCAACATGTTCAGGATATGCTTCTTTACAGCTTCTACCATCTCAGGCTGGGAGCTGGGCACATTCTTGGAGAGAGTGCCAAGGACACAGGATGGGCAATCAGAAACTAAACTGTGCCCCTCCGATCCTGAGGCTGGTGAACTTTGCACTATAATCCAGAAAAATAACAATACCAATCTTCTAGTCAGAAGCAAAGGCATTCTTGCAGCAAAAGTTGTTGTGATTCCTTTATTAAAAGGCAAGGCTTTTCTTCCCCCACAATTACTTCTTCATCCAGTTGGATTTTTCCCCTTTCTGCTTCCTCTTTTCTCTTCAGGAAGAACAAAAAGTTTTCGATGAAGTTTGGTTTGAAAGGTCCCCCTCTGAATTCACTAAGTGCAAATGATGTCTTTGACTGTCAGTGAGAGGAATCTGACTCTGTCGCGCTGTAGGCAAAGCACACGCTGAGAAATAGGGAGAGAGAAATGAGGGAGGAGGAGAGCCTAAGTGAGTTGAATGAGAGAGGGAGGGAGTTTTGTCTATGAGTAAAGCTCTGATTGAGAAGGCGGAGGAACAGCTTAAGCCTTCCTTATGCTCATTGCACTCTAGCACATATTTCTCATTTATATTGGCACTCTGGCTTATGATCTGGCCACTTTTGCCTTTGAAATCGCTTTTTTTTTCATAGTTGCCTGGTGGTTTCCTGTCTTGCTCCCTTCCTCCCTCCCTCCCTTACCCTCATCCCAAATTAGACATCTCTGAGTTTTTTTCCCTCTTCCTATCTTTTTCATGAACTCCCTCAGACCAATTTAATAGGGTGAAACTGAAATGAGAAGGCTATTTATTGACAGCCTTGGAATACATCTGAACACACACAAGGGAGATGTTCAGAAAAGTCCAACTGCTTCCTACTTCAAGTTCTGTCCACAATAAGATTTGGGCATGAGACTAAATCTGTGGACTCTACTAAAACTTGAAGTCCTTTGTCATCCATTGTAACACTTTTAAGATTAATCCATGCTTATGGCTTGAACAGAACTAAACTAAAAAGTACTTAAGATGGACATTTAATGAGTTGACAAAGTCATATGACTTAAAAGTGTATCCTTTTCATTTGATTTAATAGAGAATTCTCTTTTTTTCTGTTACCACATATTGTTTTTTTAATTGCTCTGTTAAGAGGCAAATATTTGTTTACTGTAAATGGATTGTCATTAATTTCTTCAGCTGTTAGTTTGTATTGAGATAAGGATGATATTCCGTATCTTTGTTACAATTTGGTCAAATAATAAACTATGTTTGAGACCTCAATTGTTTTTTCTTCCCATTTAATTTATATTATCTTAATTACTTTAATCATAAATCATAAAGCTCCACCCATGAATTTACCATTTTGTATAATTTTCTTACACTGCAATTTAAGATTTAGTCTTTTAGAAATACATCAAATAATAAAATAGATCCTATGATGTCCAAGACAAAAAGACAATCCAAGGGACAATAATAGCACAAATATATTGTTAATGAAATAATTAAAATGTACTAAAGGTTATACTAAATAATTAAAATGTACTAAATGTACTTTTGTATATTTGTATACAACTTTTTAACAGTAAAAACAACATTCATTTCCTTTACATATGCTACTTAGATCTCCTTTGATATCACCAAGTTTGAATACTCTGTTATATAAATACTATCACTTGAAAAACTATATTTTAAAAAGAATTTTATATTTGCAACATCGCCTTCATTCTGGACAGCTTGCTTTTTGTTAATAGGCTAAAAGCTTACATTTGAATGTTAAATTTAATACCGGTAGTAGACATGTAATATAACATTTCCATAACGATAAGGAAGACATATACCATGTATGATTTTTCTGGATACAACTTTAGGACTGACAATGAGGGAATATAAAATTATAATTTGCCTTTCTGGCCCCTAGCTCCTACTGATATCTGCCATAGAAACTTCAGATCACAGAGTTTTGTACTATTTGTACATTTATTTAAAAGTTATACTTAATATTGTGGATGGAGTTGAAACTGGATTGGCCAATGCCATGTTACATCAGCATTTCAGTGGTTTTCCTGTATGAGACATACTTCATGACAATTACCTAATGGAAATTCCTATTTGCTTGGCATGACAAAAGATTGTCTATAATCTGTATCTGCATTTTTTAAAAAACCTACCTTTTCAGAAATAACATTTTCATTAGTTATTGTTTTGTTTCAAAAGCATTGACCTTTTTTCTTATTCATTTAAAAGAAAAATGAATGATAGTTTCTGATTTGCCCCTAATGTATTTTGGACTTATTTTCTCTTTTCTTTTCTCTGCTACTTGATTTTTTAAAAAAGTTAGAGACACTAGTGCTGAAAAGAATACTTAAAAACAAATCTAGATGAATCTACAATGTATTGCAACTTAACATGTGTAAAAGTCATAAGCATATAAATAAGTCATAAGTTTATTTAAGGATATCACTAACTTTGCAATTTTATGTATTTTTATGTGGGAATAAGTTTTTATTTAGCTTATTTTAGATAGTTTGTTGCTGCATTCAACAGTATTATTGTTAGTATTGTTATTAGCATTGCAAGCTGTCTTAAGAAACAAGAGAGATGTAACAAAAATTGATTCAGCCAGAGGAAGCCATCAAAGTAAAATGAATTATTAATTTGAACTGGGAATTTAGGACAGATGAATTAAAAAAAACAAAAAACCTGTGTAGCATTCCATTTTAATATGCAATACTCATTGATTCCCAGAATAAGAGAAATTGTAGATCTCTGACTTCAATATCAAGGGATCCTTGACTGCCAGTGAGTATATGTACATCCAGTGTGGCATAAAGTGGTTTGTTCTGGAATATATTTGAACTTTTTGTTTTAGCATTTAGCTCTAGGATTTTTTGAAGGGCAAAAAATGAATATGCCTAGCTTTTTTTGAAATCAATATTGCTTTAATGCAAATAAAAATATTCAGAGCATCGTGATTCTTGTCTGAAGAAAAAAGCACTAGCAGGGATGTTTGTGAGGAATATGGAGTAAAGTTGAATTGAATAACAAACCAGATTCTTCAGACACATTTGAAATACTGTTTCTAATTTGGAAACAAACAGAGTGGTTGCCTTATTCCAGGTCCAGTATGCACACAATTTCTTCAAAAACACACTTTAGGGAAGTTAAATATATTGAAGCAAGATTTAAAGGAGTCTTTGTATCATTTTAAAACAATAGTTTAGAACAGGGAAAAAAATTCTTTCATTTAAAGAAGAGATCTTAATCTCAAAATAAATTCATAAAATCTTTTATCAAATTCCATCTCCTTATAGATTCTTTTTTAATCCTTCAGATGAATACATGGATTTTCAAATTGTGAGTTACTCTTTAAAGCAATGATCTTTAAGCTTGTTACTCTTAGACATCTTTTTTTAAAATCAAGTTGTCTGAAAGCTGATTCACAAATTGTGAGAAAATATTCCAGATCGTAACAAATTCATACATAACATGAGTCTTACAATTGTTGTGCGTAAACTAAGACTACCACTAATAGCTCAAAAAGACAATGGTTAATGGTTTTATGGCTCAATACACATTTCCAACTGTTTTGAATAAACCGGTCTTGAGGTAGGTTATTCAAAATATGTGGGTGAGTGTATATTGCCAAAAATGGGCGGTTTACTGCTGATTTCATGATCTGAACAATCTTTGGATTGATGCATGCTACAAAAATGAGCTATGTTTTTTGGGACCTATGAGTTACTGCCCTTCCTAACCTTAAGTTATTTAACCACACTCCTTCTTCATTGGGACATGGGCAGAAACAAATGGAAACCTTGTTTCCAAAATAGTTTGTCTAGAAAGTTTTCCTTGTGTGTCAGGATTTTCAATGAGAAATATGCAAAACGTTTTGAAGAAATGCAACAATTCCCTGAAAGACAGCCTTGAAAAAATTGACCAAAGATATTATTTTTAAAAAAATAAATGTTATTAAACATTTTTTTTAAATTTAAAAACATATTTACATTTCCAACAACATTACAACACCATCAACATTCCTGTTCATATATCAATTACTATGTTAATTTTATGTCTATTGTCTGATCAAGTATACCAGGCATCCCAGACTATACTCTGTTTCGTTTCTATCTTTTAACTCAGTCTGTCCATCTCTGAGAAGTCCAATTTTTTTTTTAATACTGGCCCCTCAGAAGATATAGTTTCCTGTTTCCAGTACTATACATACACAATCCTGGCCACTGTTATTATATATTATTATGTATAAATACACACACACATGCAAACACACATCTGTCTTAATATGGTCTCCCCTTAATATTCCTAATAGAAACAATTACAGGCTGAATTCATTTTTTTTTCGTTATTTCCTCTATTCACTTATGAATTCTACTACAGTAGTTTTTAGCTTTTGAGCATGTCTACCAAATATAGAAGAAAGTACCATATTTATTTTTGCATTTCTAACAATTTGGATACTAATTATATAATATAATATAAAAGGGAAATAATTATAAATTATATTATAGTATAACAGGGAGATAAACCTGATGGAGCCCAGAAGAAGGGCCTTCTCCATGGTGGCTCCCTCTCTCTGGAATATCATTCCTCCAGAGATTAGAATGGCCACCTCTCTAATATTCTTCCGGGAGGCTTGAAGATCTGGTTCTGCCGGGGGCCTGGGAAATCCAGAGTGGGATCAAATAGCTCATGTGATCTGCTGTCGGGATGGGGATGGGAGTTGGAGGGTGATTTTTTATTTTTATTTTTCCAGATTTTGTTATATTGTACTTTATTAATTTGTTTAATTATTTTTGTTTTGTTTAAAAACTTTAGACAAATGGTTATCCAACTTTTTTTTTAAACTTCCAGTGTTGAAGCATTTACAATTCTGGAGGTAAGTTGTTCCACTGATTAATTGTTCTAACTATCAGGAAATTTCTCCTTAGTTCTAAGTTGCTTCTCTCGATTAGTTTCCACCCATTTCTTCTTGTCCTGCCCTCAAGTGCTTTGGAGAATAGCTTGACTTCCTCTTCTTTGTGACAACCCCTGAGATATTGGAACACTGCTATCATGTCTCCCCTAGTCCTTGTTTTCATTAGACTAGACATACCCAGTTCCTACAACCGTTCTTCATATGTTTTAGCCTCCAGTCTTCTAATCATCTTTGTTGGTCTTCTCTGCACTCTTTCTAGAGTCTCAACATCTTTTTTACATTGTGGCAACCAAAACTGAATGCAGTATTCCAAATGTGGCCTTACCAAAGCATTATAAAGTGATATTAACACTTCACGTGATCTTGATTCTTATCCCTCTGTTTATGCAGCCTAGAACTGTGTTGGCTTTTTTTGGCAGCTGCTGCACACTGCTGGCTCATATTTAAATAGTTGTCCACTAGGACTCCGAGATCCTCTCACAGTTACTACTATTGAGCAAGGTATACTTGCTCAAATACTATATATTTTTCTTGCCTAAATGTAGAACCTCGCTTTTTTCACCATTGATTTCATTTTGTTAGATAGTGCCCAATGTTCAAGTCTGTTAAGATCCTTCTGTATCTTAAGCTTATCTTCTGAAATGTTAGCTATTCCTGCCAGCTAGATGTCGTCTGCAAATTTAATGAGTTCCCCATCTATCCCCTTGTCCAAGTCATTGATGAAGATATTGAAGAGCACTGGGCCTAAAACAGAGCCTTGGGGTACTCCACTGCATACTTCCCTCCATGTAAATGCACTTCCATTGAGAACTACACATTGAGTGCAGTTGGTCAGCCAGCTACATATCCATCTGGTGGTGATGCTGTCTAACTCACATTTTCCTACTTTATCTAGTAGTGGGTTATGGTCTACTTTACCAAATGCCTTACTGAAGTCCAAATAAATTATATCGACAGCATTTCTCTGATCAATTAATTTTGTCAGTTTGTCAAAGAATAAGATTAGTCTGGCATGATCTCTTTTTGACAAACACATGTTGGCTTTCTTTGCTTGCTTCTAGATATTCGCTGATTCATTGCTTGATTATCTTTTCCAGAATCTTCCCTAGTATTGAGGTCAGGATGATCGGTCTGTAGTTTCCTGGATCTATTCTATCCCTTTTTTGAAGATGGAAACTACATCAGCTCTTTTCCAGTCCTCCGGCAGTTCCCTGGTGCTCCAGATCTTTGAAAGATTTAGTTCAGTGGTTCTGAGATCTCATTTGCCAGTTCTTTCAGAACCGTGGGATGTAATCCATCCGATCCTGGTGATTTGAACTTGTCTAGGATACAGGTTGTTTTGGTGACCGAAGAACGAGGCACACACATTCAGTGATTTAGCTCTTTTTGTTTATTTCAGGAATCCGAATGCCGAAGAGCCGCGGCAGCCTTTCTTATATAGGCTGCTCGCAGCTCGCCAGCCAATGACAGGGGTTTAGACTTCCCGCCGAAACGGTAACCAATCGCGGGTAAGTATTTGAATACAAAACACCCCTCCCCTCTTGGTTCAGTCCGACCAATCAGGAGCTCCGCCTAGGTTACGTAATCATGCAAGTAGGCAGGGCTCCTGTGGGTCCGACTGGACCTGCGCAAGTCATTCACTCCATCGCTATCGGCCGGTGCGGACGGACCTGTTGGTTCTTCCGTCCCTGGTCGTGGAACCGTCTGGAAGGTCGAGCCGGCCAGGCCGCTCCTAACGAGCTTTGCTCGATTAGTTGAGATGGCTAGGCCACTCCCTTCCAGGATTGGACATTCATCGTCATCGGTTGGGTTTCCGTTGATGTGAAGTTCTTCAGTCTCAGGTGCGTAGCCGCGAACGTCGACCGGGGCTAGCGGTGAGGGCGTTTGTGAAAGTGTTAGGTTGTCATTGTTTATTTGGGGATATACTCCTTCTTGAGTGATTGGTTGATCCCCTTCCCCCCCAGGGTTTTCATATGGTCTGGTAAGGGTGCGGGATCGTAACTGGTCAATATGCCGTTTCCATTCTCTGTTGTCAGAGGTAGTCAGGCGGTATGACCGTGGGCCAGTGATTTGGGTGATGGTGGCTGGAACCCATAAGGGGTGTCCCACCAGATTTTTTGCATAAACTAGGTCCCCAATTTTAAAACTGCGGAGTTTGCTAGAGGAGTCTACTGATTTTTCAGTGGAATAGTTAGGGTGTAGACGGTCCAAAGGGGAGCGTAGTTTCCTCCCCATGAGTAATTCGGCTGGGGTTTTATTCATGGTTGTGCTAGGCGTGGTATGCTGGATTGATAAAAGTTTGTCAATGCGTTCCTGAATAGGGCCATGGCCTAATTTGTTAAGAGTTTCTTTGGTAAATCGAACCATACGTTCAGCTCAGCCGTTCGCCGCCGGGTGGGCCGGCGCGGATAGGGCATGTCGTATTCCCAAACTAGCTAAATAACCCTCAAACGTTGTGGAGGTGAACTGGGGCCCGTTGTCGGAAACCAGGACATCAGGTAGTCCGTACGGAGCTGTCGAATGACAGCATCCGAGGAGGCATGAGGCTGACCAGTTGGAGTAAGCGTCCACTAGGATCAAGAACATGCAACCCCTCATCGGTCCTGCGAAATCTATGTGAATCCTCAACCAGGGGCCTCTGGGCAGTTCCCACTCAGCGATAGGTGCCTGCGGGGGCACAGGCTGGGATTCTTGGCACGGTTTGCAACCAGCAACCCAATTTACAATATCTTTGTCTAACCCTGGCCACCAAACATAACTTCTGGCCAAACTCTTCATTTTGACCACTCCCGGATGTCCCTCATGAAGCAGTTCCAAAATCGGATCTCTCAGTCTTGGTGGAATAACAACCCGATCCCCCCAAAGTATGCAACCCTTAAGCAAAGAAAGTTCGGTTTGCCTCTGTTTAAAAGGTTTCATGCAGTCCTTTAAGTCAGATTCTGGCCACCCTTTAGCAACCCAGGTGGCCACTCTGTGAAGTAGGCAGTCTTTAGAAGTTTCGCGGGCTATGTCTGCAGCTGTCATCGGAAAGTTAGGCATGGCTTCGATTTGCAGGGTGGAGATGCTGGGGAAAGGGTCGGTGTCAATGTCTGGCAATGGGCAACGGCTCAAGGTGTCGGCGTGGGTGATAGACTGGCCCGGTCGGTAAAACAAAGTGTAGTTATAGGCGGCCAGAAACTCTGACCATCTAGTCATCCGAGGTGACAAAATATTAGGGGTGGCTTTGTTCCCAGCTAGAATTCCCAATAGCGGTTTGTGGTCGGTTATGACAGAGAATGGTCGACCATAGAGGTATTTGTGAAAACGTTTAATGCCGGATATGATTGCTAAAGCTTCTTTGTCAAGCTGACTATAGTTGCATTGGCTTTTGGGCAGCGTTTTAGAGTGGAACGCGATGGGAGCTTCCCTGCCATCTGGTAGGAAGTGGCTCAGGACTGCTCCGACCCCAAAAGGCGATGCATCGCAAGTCAAAGTTAAGGGTAAAGTCTCGTTATATTGTATCAATACCTTGGTAGATGTAATAAGGTCCTTGATTTTTTTAAATGCTGCGTCTTCCCAACTGCCCCACTTCCAAGAATTGTCTTTATCAAGAAGCCTATGCAAAGGTTCCGCAACCGTAGCTTTCTGCGGCAAAAAAACATGATAGAAATTAATTAGTCCTAAGAAGGCTTGCAGCTCCCCTTTGTTGGTAGGGGTGGGGGCATCTTTAATTGCGCGGACTTTCCCTTCAGTGGGGTGAATACTATCGCCATCGATTAAATATCCCAGAAATTCAATTTTGTCTGTAATCAATGTGCACTTTTCTCTTTTAACTTTGAGACCGGCTTCTGTAAACTTATTGAGGACTTGTCTTAGGCGGTCTCTCAGTTGCACCCTGTTTTAGCCGCGATCAAGACATCATCAAAATATGGAATGACCCCAGGTATTCCGTGGAGGAGACGTTCCATTAAACATTGAAATATGCCCGGTGCCACGCTAACTCCAAATTGAAGCCGGTTACATTTAAAGGCTCCGCGGTGCGTAACAATTGTTTGGGCTTCGGCTGTTTGGGAATCTACTGGCAGTTGTTGATATGCTTGGGCCAAATCAAGTTTAGCGAAGATTCTTCCGCCTTTTATTGAATGCAGCAAGTGCTGAACGACCGGAACGGGATATGCACTTTGCTGTAGTGCGTGGTTCAGGGTAGCCTTATAGTCCCCGCAGATTCGGATTGAACCATCCGCTTTGATAGGGGTGACTATAGGGGTCTCCCATTTGGCGTGGTCTATGGGTTCTAGAACCCCTTGTTTGATCAGTTTGTCCAATTGTTCATCGATCTTAGGTTTTAATGCAAATGGCACACGCCTTGCTTTAAGCCGAATTGGGGTCACCTTTGGGTCTAAATTAAAATAAATTGGGTTACCCCGGTACTTGCCTAGGCCGCCGCTGAAGAGATTTTGGAATTCTCTGACGAGGTCTGCCTCCCAGTCTGTGTCTGCGATGTGGTTAACGCCGGTCATTCCGATCCCCAGCGGCTCAAACCATTCCAGTCCCAAAAGGCTGGGTCTATTCCGGTCGACTATGGTGAGCGGAAGGATTTCGGTATGATTTTTGAAAGTGATTTGAAAATGACCTACGCCAACCACTGGTATTCTGTTGCCTTGATAATCCTTGAGTGTTAGGTTTTAAGTTTCTAACTCGCCTCGCTGGATGTCTGGAATCAGTTTCTTTATGGTAGCCCATGAGACCATTGAAAGGAACGATCCCGAATCCACCTCCATCACGCAGTCCTGTTCTTCAATTTTCACTTGAATGTGAACTTTTCTCACATTTCGTGTGTTAGAATGGCCGATTATTACTGTTTGATGGGTTTCCTCTTTTCTATAGGTCGTCTCTCTGTTCCGTCTTTGTCTTCCTTCCAAGCTCCAACGACTGTTCGACTTTCTATCTTTCTCTCTCTCTCTTTCTCTTTCTCTCGGTGGTGGGCTTCCTTTCCGCCGTGGGCTGTAATTTGCTCTGGACCGGCATACTCTAGCTATATGCCCCTTCTTATCACATTTCCGGCAGATGGCGTCAATGAAACGACATTCTGACCGGGGGTGGTTTCCTCCACAACGGTTACATTCGAATTCAAATTTTCTACTTGCCCGCTCTTTTCTGTCTCTTCCCGCCTTTAAATGGCACACGTCATTCTCCTCGCTACTGGTTCCCGTCTCGATGTCCTCATGATGAGTTGTGGTCTTTTCTTTCTCACCCTCTGGTCTGGGTGACTCCCTACTGTTGTAGCCTGCCGATTTATTTATCTTCCTCATTTTGGCGGCCAATTTGTGGGTGGCTTCTGCTGCAGTAGCTTCCTCCACGGCTTCCTTCACCGTTATTTTTGGACGGTTTAAAAGACCGCTCTGCAACGTTAGGTCTTTCAAACCTAGGACCACACGATCTCTTAGGGCTTCATCGAGGTTCAGAAACTCACACTCACCGCCGATGTCCCTTAAGGCTGCCACGAAGTCGGCAATACTCTCATCCTCCTTCTGGTTCCTTAGGTAGAATTCATGCCGCTTGATCAGGCAGGATACCGTCGGCGCATAATGAGCCCGCAGAATCTTTTCTAATTCTGGGCAGGCCAATGTTTTAACATCTGTGGGTGCCGCTAGCGCTTTTGCCATCCGGAAAATGGTCGGACCACAATGAGTCAGAAACACCGCTCTCTTCCTCTGTTCCGAAACCCCGTTCAGGTCGCTGCTTTCTAGGAACATCAGGAAACGATCCACATATGACTGCCATTCTTCCTTAGTGGGATTAAACTGCTCGGGTGGTGTGTTGTTTCCAGACATTTTCCACTCGATCTTCGCCGCTCCGCACTCGATTGAATTACTGCTGTCTCGATCCCACCTTCGTCGCCAGTGTTTTGGCGGCCGAAGAACGAGGCACACACATGCAGTGATTTAGCTCTTTTTGTTTATTTCAGGAATCCGAATGCCGAAGAGCCGCGGCAGCCTTTCTTATATAGGCTGCTCGCAGCTCGCCAGCCAATGACAGGGGTTTAGACTTCCCGCCGAAACGATAACCAATCGCGGGTAAGTATTTGAATACAAAACACCGGTGTTCACTTACCATTTTCTTCCCTATTTTAACTTGTGTTCCTAATCTGTTTTTATGGTGCTGTTTTTGGTAGGTCGGGCTGTTTTTTCTCTTTGTGTAAAGACAGATGCAAAAAACAAGTTAAGTAGTTCTGCTTTCTCCCTGTTGCTTCTCACCTTCTTGCTACTTTCTCCCAGCAATGGACCAATTATTTCTTTGACTTTTTTTTTATTTTTAACATGTTGGATGAAGCTTTTATTTGTTATTTTTTACTTTTGTTGCAATAACAATAAAAATAAGTTAGGTTTGAATAATGGAACTTCTTTACTATGAATGTGCCTAGAAAAAATATTTAAGAGCAATGATGAATGAGTTTCATTTGCCTTTTTCCTACTAATCAGTACCATACATTTCCATCCTGGCATATGAACTTCCATGGCTTACAGCTGTGTGAAAAAGTCCTGCATATTTTCAGTTTTAAGCTGTATTTATATGTTTAATCAACTTTTCACTCCTAGAAACCATGCAAAATTAGTACTTTAATGAAAATGTCTGTAGTCAGATCGAGATGCATAATTTTTATTAAGATAACCAAAATCTTTTTAAGGTTTTGAGTGAGTTTATGTGCTAAAACAAACACAACTTGCATTTTGAGAATGTTAGCATCGAAAGTAGCCAATCAGCAGCGAGCTTTGACTGACCAATCAAAATGCACAGAGGCTAAATCTATGAACCAATCAATGTTGTCATACTCTCTGACTATAAATAGGCATGAAAAGCATCAAGAAATTTAATTTAGCTCTGGCTGCGGGCAAGGATGAAGGCCTTTGCTTTCACAGTACTGAGCAGCGGCATTGCATCATTGTGCTTCATGAAGAGGGTTATTCCTGTACAGAAATAGCCAAGAGAGTGAAATGCCATTACTCCATAGTAAGCAGAATGATTGAAAAGTATCAAATAACTGTTTCAGTTGATGACAGGCTCTGCTCTGGAAGACCAAAAAAGTCAACAAAACAGCAAGATCGGACTCTGCAATGCATTTTGATCACTGACAGGAAGCTCACCTCACCTCAGATTTCAAGAATTTGGGGTGAAATGTGTGATGTAAAAGTGTGCACAACACAGTGCATCGCAGACTGCTTGCCAGAGGGCTCAAAGGCTGTGTGATGACCCGTAGTGTCTCAAAAATAACACAAAAACTAAAACATGAATCAAGGTCTTGCAATGCCTTCAACTTAACTTTGCTGTTTTATTAGTCACAGTTTAAATTCCAAAAGTAGATAATGAAGCAAAAGGAAACCAGAAGCAAACCAAATTGACGAGAGTTCCAAGGCAAACCAAAATAGTTAATCACGCATTCTAGGAAGATAACCGGAGAGAGTCCATGGGAAGAACGCCAACAAAGATAAAGCTCATCCAAGGAAAATACTAATTTGACTTCAGTGTTTGTGAACATGCAGTTTCAAACTCTTATTCCGAGCTCACAGCTGCAACCCATGAGGAGGATCATGGCCCTCTCCTCCTGAGTAGACCACACTTTTATGTGATTCTTTCCTCTCTGCATGCCCTAGAATGGATAGGGGATGGGCATGGATCCTCCTCTGATTGCTCAGCCAGCCTCTGCCACTTCTGGAGCCACACTCCCATTCCCTGTTGGCTGTTCCTCCTCTTCCTCAGAGTCAGTCTCCACCAGGGGCATGACAGGCTGCAGGGTTCAAAGTAAACCTTTGCTCACAGACGCTCACCACTCTCATCGACATGCGTGGGCCAGCAAGTACGCCAAGTGGACCAACGAACAGTGGCCAAGGTCATCTTCAGTGATGAGAGCAATTTCTACTTGACTGGGAATCAGTGCATTAAGTACGTCAGAAGATTTCCAGCTGAAAAATTTAGGCCCTACTGCCTGAATCTATCTGTGAAGCATCTATTGCATGTGATGATCTGGGGCTTTATCGCTACTTCTGGTATTGGTCGGATACAAATTGTGCAGGGAATCATGAATTCCAAGCAGTATGTTGAAGTCCTGGAAAAGACCATGCTTCCTTCAGCTCAGCAACTTTTAGGGAAGGACTTTTACTTCGACGATGACAACGCTTCTTGTCATCGAGCCAAGTCGTCTAGCAGTGGATGAAGAAGCATGGTGTTTGACTCCTGGATTGGCCAGCTCAGAGCCTGGATTTGAACCCAACTGAGAACTTGTGGACCAAGATTGGTTACGAGATAAGCAAGAAGCATCTGAAGACCAAGTAGGAGCTGATTGAATCCATTATTGCAGCCTGGCATCACATTGTCATCAAAGATCACATGCAAAGGCTTATACAGTCTATGCTGAAGCGATACCGCCTGGTGATAAGCAATAAGTGCTGGCCAATTTCATATTAGTAACCATGTTTGGTTACCTAAACAGTTCTTTTCAGGGCCACAGTAATTGGCCTTAGCATTGGCCTTAGTAATTGCAACATGTATGCCACTGGATATGCATCAGTTAATCTCTTTTCATAGTCATTGTAAGCATGCATTGTAAGCATGCAAGAAAATTCACAATCACATCCAAACAGCACCAAATTGCAAAAAGCTTATGCTTTTCACTTAAAACCCCCTGGTATTTATTTAAATATAACAATATTTGCATAACAGTTAGCATAAAATATCATAAAATCAATGGCCTATCCAAAAAATGTCATAAACTATAAACCATAAAGAATGCAGGACTTTTTCACACAGCTGTATATTGTATTAATATCATATATTTAATCTGAAAGTTATTTAAGTTCCCTTTGAAAATTAGTTTGGGCATGTGAAGTTCATACTTAAAGTAATAAAACTATTGTACGTATAGCATTATATTTCCAGCAACCTATATTTTAAAAATATAGATTCTGCATTTCAGATGTATGTTTTTACTCCTGTGAAAAAGAATGAAGGGTCAAAAGAGACTCAGACTGATGTTTTTATTTTGCTTAATCTTTTTGCTAACTGCTTACTCTTTGTCTGGGGGACAGTGTAGCATTGTAACCTGAAAAACAGTATCATAGTTGCAAAACATCTTTCAATTTTATTTTGCAATACTCATGTTCAAAGTAATGACCCAATATGCACATCCACAGAACTGAATTAAACCGAAGACCTCATTTTGCTGTCTATTCTTCTATTTATTCTCTCACAACTTATGGTGTTCTGTGATGTGAACTACCTCAGTCAGTATGGTAAATGGAATGGTTGTACAAGCCTGTCTTATGTCATAGCATTACATCCTTAGGTTTATGATATATAGTTTTATAATTTGATAATTCCACTGCAGCTACAGGAACAAGAAAGGCACTGGTTTTGGATAAATTGTGAAAAGCATTGTTCTTTTTGGAACATGTTCCTCATTCCCTCAGGGAGATGGTAATAGCTTTTCCAAATGCTTAATGAATGCTACATTTGATGACTATTTTTTTTCACATACACTTTTCTTTCTCCATCTTTCTTTCTCTCTCTCTTTTCAATTTTTCCACCCGTCTACCCTTCATTGTTTCCCCTCCACTCATGGATTTCATTGTTTTCTTCTCCTGTACCTACAGCAGCACCTGCTGGCAGTGAGCCGGAAGGACCCGTTTAAACAGTCCTCCACATCAGTTGGCATTAAGCTCTGCCAAGCCGTATTGATGAGTTGCCTCAAATTTTATGTCTCCCTGCCAAAAAAAAATTTGATCTGGTTGATGATGGATGATTATTTCTTTCACAAGCCAGAGTATCATTGCTAATTAAATCCAGTTAACATCTAATAACTAACATATTGTAAATATCAATATAAAAAATTTATAAATATAAAAATATAATCTGCTTTAATGTACTACCAATCAATGACTTCTTCACCTTCAATTGCAACAGTACAAGATTACACAATAGATATAAACTTAATATACACCACTCCAAACTTGATTGCAGAAAGTACGACTTCAGCAACAGAGTGGTCAATGCCTGGAACACACTACCTGACTTTCCCTACTAGATTAGATTAGATTCAACTTTATTGTTATTGCCATGGATACAGGCAACGAAATGCAGTTAGCATCCAACCAGAAGTGCAAAACAACAGTAAAATATAAATACATGTATGCAAATATGCAAGGCATCCATGAATATGTCAGTGGAAAACACAACAAAATGTATGTACAGGAGCACACAAAGATAAGTGTGACTGCACATATATGAACATATACAACTGTACAAAATGTTTATGGACACATTGAATATAAATACAAATGCACACAGAATTATACAAAATACATCATATATTATAAAGGGAAGCATTAGCATATGTGTGAGGACAAACTAACTGAGAAGTTCTGCAAGGAAATCGCTGTGTGGTAAAAGCTGTTCCCTAGCCTGCTGGTCTTAGACTGCAGGCACCTGAACCTTCTCCCAGATGGAAGAAGAGTAAACAGTCTGTGGGCTGGATGGAAGGGTTCCTTAATGATGCTGGGGCTTTACACAGACATTGTTTCCTCTGAATGTCCACAATGGCAGGAAGTGGAATCCCTATAATGGACCACCCTCTGTAATGCCTTTTTTTTTCTTTTATAGTGCAATTTCCATACCAAACTGAGATACAGCTAGTTAAGATGCCTGATCCTCCTAAGATGCCTGATTCTCCTGTCTCATCCACTCCTTTTCCCTTAAACTAACCACTATTGACCTCACCCCTTTCCTAAGAGGTATGTAAGGGGCATGCATAAGTGCACAATTGTGCCTACTGTCCCTGTCCTATTGTCCCCAATTATTTGTAACCATTTATGTTTATTATCTTGTAAATTATTGACAAATAAATAAATAAATAAAAAGTAAAATTATATCTGTAAACATAGTTGGCTGGATTCCTTCCTTCCAGAAAACCCCTCAGGCAAAACCTCTGAAATATATTCTTGGTTTTATTTTATTAGATATGTTTGCTAAACAAAAACGTTAATGTGCTGGATCATCAGATTAACTGCCTTTTGAGAAGTCTGCATTTAGTTTATGTCCATGATGGCAAACCTATGGCATGTGTGCTGGAAGTGGCATGCAGAATCATTTCTGCCGGCATGCAAGAGGTCGCCTATAAGAGCCCCACTGCGCATTTGCACGTGCCCCCCACCAGCCAGCTGATTGTCGAGTATCTGCTGCACATGCATGAGGGGAGATGTGCACATGGGAGATGCATGCGCATGTGCAGAGGCTGCAGTGCAGAGGGGTCACATGCACATGTGCAGGGAGCAATGGGAGTCAGGCGCACATTGCATCATGGGCACAGGCATGAGAGCATGCACACATGCGAACACGTGCAAATTTTTGGCATGCAACGTGGAAATTGTTAGCCATCATTGGTCTATGTTAAGAGTAGAAGGATGACCAGTCATTGCACTTATGAACCAGTAGGGGTTACTCAATTTTTCTGATGATTAAACTTTGACTCAAAACCTGTGAGTCTTTTTGTTTCTGCTTTGAAAGCAAGCATTGAAAAATTTACTGACAGAGAATATTGTGTAAAGTTCTTGGAATGCCATGCCACTGTAAATTATCCTGATTGAAAAGCCTGCATTTGCTTTCTAATCCTGTGGAAAATAAAACTTACATGAGGGAATATTTTTTCAGCCATAAATAGAAAATTGCTAAATGTAACATTAATCGTAGAAAAATGCATTTCAGAGCTTCTCATTCTCAAACTTTGCTTTGTAAAACACACAGAATTTTAAAGTTTGATATTGCTTAAGTCAAAGGACATCAAATTTTTCTATTACACCAATATCAAATGAGAGTAAGATATGTAAATGTATGTATAGTCATATCACAAATGTAATACTGTAATGCACTCTACATTGTCTACCCATGAAGATCATTCAAAACTGTAATTGGTCTACAATGGGCATGGTGGCATGATAGTGGTGGATTTGTCACCCATATCTTTGCAGTAGTGGCCGGGGCCTTCCAGAGGCAGTTCAAGTTGTTCATTCTCACCTATAAAACCCTTAATGGCATAGGGATACTGTCTCCAATGTTTTCTGTCTACCCATTAAATTCAACAGAGTCGGCAAGCCTCAGTTCTCTTTAGTCAAACAATGTTATTCATAGGGAGCCGCAAAGCATGCATTTGTGTGTGTGTGTTACAGCACCTGTTCTCTGGAACAATATTCCCTCCCTCCTGCCCCACCGCCCAAGAGCCAGATGGTTCCCCCCTCTGCATTCATTTCATAAGTTTTGAAAACCTGGCTTGGCTCCCAGGCCTGAGGTTAGGATGAATGTCTAGATTTTGTTGCACTTTTTTCCTGCACTGATGGAGTTTCCCTACCCAGACACAGTTGTTAAATGTAACATCTTTTAAATGTAAGTTACCTGGTATCACCTAGGAATGAAGAAGTCTATAAACACAATGAACAAATAAAATTAATATTACTAGTATAATACCAGACTAGTAAAGCCTACACTGAGATTAAAAAATACACAAACATATTCAAGAAGGGGAGGGAATTAAAACTCTTTAATAACCCATGCAATAATGTATAAATGCAATGACAATTTTGTTGCACTTTTTATTTGTCTTTTCATTAGTACTGTATATTTTCAATGTATATATCCTATATTCATGGATATACTGTATGTCTATAAACAGATATATATATAACAGATATATAACATATCCATAAATGCTGATGATTTCTTAAGATTGTTATCCATGTTATAAACAGTGGAGCACCAACAAATAAAATGTTGGCAATCCTTTCAAAATTACAAACTAATATCTCAACACAGCTGGCAAATGAGAGCCCAAAGTATCTTTCACTTCAACTTTAAAGCCTATGAAATATTTGATCATGAATGAATTTGAAACAGTATTAACCTTAGACTATCAGCAAATAAATACTGATAAAAACTTTTCCTTGTGATGTTAATAGTATTTTATAACAAAAGAACCTTTTTTTTCATTTGATCCTAATCAGGATTACATTCAGTTGATCGTCTGATTAGAGCATGTGCTCAATCAAACAGCTTACAATATATATTTATTATAATATGTTATTCCTATAGGTTGAGAACTGAAAAAAATACCTTCATGTACAGTAACTGAAAAGTTAGATGTTCATCATTTTCAGAAGTTAGATTAATGTCTGAAAATGGAGAAGAAACAGCAGATGTATTTCAGTTTTCTTTTATTTCCCATTTATAAGTTTATTGAAAAGGACCAAGTTTCATGATAAATCTTATGATTGACCTGTTAAAAAGTGATGAAAATCCTCAACATGAAGTTTTAATATGCAGACTAGACTCATTTCTGTGTTTGTGCATATATGTTTTAATTGTTCCTTTGCAATCTTCATGTAAGGCTAGCAGTTAAGAAAGGAATGTTTCTTGTATCAACAATGTTATATTCAAAAATCCTACTAAAGCAAAATTTATCTTAATTAATTGCAATTAAGTTTTTTATTTCCCTTGGATGTCCAGTGGGTTAGTCTCATAACATCATGTGTAATATCATCAAATCAGTTCAACGTCGTTGCATTGTTTATCAACATTTCTTTTCAGCAAAAATACCTTAATCAAACTCTAAATCAATAACAAATAAAACTTAAAATTAAAATGAATGTGATATTAACATATTTCTCCTTTTCTTTTCATGAAGTGATTAATTTTTTTCCATCCAGCTAGATGAAAAATGAATCAGTTAACTAAATAGTCATCAATTATCAAAGTTTCATTTTATTTTTTCTTGACTGAGTTGGATCTGATGTGCAGTAATGAATAGCAGTTCATTACTAATCTTTGCAGACAATCAGTCATTTGAGGTACTTTGAAGATTAAAGGGCTTTGTAAGCACTCAATATTAATATTGTTTTTATTGGTTGGCTTTGATCACAGACAATTGAAATCATTTCCTATACTATACTTTCTCTACTATTTTTTTCTTAGAATTATACATCAAACCGTGGTTAAGGTGAAACATTCAAAAAGCATTTTTCATTTATATGATATGGTTGTAATTATTTATAGGAGGAATTAGGCATTCTGTAAAGTAGTTTTAAACTTCTGAAGTTCAGATATTAAGAGAGTATAAGTATTCCTTTTCTGGATATTTCTTGAATTTGGATTTTGATATTAAAGCTGTGAAGAGTTTCAAGTGAATGATTAGATTCCTTAAAGCTTTAATCACCATAACTCCATCATAAAATCAGAGTGGAGATCCTCCATGTACAATAGCTAGGTAAATGTGACATACTAGTTCCTAGGCTTTATCAATGTATTATGTATCAAGAAAGGGGTAGAACTGGCATCCTTGAAAGAAACTGTAGTAACTCTCTCATTAAAAGGCTCTCTGTGGATCCAGTGATCTTTAATAACCAAATCTCCATCTCTAATCTAGAATTTTGGAAAAGATTATCAAGACTGTGTTTGCTGATTAACTAAGGAATATCCAAGGGAAAACAGTTTATATGAACTATTTCTCAAATCAGGTTTCAAGCATAGACTTGGAACAAACAAACATTGATTGCTTGTGGATCCAATCATCAGGGCTTGGATAGAAACCCTGCTAGTCCTTTAATTCTCCCAACAACTTTTGAAACCACTGATCATAATATCCTTCTAAATTTATATTTTTATATTGGAGTAGACATTTTATGCATGGACTTAACTAATTCTCTGTGAGAAAGCTGTTTAGTTGTCTTCCTATTTTTGAAGGTATCCAATTGAGATCTGCAAGATTAAAATTCTCCAAAAGGTCTCTTTCATTTTTCATTATGAAAGCAGGATGAAGCAGCTTAGATGTTTTAAATTTCTCCATTATAACCTGCGGATCATTTCCCCCCAAATCAAATCTGGACTCTTACAAAAGCAAAATTGAATCTGATTGCCAGAATCTTAAATTAATTCTCAAATCACAAATTAAAATTAAATTGATCCCTTTTTGAATCTTGAATCTTAACTTTGAATAAATTCAGAGCAATTAATAAGACTATTACTACTAGATCGCTTTTATTTCTAAGAATATACTAAGTTTCCAAATCTAGAACACATTCTTTGAGCATTAGAACCAGACTACATTTAATGTAGTCATTTGTCATTTCAACCATTGTGTGTGTGTGGGGGGGGTGGGGAAATTAAACTTAAAAATGGAGCTAGTTATTCTCATGGGCCTCCACTGGGAAGGACAAAAGGTATAAACTGAAATGCATTATGGCACAGAGGTTGGAACATACATACTTGTATCAGATGTGAATAATCATCCTTTCATTGCTGTTTGCAACAAACAGTAAGGCAAATTAGAAATGCATTGCACAAAAACGCTTATAAAATATAATGAATTTGAAGTTCATAGGAGAACCTGAAATGAATTTGTAGATAAAAATTAATGTATCCCAGTCTTTAGTTTAAAATTTTATTAAAGCAAACAACAAGCAAACAAGCAAACCATTTTATGGTATAATATGTAAGGTATCTTAAATTATCAACTAATTGATGTGGAATAGAAATGAATATATAAATCATGGGGAAATACAAATAGAAATATAATACAGAGGAAACAAAATGCCATATAAAATATAAAATGTCATATAACATGTGAATGCTCTCAAATTATATTCAGAAATCTATTTATTCACAGAAATATGCAACATTTATTTTACTTTTTTCAGCCAAATTCATATACCAGATTTGTAGTTAGCTAAATGAGAATTTGGCAAACACCTACACCTATAGCTGGAATTTTAAGAAAAATAAGCAAAAAAGGGTAGCTGTAGTCTAGTATAATTTTAAAATATAATCATTAATTATAATAATATATAATTAATTAATAATATAATCAACAATATAATTAATAACAATAATATATAGTTAATAATAACAACAATAACAACAATGACAATGACAACAACAACAATAATAATAATGGGATCTGCTCGCATAATCCGCTGATACATCATGCAGTCCTAAACACTTGGGAAGTGTTTAATCACTAATGATTTGTGATACGAAACCCAGCATGGTTATCTCGTCTGCTGTGTATATTGTCATGTTATTGATGTTATTGTATAACAATAACATCAATAACAATATGATTCAGAAGCAAAAAACTTATATAATATCATACACAGACTACACACTGTATTATATAATTATAATATGCATATTATTAACTCTGCACCATACCTCCATTTTACAGCTTGTAAGTAATAATTCTAACTTTCTTTCCTCTATCTATTGCCATTTTCGTGTGATGGTTAAGGCATGAGGCTAGAAACCAGGAAACTGTGAGTTCTAGTACTGTCTTAGTACAAACCCAGCTGGGTGATCTTGAATTACTCATTATCTTTCAGCCCTAGGAAGGAAATAATGGCAAACTACTTCTAAAATCTTGCCAAGAAAACTCAGGACTAATTTAGAATGTTCACTAATGTAAACATAATGAATTTGTCATCTTAGTACTTTCATTAATATAAAACGTGGCTTGAAAACATCAGAAAAACAGTCTAGACTAGATATAAGACAAATCACATTTAAAAATACACAAAAATATGTAGTCATTTCCCTTTGCACTTAAATGATGTCAGAGTAAGTACTACATTAGCATCTGTAAAGAGAGTTTTCATCATTATTAAAAGATCCTTTCTCAACCACCCAACTTTATATAACCTTTGATGAAGGCTTTCCAACAAAAAATAATC
Source organism: Bungarus multicinctus (assembly GCA_023653725.1). NCBI lineage: Eukaryota > Metazoa > Chordata > Lepidosauria > Squamata > Elapidae > Bungarus > Bungarus multicinctus. The sequence goes on from CM042840.1 coordinate 68,020,397, forward strand.
TTTCAAATTTACTGTTCTTAATCTCTGAAGAATTCTTATCATCAAAATTGGCAGTGGGAATTGAGTGGTCTTGGAAATAAACAGGGAAAGTTGCTTGTGCACAAGAATTAAATAATTAGAACAGGGGTGTCAAACTCACGTCATCACGGTGGCATCACGTGAGGTCTCTGGACTTTTTCCCCCTTCATTAAACTGGATGTGAGCGTGGCTAGCACGTGATGCATCCGGCTTGCCGGTCGGGAATTTGACAGCTCTGGATTAGAATGTTTTATCTTGGCTAACAGCCTCACAGCTGTGGTACTTTCTAAACAATTTTTAAAAGGACCCTTGTGTTTATACATCATCTAATGTGAATTCATTAATGCATAAGTGAGACCAAACTATCTCTATCTAGCTAAGGTAGAAAGGAGCATAAGCATACATCCAGATGTTTCTGAATGATTCCCAAAGTCAGTCCTGAAAATGTGCTTGTATAGAAGTATGTATTGTTTCATAACAACTAATGCTCCATGCTTCTACAATATAAATACTGTTTATGTGCCAACCTTAATGAGTAAAAAATGTTCAGAAGAATGTTGATCTACACATCCAATGACAAAGATTCTGAAGCATGAGACAGTAAACATTCATCTTTAGGTGAAGATGTGAAATCCATTCAGCTAGAATGTTCGGTGGTAACCTGGGATTACAAACCAGACTTTATTTCATCTGGAGTGAGTTTCAAGCACAATAATACAAGTTCAGGACCTAGATGAGGCAATGAAAATGTCAATGAGAAAAGCTCCATTGGGCTGCAACCTTGCAAAGGGGAAAATATGCTTGCTTTAATTTCAAATGAACTGCTGCTAAATCAGAAATAAACTCATATCTACAAACTACTGGACATGTTGAGTCTGGGTAGTTTCTGAGTAACTGCTGAATTGCTTCAGAATCTATTTATTTGAATGTTCATATTATTTTAGAAAAAGTTCCACACCTAAGGGAGCATTTGAAGTTGAAAAGATGTTTTGACTATGGTCTCTTGGAGAAAGTACTTTTAAATTTATTTATAAACAATCCAGATTTAGGTTGAGCAGTGAGATAAATCACATTTGCTAATAATATAATGCTGCTCAGAGTAGCAAATATATAAGGATTGCAAAGAGCTTTAAAGAGCTCTAACTGGAAGAATGCATCTCAAAATGGCAAATGCAAATCTATGTAGCAAATGCAAAGTCATCCATATTGACAAAAAAAATCAGACTTTAAACAAATATTATTAGATCTGTTCCTTATTGCATTAAGGTATCATTTCAACATTAAAACTTGACAGTCATTTTTTCTTAACAGTCCAGTCAAAAATATAATGGTAAATAAATGGAAATGAAGTTATACATTCCATAACTGTGGACCTTTTTTTTTTTAATATGTTTCCTCTGACACTACGTAGAGGTAGCGTATGTCTTGGCGTTGTTTGCTGGTCTACTAGAATGTTGATGTTTCTGACATTGAAATAATGTTTTAGATTCCCTCTGGATGTGTAATGCTATCTATATGGCCATTAAAAGGAGTTGAGTGTTAGCTTTGGAAGCTATATTAGCATCAAACTTTTCCACACTGCTAAGATGGAATCTGTGGGAGTGCCCCTGCAGGGGCCCCTCCTGATGCCTGCAGCAGTGCCCCCACAGATCCCAACTCAGCCGGTGGTCACCATGGTGATTCCACCAGCCAGGCCAGTGCCGCCAAGGTTTAGAGCAACTTTTAATGGGAAGCCAGAAAAACTTGCTTATTTCCTCAGCCGAATCTGGACATATATAGATCAATTTGGAAACCAATATGAAACAGAGCATGACCTAATTTCTGCAATTACTGATGGGATGAATGAAGAAGATGCTTTCACCTGGATAGCCCAGCTACACAATGAGGATGCTGCGGAGCTAAACGATGCAGATGCATTTGTTGAGCTGCTCTGGGCTAGATATGAAGACCCCGACAGAGTAGGTGAAAATGAAGACAAAATAAAGGAGATGAAGCAAGGTGATCAACCCATAAAAGACTTTGTGTGGGACTTTAGACATGTTGCAGATAACCTCCTGCATTGGCCTGACAGGGTACTTCTGCACTATTTTGAAGAAACCATTGATCCAGAAGTCAGAAAAGCCTGTGGCATCTGAGCGGTACCAGAGTGACTGCAAGACTGGTATGCCATGTCCATTGATCTGGATAGAGAAATTCACCCACACTGAAAACCTGCCTCTGAGAGGCCCACTAGGAGAACTTTGGCCAGACATTCTCTGACTAAATCTGCTGAAGTCGCTCCTACCCAACCTACAGGAATGATCAAACGCTACTGTTGTGGTCATGCTAGTCATTGGGCTTCTGAATGTCTGGCCCCTGCACTGGTTCCACAATCAAGGCCCAGTACAGCTACCAGAAGCAGGAGAGTTCCAGAAACCCGCAGACACCAGTCAGTTTGCCAGATAAACTATAGAGGTTCCCCTCCCCACAGAAGAGAGCAAGGAACCTCTGGCCATAGAAACCCTTTCTGGAAAGGCAAATGAGGAAGAGGAGCCCATGGTGAGTGCAGCCATCCCCCAGTGAAGTTAGTGGTGCCTGAGACTGGGGAGATTGGGGAATTAGAAGCAGTAATAGATACAGGATGTTCCAGATGCCTGATTGGGCTCCTTATCATTGAGCAATTAGGGATAAAAAGTAAAATTCTAAAACACCCAATCAAGTTTGAACAGGTAGATGGAACATTAATTGGAGGAGTCCCAGCCATCCAAATTACAGAATTGATCAGATTAGAAATGGGTAGGCATTGTGAACTCATATGATTTATAGTAACTCCAAAAATGTCAGAATCTGTCATATTGGGACTTACTTGGCTTGATAAATGGGGCCCTATCATTAAATGGGAGGATAAGTACCAGAAAATCATAATTGGCATTGGCCCGCTGCCCCATTCCCTCCTGAAAAAAGACGGCCACCCAGCAGGGGCCCACAGTCAAAAGCAGCAGCTACCGCTTCAGACTCTCCTCCAGGCAAACCCCAGGTTCCTAAAGAACATAGAGATTTGGTTGAGGCTTTTAGTGAGGAAGAATGCAACATCCTTCCCCTTCATCGAGCCACTAATTGTGGGGGCGTCACGAAGCTCCCATGTGATGCCTCTCCTGCGCGAGCTGCATTGGTTGCCGGTGGTTTTCTGGTTCGCTTTAAGATTCAAGCGATCCATGGCATTGGACCAGGTTATTTGCAGGACCGCGTTCTGCCAGTAATCTCCCACCGACCTGTGCGTTCCCACAGGGAGGGCCTTCTCCAGATGCCGTCGGCTTCTATGTGTCGTCTGGTGGCACCTAGGAGTAGGGCCTTCTCTGTGGGGGCCCCTACCCTCTGGAATGGTCTGCCTCCAGGAATACGCACTAATATAGATCTGAGAGCTTTCAGACGTGCATTAAAAACCTGGCTCTTTCAGGCCGGCCTAGGGTGACATGGGATTTTTAATTTAGTATTTGTGTTTTAATCGAGTTTTTAAAATTTGGGTTTTAATTAACTTATTGGGGGAGGGTATAATTTTAGACAGCCTAAATTATTTAATTTATTTTTAACTTTTGTATATTGTAATGGAGTCTTTGGTTGGCTGTGCACCACCCTGAGTCCTTCGGGAGAAGGGCGGTATATAACTAACTAACTAACTAACTAACTAACTAACTAACTAACTAACTAAATACCTGGGGCAAAGCTGCCCAAACCAAAGATGTATCCCATGACATCAGCCAAGATGGCTTGAGTTGAGGAAATACATTGATACCAATTTAGACAGAGGCTTCATCAAACCAGCAAAATCTAAGTTGTCAGCTCCAGTATTATTTAAAAAGAAAGATGGCAGGTTCGTATTATGTGTGGATTTTCAAGGCATGAATGCGGTGTGCATACAAAACATGTACCCCCTCCCCCAATGAAGGATTTGCTAAATCATCTCTCCAAAGGTAAAATCTTTACCAAGCTAAATCTGAGCGAAGCCTACTACTGAGTCCACATAAAGGATGGAGATGAGTGGAAAACAGCATTTAACTGCCCTCTGTGTCATTTTCAGTTCTGCCTTTTGGACTCCAAGGGCTCCCTGCTGCATTTATGCAAGTGATCAATGAAGTGTTACATGCACATTTGCTCAAGGGGGTCCTTGTTTACTTGGTGACATTCTTATATTCAGCAAGACCCAGGAAGAACATGTCGAATTAGTCAGACAAGTACTGAAAAAACCTTTAGCTCCAAACTATATGCAAAGCTGTCAAAATGTGAATTCCATGAAGAGTCTTTGGACTACCTGGGGTACCAAGTATTGAATCAGGAGGTTTAGATAGACCCTGGAAAAGTGAAGGCAGTGCTAGACTGGCAGCCCCCAAAGACATGCAAACAACTTCAAACCAAAACCTAATCAACCTCTCACTCGGACAATGAATTGTCAAAAATATTTTGAAACTTTAAAACATCTTTTTGCAGCAGATCCAACCAAGCCTTTTGTAGTCGAAGCTGATGCCAGTGATGTGGCTGTGGTGGCAGTTCTACTTCAAAGAACTCTCAAGACCAACTGATGCCTTGTGCTTATGTGTCAAAAAAGTTGACTGACACAGAATGTAGGTGGACAGTTTGGGAAAAAGAGGCTTTTGTCGTGTGATGGGCTTTACTATCTTGGAGGCATTTCCTGGAAGGAGTTTTATTTTATTTATTTTATTTTATCAAACACTTATATACCGCCCTTCTCCCGAAGGACTCAGGGCGGTGCACAGCCAATTCTATCCCAACACATAATACAAAAATTAAAATGAATTAAATAATTTGGGCTGTTAAATTAAAAGTTACGGAGTCTTTTGAGGTGTAGACTGATAAAAAAACCTTGAGGCTCTGAAGATCCCTCAAAAGCTTTCCCCTAAACATGTTTGCTGGGCTCAATACTTCAAGAGATTCAACTTTAACCTGAAATATATCCCGGGGGGGAAACTTATTGGCGGATGCCTTGCCAAGAAAACCCCAATTTGACAGTCACCGGGAGGAAGTAGTGCAAACTATGATAGCAGAAACCCAACATGCCGGCCAAGTGACCACCAGAGGCCAAGCCAAATGCAGCCCTAAACTCCTTGAGGACAAACTGACAACCGATTTGAAAGCAGCACTTTTAAACAATCCATGGTTTGTTGAAAATCAAATTGATTTGACAATGAATGAAGGATTAGTTTGGAAAGGAGCCAAGATTTATGTATCCAATACCATGAGATTGATGGTACTAAAATGCATGATGATTCTTGATTGGGGGGTCACTTTGGGTTTCTAAAAATCCTACATTTAGTCAGAAGACAATTCTGGTGGCCAAAAGTGAAGACTGATGTCGAGGACTATGTAAAAAGCTGTTCAATTTGTGCCACAATGAAATATAGAACTGGGAAACCCCCTGGTCTTCTCCAACAAATAGCTGAACTAATAAAGCCATGGGAAGAAATAACGATGGACTTTATCATGGGGTTATCAGAGAATAGAGAAAGTACAGTGATTTGGACTGTTATCAACTTTTTTCCAAGCAAGCCCACTTTACAACATGTACTGGATTACCTTCAGCTAAAAAATTGGCCAAACTGTTTGTGAAGTATATTTATCTGCTCCACGGAGTGCCACATTGAGTGATCTCAGACCGAGGTGTAGAGTTTACTGCTAAGTTCTGGAGGGAGTTTTTAAAGTCCAGTGGGTTGTCCCAATGGCTTCCTCAGCATTCCATCTAGCATGTAATGGCGCCGTGGAGAGAGCAAACACTAGGCTGGAACAATACATTAGATTTTATGTAAATTATCAACAGGAAGACTGGATGGATTTATTGCTATTTGCAGAAGTTGCTTATAATAATGCAGTACACAGCAGCACTGGCTTGACTCCTTTCCAAATCACTACTGGCATGAATTTTGGTCCCTATGCCTGAGTTACTTACAGAACCCCAACATCTATGTCCTTAATGGATTAGATGGAATCATTAAGAAAAGGTTGGGAGAATACAAAAAATATTCTAGCAGAAGCAACTAAGGAATATAAAAAACAAGCAGACAAACATAGATCCCTCCAACCACCTTTTAAGGTGGGTGACAAAATGTTTTTGTCAACTAAATATTTCAAATTGAAGCTTCCCAGTAAGAAGTTGGAACCTAAATTTCTGGGTCCCTTTTCTATATCAAAAGTAATAAATCCAGTGACTGTTCGACTTAATCTCCCTCAGCTATTATGAAAAATACACCCAGTTTTTCATAGTAGCTTGTTGAGGCCTGCTGTTGGTTCCAATCTACGACCCATACGAGCAGTTCCCTCCAAACCTTTGGCAGTACAGTGGGAAACACATTATGAAATCAAAAATATCCTTGATTCTAAATTATACTGAGGACAATTACAATATTTAGTGCTGTGGAAAGGCTACCCTTTGTCAGAAGCTACTTGGGTGAAAAGTTGGGATATATGAGAAGATAGATTAGTTAAGCAATTCCATGACAAGTTTCCCGACAAGCCAAAGAGTCCCCTTGGAGGGGGGAGAGGGGGTTAACCCCTTGTTGTGTTTTGTTTATTGTATTTTTCAGGATGTGATTTTTTTCAAGGGGGGGTGCCTGTCAACTTTGGAAGCCATATTAGCACCAGACGCTTCCACACAGCCACATTCTTGAGCCTGGGAAAATGGGAGACAGGAATTTCTTGGAGTGTATATGGTTATAGCATTATTCTTCTAAGTCAAGGTCATGTTATCTCTGCACCTGGTTGAGAGGAAGTCTCAAGCTGAGGCAAATGGTGATTGGGGCATATGATGCAATGAGGGATGCAGGGGGTAGATTTGTAGTTTTTACTTATTGTAAGGAAACCTAGAACTTTCAAATTTGGGATTTCCCAGATGTGCCAGTTTCCTACCAAAATAAAAAAGAACTTTGGAGAGGATGACTGTCTCGGAGTTATTTGTTGGAATTGAGGTTTTCTGGAATGCTGAAATTGAGATTAGTTAACAATGATGCTAGATATTGTAACCAATATAATTTCAACTATTCAAGGGCAATAGGACACTCCCATGTACAGTGCTCATGTCATCTTCATGTGGATATCACTATAATTATTGTAACAGAATGCAGTACAATTTTTTCAGTCAGAAATAGGCTTCTATCATGTTCTTAATTCTTTTGACATTTAATAAAAAATGAAATTGAAAAATTAAATCACATTTTTCTTCCAAATTTGTAAAAAGTTTTGTAGCAAGAATATTTTGTCCATAATTCTAGTGGTGCATAGACAAACCAATCTGGCATATATTCCTGAAGTCTAGTGTTGAAAGAGTTGGGATGCCATCCTACTACGTTCCAGGTCCTCTACAAGTCAATGTCCTAAAACAGGGGAAAGGAGGTAGTGATCCTCTGTGACATCTTACTGATGACAAGAAGTCATATCTCTAACATGACAGGCTGTGAATGTCTATATTTCAGATTGGACTGTAGAAACAAGTTTAAATGCTCATGTTGTTGCAGACCAAGTTCTCTTCCTAAGCTCTGGGATCTGATGATGGGGTAGTATTGGAATTTTCCCTGGTATTGGTATACAACTTCTAAATCCTATGCAAAGGGCTTAGTATGTGGCAACCATTAACTCATTTCAAGCAACATTTGGCCTGAGGAAATAAACAGGATCTTAGGGAAAATTAGTACAGTGATCTGTATTTTAGATTTGTGCCTTCCCTGGCTAGTTAAGATCTCCCAGGAAATGACCTGCAGGTGATTTCTGGTAATTATAAATTTTCTCTGGGAGTGGGGTGATAGCTTAGATCTTTAAGGAGGTCATTACTAGATCTCATCCAGATGTAGAATTTTTGTCCTGACTCCAAACTCCCATTTTTATGGAAGATTGTTGAGAAGGTAGTTGTGCTGCAGTTCCAGAGGATCCTGGATGAAAAAAATCTATGGAGATTCTCTGTCATCGAGATCATGGTTGTCTTAAAGGTGTTTCTTCAAATTTGACTTTGGTTTTTCTTTGAAGACATTTCACTTCTCATCCAAGAAGCTGAAGAAGCTTCTTGGATGAGAAACGAAATGTCTTCAAGGGGAAAAAAATTCAGTTGCCTTTTGAAAAAAGCACCTTTGGGACTGGATGTAAAAGATAATTTGAACTCCTTTCTGTCATGATTCAAACCTGTATATGGGATGGAAACAGCATTGATCATGCTTTTAGATAATGTCTGGCAGAATCAAGCTAGTGTGGTCCATCCATTCTCATTCTACTTGATTTCTTAGCAGCTTTTGGTACCACTGAACATCTAGGTCCGATCTAAGTATAGTATATAAAATCATACATTACAATGTCCTACCTGTCAATGAATACTTCAGCTTCAACCATAACAACACAAGAGCAAACAATAAATACAAACTCAAGGTTAACCACACCAAACTTGATTGCAGGAAATATGACTTCAGCAATAGAGTGATCAATGTCTGGAACACTCTACCTGACTCTGTGATTTCTTCCCCAAACCCCCAAACCTTTAACTTTAGACTATCTACTATTGACCTCACCCCTTTCCTAAAAGGTCTGTAGGGGGCGTGCATAAGCGCACCAACGTGCCTACCGTCCCTATCCTATTGTTTCTTTTATTTTTCTTACATGTATCCATTTAATGTATTCATAACTATGTTTATTCTTATATCTATTATCTTGTAAGCGATTGACAAATCAAATAAAAAAAAACATGGTATCCTTCTGGAACAGCTCTGGGTGTTGGATGTAGGCACTTTCTTGTTCTTATTCACTTCCTTCTTGCAAGGCTTTCTAAGTAAATGTTGTTCAAGGACATGCGTTCTGCCTCCAGAACTTGCCTTGTGAGAGTTCTGATACTTTCTCTTTTAATGATGGAGATTATTCATCACTGTAGAGTGAAATTATCAGTATGCTGATAATTTTTAGTTGTACATTTCTGCCTATAATAAGTTTAACAATGCTGCAACCATCCTTTCTCAATGCCTGGAGGCTGTTGAAATCTGGATGAGGAGCAACAACTAAAACTGAACTCTAAAATCATAAAACTAGCAAGATGGAGTGGCTCTATATTACAGGCTGTTTGGCTCTTGGAGAATTAGCATATTTGGCCATAGATGGGGTTGCACTGAATTAGTTTGATCAGGTGCAAATCTGGAGTTCCCTTGACTTGCAGCTCCTATTGGAAGAGCAGGTGGCAGTCATAACCAGAAAACCTTTGTCCAACTTCATGCTCTACAATAGTTATGTCCATTCCTGGATCAAAAGGTTCTTCTCGCAGTCATCCATGCCCTGTCACCTCCTGTCTAGAATATTGTAATGTGTTCTATACACTCCAGTGAAGTGTATTTTGGAAGCTCCAGTTAATTCAGAATGCAGTGGCCCAAACAATTTCCTGCAAACCTAGACTTGTGCAAATGTCTCTTATGTGGGAGCTGCACTTTCAAGGAATTCAATGTGGTTATTATCTTTAGAACCCTACATAATTTAGGGCCAGGCTCACCCAGCCCACAAGAATAGAAAGGCAGATATGTTATGCCTGGATCCCATCAATTAGAGATGTACATCTAATGGGTCCAGGGAAAAGGACCTTTTTGATGGTAGTCACATGTTTATATCATTCTTCCCAAGATATGGTTAGCTCCCATCCTGTGCTTTTTTGAAAAGTCTGATTTAATTGTCTTGTTTCTGTCATGGGGTATGGGGTGTGGTTTTTCTAATAGACTTTTATTATATAGTGGCTTTTAAAATGTTGTAAGCTGCCTGGAGTAACCTATGTGTGCTACAGAAAGAAAGAAAGAACGAAAGAAAGAAAGGAAGGAAGGAAGGAAGGAAGGAAGGAAGGAAGGAAATAGAAATAATAGAAATAGAACAACAGAGTTGGAAAGGATCTTGGAGTCTTCTAGTCCAACCCCTGCTTACACAGGAAGTCCTACACCGCTTCAGAAAAATGGTTATTCAATCTCTCCTTTAAAACTTCCAGTGTCCTTTAAAACTTCCAATCTCTCCTTTAAAACATTCATGACTTCTGGAGGCAAGTTGTTCCATTGATTAATTGTTCTAACTGAAATTTCTCCTTAGTTCTAGGTTGCTCCTCTCCTTGATTAGTTTCCACCTACTGCTTCTTGTCCTACCCTCAGGTGCTTTGGAGAATAGCTTGACTCCCTCTTCTTTATGGCAGCCCTTGAGATTTTGGAACACTGTTATCATGTCATCCTAGTCCTTCTTTTCATTAGACTAGACATACCCGGTTTCTGCAACCATTCTTTATATGTGTTAGCCTCCAGTCCCCTAGTTATCTTTGTTGCTCTTCTCTGCACTCTTTCTAGAGTCTCAACATCTTTTTTACATTGTGGCGACCAAAACTGAATGCGGTATTCCAACTGTGGCCTCACCAAGGCGTTATAAAGTGGTATTAACACTTCATGTGATCTTGATTCTATCCCTCTGTTAATGCCTAGAACTGTGTATGCATTTTTGGCAGCTGCAGCACACTGCTGGCTTATATTTAAATGATTGTCCACTAGGACTCCAAGATCTCTCCCACAGTTATTACTATTGAGCAAGAAATCACCTATACTATACCCTGTGCATTTGGTTTTTCTTGCCTAAATGTAGAACCTTATCTTTTTTCAATAATGAATTTCATTTGTTAGATAGCGCCCAATGTTCAAGTCTGTCAAGATCCTTCTGAATCTGAAGCCTATCTTCTGGAGTGTTGGCTATTTCTTCCAGCTTAGTGTCGTCTGCAAATTTGATGACTTCCCAATCTACCCCCTCATCTAAATCATTGATGAAGATGTTGAAGAGTATTGGGCCTAAAGCAGAGCCTTGGGGTACCTGCATACTTCCCTCCGTGTAATGCAGTTCCATTGAGGACTACATATTGAGTGCAGTTGGTCAGCCAGTTATAAATCCATCTGGTGGTAATAATGTCTAACCCATATTTTTCTATTTTATCAAATAGTAGGTTATGGTCTACTTTATCAAATGCCTTACTGAAGTTCAAGTAAATTATATCAACAGTATTCCTCTGGTCCATTAATTTTGTCAAAGAATGCATTAATATTAGTCTGGCATGATCTCTTTTTGACAAACCCATGTTGGCTTTTGGTTATTACTTTGTTTGCTTTGGTGTTCACTGATTCATTGCTTGATTATCTTTTCTAGAATCTTCCTTGGTATTGAGGTCAGGTCTGTAGTTTCCTGAATCTATTTTTTCCTTTTTTGAAGATGGGAACTACATCAGTTGTTTTCCAGTTCCTTCACAACCTTTTGGGTGTAATCCATCCAGTCCTGGTGATTGAACTCATCTAGGGTAGACAGATGTTCACTTAGCATTTTCTTCCCTATTTTAACTTGTGTTCCTAATCTGTTTTTTGTAGTGCTGTTTTTGATAGGTTGGACTGTTTTTTCTCTTTGTGTAAAGAGAAGGAAGGAAGGAAGGAAGGAAGGAAGGAAGGAAGGAAGGAAGGAAGGAAGGAAGGAAGGAAGGAAGGAAGGAAGGAAGGAAGGAAGGAAGGAAGGAAGGAAGGAAGGAAGGAAGGAAGGGAGATTGACCTGATAACAAGTATTTACAGTCATGTCAGATACCTCTATACTATGGTCAGCAATACAGTGGAAGTCTTGCTTCTCAGCAGGACTAAAATCTCATTTTATTCATTTATGCTGGCAGTATTTGTATAAGTGCATTTTAGTTCAATTATAAATATTTTTTATTGGCCATATCCAATTTTGGCTAGGTCAAGTCTCCAAAGTTAAATAGCAACCAGGATTTTTATGACCCTATCAATTCTAGAAAAGGTATTAAAACCAGCTTTCTTTTGCAGATTAATTTGGAGTCATTCCACATTCTTGGGTTTAATGTTTATTTAGGCTTATTATAATTCTCATGCTCCAAACATGCATTTAGTTTTTTTAGTAAAACTAAAAGGAGCAAGAAGGAAAGGAAAATATAAACAAATAGAAAGGAATTCATAGCCCATCCTGTAATATATCAGAATAACATGGAGGCAATGTCCATCCTTTTGTCAAACAAAACATTACTTGATTAGAAAATAAAGCATAAGAATTAAAATAGTGATCTCTCTTTTTTTTTTTAAAAAAAGTTCCAATTCCAAGAGCCTTTGCTTCAACAAATATTGTCAGTGTCTTGTTAGGGGAAAAAATGTATGCATTCACATCCAGACTGAGCTAGTTTGCTCAGCTGTTGTTGATGTCACTTTGACCTACTCAATATAAGTTCCTGAAATAATCCCCTATTTTATTAATAATGATTAAAAGGAAGCAGAATGGGTGAAATCATTCTCAAAGGATTGGGTAACTGGCTTTAGTCAGCTTTGTGAAAGTATTTATTTTATGACACATGAACATGTTTACTACTTCTCAGATGGCCTTTCTGACCAAACATAGACATTCAAGTTCATGCTGCTCTGTCAAGGCAGGACTGAAAAAAAATATAATATAGAGTTTTAAGGTCACAATGCTTATTTTCAAGGTAACATTGGTGGAATATCATATTTTACAGTAGATTATAACTAAACTACAGTACTTATTACGAAAACATCTTCAATTTCTTTAAGAACATTCCAAGAGGTATTCAGAATGCCAAACTTTCTAAGGAAAAGGGAGAAAATGAAAAGCAAAAACTGTCATCAAGATAAATGAATGCAAATAAAATTAAGAGTCACACAACCTTACTTTTATAAGTGCTCTTATTCACCCATTGTAACATTCCCAATTCTAATAGAATAGAATAGCAGAAGTGAAGGGAGCATGGAGATCTTCTAGTCCAATCCTCTGCTGAAGCAGGAGATTCTATACCAGACATACAAATATGTGGCCTGCGGGCTAGATCCGGTCCGTAATAGGCTGTAAAGTTGGCCCATGGGCCATCCCGGAGACAGTGAGGGCCCAACCACTGCCACCCTGGGCCCAGCCATGCCCACCCAATCAGTCATAACCAGGCCATGCTCCCCTTTGCCCCCACAAGGGCAAACAAACTCCTGATACAACCCACAATGGGATCTAGTTTGATACCCCTGCTCCAGGGGTGGGATTCTACCAGTTCGCACCTATTTGCTAGAACCGGTTGTTAACATTCTAAGCAGTTCAAAGAACCAGTTGTTAGAAGAAATTACAGGCCTAATCCTGTAAGGAAGGCTAGAAGGAAACATTCTGGTGTTGCTTACAGAAACTGCCTCTCCATTAACCCTTATTACATTCTTGGCAGGAGTAGACTTCCTATCTCTGGAACGTCTCTGGAGTTTTTTCCCCTCCTTTGCTGGTACTTTGCTTGTGTGGAGTGACCAAAAAGTGACTTATGACCATTTTCACACTTATGACTGTTGCAGCATCCCCACAGTCATGAGAGGCCAGGTGAGGAGATGGGTGCCTCAATGTGAGTGATACTGAGTTGGCCACACCCAGCCAAGCCATGGCCATCCAGTCACATGACCACCAAGCCACGCCTACCACCTAAGCCCACGTCCACTGAATCAATTGTTAAAATTTTTGAATCCCACCCTTGCCCTGTTCTATATCATTCTTTACAAATTGTTGTTCAGTGTCTTCTTAAAACGCTCAAGTCCTACAATTTCTGGAAGTAAGCCATTCCACTGACATATATGTATTTCCATTCTTTTTCACTGTGCCTATACATTTGTTTTCTGCTAAAAGTTTCCTCTAGAGCAATTCTTTCAAAAGATTGGAAAAATAGCTTTGAAAGCCAGTGAGATAGGAGTCAAACTGACATGACTTTTCATGCTATAAACTGACAATTCTGTCTACAACATAAAGGATGGAATGTGAAGGATTCTAGGAACCAATGGAGTACTAAATGCTATAAAATTCAGACACAGCAAAAACTGAAACTTTTCAAATTGAACAACGAATTTTGTTAAGCAAGCAATATGTACATCCTACCACTAAAACTTTTATAGCCTTGGAAAAAGAGAGTAAAAAATAGAGTAAAAACAGGACATTTTTATCAGTATCTTTTTTTCAGTGAATCTTGAATCTTGTAATTCTAATATCAGTCTGGGGGCAGAGGAAGAACTCATCCCTTTCTATTGCCTTTTAGTGACACAAATTTAGTCTCAAAGTTTGTATCATGATTGTAACCAGATAGGTTTTTCAATTAAAACGTGTGACTGAAATCATCACATATGCTCATTTAAAGTCATTGATTTCAGTGAGTTCTCAGCAGCCTATGTTTTACAGCAATGAAACTGTAATATATTGGCAATACTTTTTAGACTTGGCTCTAGGAATAAGAATAAACTATATTTAAACTTTTCAGAACACTACATCTAGCTGTAATATTTCCAAATGCTAATAGTTTGAACACTTTAATTATGTCTCTGTGATAAACAGAAATAAGTACAGATCTTTGCAAAACTTTTACTGGGAAAAACATTGTTTTGGGAACAGAAGCTATTAAGGAAGTGATTCATCTGCAATGATAAGCATAAAAGTTGAGCGGCTGTCAAGTAGACAATATGTCAAGAATGACCAACCACAGAGAGAATACATCACAAAAAAAGAACCCTCAATAATTATCACATTGATTAGTGTGGTTGGAATAAACAAAATGGCCAATATAGGAAATGAATGCAGTTCTTCTTTAAAAGAGAAGAGTTTACTTGTAACTAATAGTAAGGAATTAATCTCGCAAGATTTTTCCAATGCCCTGAACTCAGGCTAAACTTTAATGTTTTCCTTGAATCCAATATGAGCTCTACAGTTGAATAGATAATTAAATCTGAGTTTTTTACATTTAAAAACCAGACTCCTTATTATTTTGGCTTGGCCTATACCAGCTCAAGCCATTCTTCTGCCAGATGCATACAGCCAATGCACACAGCCACAAAATAAAGGAGCAAATTATCTAAATCCAGCCATGTTATTTTATACCCATTCCCATTCCTGGCTGTAAAAAAGGTACAACAGTAAATTAAAATGACAACTTGTTGCTTTTTCATGCAAGTTTCTTTATTTTGATCACAATTAGGGCCAGCCCTAATTCTGGTTGATAAATTTGGTCAGTTTACGAAGGCAGACTCAGACAGATAGTAGATTCAGATTCAATAGTCAAATCTGTGCTAGGAACTCTTATGTGAGACAAAGGAAACTAATGATAACAAAATGCATGTCTTTACATGCCTAGCATGTAAGTATCATCAATATTGTTTCATTTCTTATTTTCCTTGGCAAGGATAGCTGTTCATAATGACAAAAAACAGCAAAAATGGAGAAAGTTGGACCATAGCAGGCTTTCCATTTGAGGATTGCCATTCTGTCTGGTAGGTAATTACTTGGGTTAAGGATTGTACTAGCAATTATCAGTTGACTCCACTTCCTTGCAGGGATAATAGTCTTTCAGCTGCCAGAGCAAGGACTATTGTTTATATTACTGCAATTCATGAAATGCTTTTAAGTATTTAGGAAATTATAATACATAAGAATATGGAAATTTCTAATGCATAAACTCATACAGATTTACAATTAGTCAAATGATAAAAGATTGGTTGGTATATCCACACTAAAAGATATTAATAATTTACCAAATAGCAAAGGAATATGAGGATCATGGACTAAACTTGCTTTAAAATATATGCTCTTTGTATGTGTGCATATACATATGGGAAGGATGGGAGGGAGGAGGAGGAAGGGAAGGAGGGAGGGGAGGGAGGGAAGGAAGGAAATCAAAGCTGTTACCAAATTTTTGGTAATTAACAATCATGCTATTTACTAAAGTCTGCAAACAACAAAAAAAATCCTTTTACCAAACATTCTTCAAGGATACGTGTCCAAGGAGGAATAAATCAATGGATATTCAGTGCAACTTCCCCATAATCATTTGCATCTACATTCCATTTGAGTGTTAAATCTGGCTTTATATAAAATTTCCTTGTTGAGAAATATGACCGGGTGACTCACTTTGGGGAGGGAGAAACAGGGTCAGAGGCAAGTTGTGAAGGGGGTGAAGTCAGAGTTGGCTTCACTTAGGTAATGCTGACATGGTGCTCCTAATAAAAGATGGGATTTTTATTGCCATATGGCTTGAGACTCTCTATGTTACTAACTATGTTAGGGCACTCGTTTGAACCTGACATCAAGTCAATTCTCCCAAAACTAGTTAAAAACTACCAGGACTCTTGAGCTCCGGACTCCCCACCTGCTCTCCAATACCTGGGGTGCATGGAGAGGAACTCAGGATACCATGGCGGAAGGCAGAATGTCCAAGGAAAGCCTGCTCCTGGCAACAGAGAAAGAGGTAGTCCCTACTCCAAGTCAGGGAACTCCAGTAACTAGTGGCCAAGTCAGAATCTCAGTGTAGCTGTCACTGATCATGGAAACTGAGATGTATAGAACACCTGCCTCAACAACCAAAGTGGAAAGGAATGAGTCCTGGTAGGAAAAAAAGACCTTAAAGCAGTCGAGGTTGAGTTTCCCCACCCAAGCTACCATTTCAGGATGCAACCCACAAGCGGGCTAGAGGAAATGAGGTGGAAGAGGGAGTGGGAAGAGATCAGAACCCCAAAGTTCCTACTCAAAACCCAAGTGAGTCCCTGGAGCAATTGAGAGAGAAATTTGGCCAAGCCACCCTTGGCGATGAGGGGCCATCGTGCCTACCAAAGAAAAAGGAGAAAGAGATGGGGGGGATGTAATCAAGCTCCCTGAATAGAAAGGAAGCCCAATTCAACCCGCGAAATTCAAATTGCCCAGCCCCAAGCCCAGACTGGAATCAACCACATGCGTGCTCACCCAAAGTTGGAAAGGCAAGCAAGAACACAGCCCCCTTCTCTACTGGCCAGAAGGGAATTGAGCTTGAGGCAGCCACCAGTGGTTCCCCTGTGGCACAGACAAGCTGCCCAGGCAAGCCAGACCCAACAGAAAACACCAAGTGCTCTAGGCACAGGCAGATAGTGGTGCAAAGTGACTATCCTTGAGCAAATGCTGGTGGGTCCCCCCACCTGTTTTCCTGGGCTTTCTTGCATCTCTTTTCCTCCTTTCCCCATCCTGCATCTTTGGTGCTTGTCCTAGAAGTAGAAAGAGCCGGGGTACCATGTAAATCATCTAGAGACTATCCTTCCCATTCCCCCATCCCCATTTCTATCTTGCTGCTGAGGGCCAAATTTAATGCAAAGCACATGTAGCCTCAGCACCCCAAGTCTGGATTGTTGTGATACTGTCTGGGAGTGTTTGTGTGGCCCTTGTGGTGTCTCCTGACCTGTGTGTGTGTGCATGTGTTAGAGAGAGAGAGAAAGAGAAGACCAAGCCATGCCCACCCAGCCACATGACCACCAAGCACACCCACCCAGTCACATGACCACCAAGCCACATCCACCAAATAAGCCATGCCCACAGAACCAGTAGTAAAAAAATGTTGATTCCCACGACTGAACTCAACCCAACCTAACCCAATCCAAACAACCAAACAAACCAACCCAAACAACAACAACCAACCCAACCCAAATAACAACCAACCCCAACCAACTAACCAGATTCATCTAATCTTTGGGTCAACTGACCTTTTTGGGTTCAATCAGATTGTTGATGTGGAGGGTTCAACCAGATTGTTGATGTGGAGGGTATAAACCGTGTTGAGGTTGAACTCAGATTGAAGGATGTCCATGCAGTCCTGGAACAGCCACTTTTCTTGCCCACCAAGCCATGTCCACCAAACCATACCATGCCCACCAAGCCACACCCACAGAACCAGTAATTTAAAAATGTGAATACCACCATTGCTTGGGATGAACCTATCATGGTCAAAAGTTTGTGTCAAAATTTCCCAGTATATTGTACCCCCCCCCCCGTACGTCTGACATAATTCTGTGTGGCATGCCATGTGATTGGTACACATGAGTCATTAATAGTTTTCCCAGCTTCCTTGCTGATGGGAGTCTAGGGCATACTATGAAGTGGATCTGTTTCAAAAACAGATTTACAATAGTCCAGATAATGGTGTTGCCCTGACTGCCTGGAAGATCCACAATAAAATCCATGGCGATTTCTTCCCATGGTTTGGTTGGGGTAGCTATCCACTTGCAATAATCCGGGAGGCTTCCCAGGCCTCTTCTTCATGGTTGCACAGATGACACAGCTTTGCACATTGTTTTCCTGGTATTTTTTTCATTTTTATCCACCAGAATTGGAGATTGGTTTAGATGTAAAGTTTTTACAAACCCAAAGTGGCTAGCCAAACAGGCATCATGGCACCATCATAATACATTGAAGTGGAGCGAACAAGCGACATATATTTTTGATCCTTTCCAAGCCAGGCCATCTCTCATTGTGAGAAGTTGATGGTTCTCTCAAAACCATGGGTCATCTTGTAATGCTCCCATAATAGCTCAGGGTAATGGTGCTAATTGAGCTCTTTCACTGGACATTTCTGGTGGTTTCTGCTGCTGCGACCCTACGATGGTAGGGTCTGGAATACTTCTTCCCGACCTCCTGCATATTGTGGCTTTTTGGATGATGCATCTCCTAGGAAGTTTTTCCCACTAGGGATGTAGTGCAACACAAAATTGAAATGCTGGAAATATAGTGCCCAGCTTGTTCAGAGTATTGCAGCGTAAATTCAGCACCAGAAAAGTAAACACAGATAACTGAGGCTTCATTTAATTTCTTTATAAACACAAAGTAAATTTTACAATACCAGTTGTAGATTTCTCCAACAGGGAGAAAACTCAAACAGAAGCAGACATATTACAGGTTCAGAGCAGAACTCTAGTTTTCAGCAAGCAAGAAAGCAAGTTTCTCTTTCACTTTGGAGCTGAGCACAGAACGGAGATAAACCATGCCCAGATTCTCTCTTTAAGTTTCAGCCCTCAATTCAGCTCTCATTGGCTGTTCTTATTACTAAGCTCTATTCCAGTTCGTGAATATACTCTGACACACCTGACTTGCTTTGGTGACAATTTATGAGGGGTTTGTAAAACCTCCAAATTCTTATGATCTGTCCAGACTTCAAAATGCAACCTTACCTCCTCCAACAAATCCCTCCAAGTCATCAAAGCCCATTTCACAGCAAAGGCCTCCTTTTCCCATATGGCCCTTTTTTGTTCAATGCTAGTCAATTTTTGAGATGTGTATGTGCATGGTTGCAATACCCTTCATGATTGGTTAGCAAGAGTAAAGCCCCAACCACCATATTGCTGGCATCTGCCGGCACTACAAATGGTTGAGCTGGATCTGAGTGCTTCATACAGGGTCCTTGACAAAGAATGATTTTAAATGTTCAAACGCTCATTGACATGTTAATGTCCATTGTATCAGTTGCCCTGGATGTGGCTTATGCAATAGATGTTTAGTACATAACAAATCTGTTAGTGGTAGGGCCACATGGGTGAAAGAGGGGATAAACTGACAATAGAACTTAGTAAACCCCAAGAAACTCTGTAACTGTTTCTACGTGCGAGGGGCTTACCAATCCAATACTGCCTGAACTTTGGCAGGATCCATTTCCATGTCCTTGGAGGATATTCAGAATCCCAGGTAGTCCAGCTGTGTTTTCGGAGATTTTCGCGGGTATTAGTATGTGGATCTTTGGTTCTTCGGGTTTTCTCCCATGTGAGCTCAAATCCCCCAGCAACTGAAACCAACCTGAGTACAACCAAACCCCCACCAGAACAGAACACACCCCCAGCCAATCAGAACACAGCCAACCCCCCAACCAATCAGAACACAACCAAACCACCAACCAATGAGAATACACCCCCACCCAATCAGAACACAGCCAAGCCCCCACCCAATCAAGTCACACCCCCACTAGTAGTTAAAAGGAAGAAGCAGCTGCAAGCTCACATCACTCTGAGAAGCACAAGGCCGAAGACACAAGCCTGAAGATGATGAATGAGACTTCATCGAAACGTCGCCTAGATATTTCCAATTCTACGTGGGAGAAAACCCGAAGAACCAAAGATCCATATATATATGTGTGTGTGTGTGTGTGTGTGTGTATGTGTGTGTGTAAGGTTTTTGAGCTGATAATTTTTAAATAATAAATAAGGGAGACTAGTATAGATCTATTTCGAGCTAGTTAGCTCTCTTCAGCTAGCCATACCCTTACTGGGATTCGAACCAGGGAAGTATTACATGTGAGGCAGTTGTAATTGCCACTACACCACCTGGGTCTATCTTATCAGCAGAGGCAGGGGAATAAGTATATACTTTGTGTTACAACACCCTGTTAAGCCCCAATTAAGGGAGAAAGCATCTTTCGGCTCATCACCAGAGACCATACCAACCTGGTTCGAATCCCAGTAAGGGTATGGCTAGCTGAAGAGAGCTAACTAGCTCGAAATAGATCTATACTAGTCTCCCTTATTTATTATTTAAAAATTATCAGCTCAAAAACCTTACACACATGTAAAAGAAAAGACAACGAAACAAATAGCTTTCTGTCGGTATGGTCTCTGGTGATGAGCCGAAAGACAGAAAAGAAAGCAGTATGCTTTCTCCCTTAATTGGGGCTTAACAGGGTGTTGTAACACAAAGTATATATATATATATATATATCAGGATATCATCTAAATGTGCCAACACCCCCTTATATAAGTGTTCTCTTAGGGCTTCATTTATGAGCTGCATAAATACTGCTGGAGCTCCTGCAACCTGAAGGACATAATGTCATATTGATAATTCCCCAGCAGACAATTAAATGCTGTTTTCCACTTGTCACCAGGCCATACTCTGACTCAATAATACACGTCCCTTAGGTCTAGTTTGGTGAAGATGCAACCCTCAGCCAACCATGCTAGCATGTCCTTCATTAAAGGAAGGTGCACACTGCGTTGATACCATGGAAGTCCACACAAAAATATAACCTCCCTCCTCCCGGAAAAGAACAGGAGCCACTATACAGGACCAAGCCAACTGTATGAACCCCCATTTCAAGTTCTGATCTATGTATATGTGTATTTCCACCAAACTTGGGGAGTCATCAAATACATTTTTGGTAATTTAGCCCCTGGCATGATCTTGATCACACAATTGGTTGTGATGTGGCAGCGTGGGAGCATCGGATCTCAATATGGCTTCCAAAGCTGACAGCAGCTTTCATTCCCCGGTAGGTTCCATGCTATCCTCTGGCCATCCTTGGACCATTGGGCCATGGAGGCATGGCCTAATGCCGGCCTAACTTCCATATCTTTTATACATCCCTGGCCCTCATATGGCAGCCTCGAACTCGTTGGATGAAAGTGACCAAACCCGTTCCTGGAAAAGAGGGGTCCAATGTTGGCATCCACTCAGGGAGTGAGAGTAGGTGGTGGTAGGTACAGTAGGTAGGTAAGATTGCTGCCACCATTCCCCCATGTCCCCAGTCACCGGACCTGCAAGAGTCTCTGACTGGCCCTGGTCCTTCCTCTGCCCAGATCTGTCCTTTGGACACACATCTGGTTCCACAGCTAGTGTACCAAAGGATCTTCAGAATCCTCCAAATCCACCACCTCTAGCTCAGCCTCTTTTCCCTCTGCCATCCTTCGTAGTTAAGCAGTCCCAACTACCTGTCAGATTCCATTGCAAATGTCAGAGAATAACCACAGACATGCTTTGCTTTGCCAAAGTGTTTAACTCCTACTTGTAAGCATGGCACGAACTGACCAGCATATGATGCAGAAATAGTCAAGACTGCTTGCCTGGTGCTCCCTGTCCCCATTTAAATTCGCACCAAACACAACCCCACCTCCACCACACCAACTCCAGCAACCAAATAGGGGAAATGCCGCCCCACAGCTGCACCTGAATCAGTGCCTCTCAGCTGATCATGCAAGCTCCATGTTTCCGGGTTCAGCATCATCACAATAGGTGCAGTTAGCATCAGCACCTATCAGCTGTTCAGCGCTATCACTGTGGCCACTCCACTCTGGCTTGTCAAAGGTAGGCATCATCATCATAGTCTAGCCACGGCAGTGAGCAACTCCTCCACCCCCTGGAATGGCAGCCCTGCACGATTCAGGGTGACATGTAGATGCAGAAGGGTTGGCCATTTTGCATCAGCCTGCGCAACTATAGCCCTAAAGCTCAACTAGAACCACCACCCAGGCACAACCAGAATGAGGCCCCAGGCATGCTGCCAACAACTCTCAAAAAGTCCTCCAGACTGTAGAGATCCCTTCCTACCCAAAGGGGAGTTGGCACAGCTGATGACAACCAATCCCCAGAAACCAATCCCCAGAAACCTATGACAGTGAGGAAAAGGGGGAAAGGGACCCAATTATGAACCTTTTCACCTTCCCAATATGCTCACTGCCCCGAAAACAGAGACTCAGGGAACGTTTGAAGTCCTAATAGAATCAGGCTGCACCAGATGTCTGATTAACTTGCCTATGGCCCTGAAGCTAGGGATCAGAGCAAAGAAATTTATTAAATTTGAACAACTCAATGGGTCCCTATTGGGGGGAGCCCATGCCACCCACTTAACCGAACCATAGACCACTGGGAATCAATTAGATTCATAATAGCTCCCAAAATGACAAAGGCAGTCATACTCAGGGTCTCTTGGCTAGACAAGTGAAGCCCAACCATTTGGTAGAGAGGAGGCATCCAGAGGCTGAGAATAGCAAGAGGTCCCCATCCCCCAACCAGCAAACAGAAGCACTGCCCCCAGAAGAAGCTTCCCACAGGGACCCACCAGAACAACTGGTGGCCACCTCTGAACAGACACCAGAAACTGGAAGGATCCCTAGGGAATAGCAGGACCTATGAAAGTGTTGTAGAAAAATGTCAAGAAAGTGCTAGCTAAGGCGGCGCAGACCTATAAGCAATAGGCAAACAAACACCAAGCCTCAAAAAGAGCTGTTCCCAGTGGGGAAAAGGTCTACCTATCCACAAAATACTTAAGGCTAAAGCTTCCCAACAAGAAGCTGGGACCTAAGATTATGGGGCCATTCCCCATAGTAAAGATCATCAACCTGATTACAGTGCAACTGGGGCTGCCCTGGCTACTGGGGAGAATACACCAGTGTTCCATAGCAGTCTCTTAAATCCTGTGGTTGAATCAGCCCTGACACCACCACCCCATGAGACCCTGGATCCAGTGTCATAGGGGGCCAAACCCTTTATGAGGTGCAATGCATCCTTGACTCTAAGTGGCACAGGGGACAACTCCAAACCTAATCAAGTGGAAGGGCTACCCTCTATCAGAGGCATCCTGGAGAAAAAACAGAAACATCCAAGCCGACCGTCTCATAGCTAGACTCCATGAAAAGAACCCAACCAAACCCGGGGAAGCATCTCGCCCATAAATGATATATCTGTACTCAAATTATTTTTGCTTTGCATAGGTCATCTTCAGGAAGTGAGGGAGGCTGAATGTCATCTCGTGAAGCTTCCCTGACCTGCTCCTGAGGTGCCATAGCAGGGGGATGGGAAATCGCGCCTCACAGCTATACCAAGGAATTTATCCCGCAGTCCTAACAAGATGCATTTTGGTTGAGAAAGTTAAGGCCATCTCCATAGATACCAGCAGTGCTTGGAGGGAATGACTACTACAACCCATGAAATTACTTCGTTGGGAAATGTGACTTTGAAGGAGAGGGAAACAGGGTCAGAGGCAAAGCATGAAGGGGTGAAGTCAGAGTTGGCTTCACCTAGGTAATGCTGATATGGTGCTCCTAATAAAAGACTGGATTTTATTGCCAGATGGCTTGAGACTCTTAATTGTGTTAGGGCATTGATTCAGAACATTGACAACCACTTTATAAAATCTTAGTAAGACTTACTGCATCCACTTTTGGTTACCACATTATAAAAAATATGTTGACTCTTTGGAAAGTCTGTAGATAAGAGCAACTATATGGCTATGGGCCTGAACTAAAACATATGAAGAACAGTTGCGGGAATTGGATATGGCTAGTACAGAGAAAAGGACTGGGGGTAGCATGATAGCAGTGTTCCAATATTTGAGAGCTGTCACAAAGAAGACAAAACCTATTTTCCAAAGCACCAAAAATCAATTAATCAAAATTAATCAAAGAAAAAAGTAACCTAGAACTAGGGAGAAACTTATTAACAGTGAGAGCAATTAACCTTCAGAAATTGTGGATCAGGGGGTTGAACTAGAAGATCTTCCAACTCTATTATTCTGTATTGTATTCTGTATTCTATAAGGCATTTGAAACCAATAGGTTGCAAGAAGAAACAAATAGAACCAGAAATAGAATAACTGATTGGTTCAAAATATGGAAATGAGTACGATAAATTAAAATTTCTGGGAGAAATATCAACAACTTCAGATATGGCAGGAAGTGAAGAGGCATTAAAGAACCTCTTGATGAGGAGGAAAGGCAAGAGTGCAAGACTTGGCTTGAAACTCAACATTAAAAAAACTAAGATTATGGCATCTGGTCTCATCACCCCCTGGCAAATATAAGTCAAATAGAAGGGAAAGAAATGAAAGCAATAATAAATTCATAAATTGTTTTGATGAGGGGATAAAATGGGACCTCATCAGATTTGCAGATGACTTCAAGCTTAGGGAATAGTCAACACTCCAGAAAATAGGTCAAGATCTGGAAGGAGACAGATTTGAACAATGAGCCTATCTACCAAAATGAAAATCCATGGTGTGAAAAGTAAGGTTTATACCTAGAAAAGAAAAACTAAAGGCATTGATATTGAATAGGTGGTACCTGACTCAATAATAGTAACTATGAGAGAGATCTAGGAGTCCTGGTAAACAGCAGTGAGCAGTGAGCCAGCAGTGTATTGCAGCAACCAAAACAGCCAATTCAATAATAGGCTGCATTAACAAAGAGATAGAATCAAGAGCACATGAAATCTTAGTATCACTTAATAATGCCTTCGTAAGAATATTGGAATAATCCCAATTTTGGTTGCCATGATATAAAAAAATTGTTGAGACTTTAGAAACTGGGTAAAGAAGAGCATTAAAGATGGTTAGGAAACTGAAGGCTAAAACATATAAGAATGGTTGAAGAACCAGGTATGTGTAGTCTAATGAAAAGAAGGATTAGGGTTGACACAATAGCAGTGTTCCAATATTTGAAAGGTTGCTACAATTAAGAGCGGGTCAACTTATTCTCCAAAGCAGTTGAAGGAAGAACAAGATGAATGGAAATTAATCGAGAGGATGAATCTAGAAACAAGGAGCATTTTCCTGACAGAACAATTTATCAGCTTGCCTTCAGAAGTTGTGGATGCTCTTATCACTGGAGGTTTTTAAGAAGAAATTGAACAAACATTTGTCTCAAATGGTTTAGGATCTCCTGCATGAATAGGTGCTTAGACTATTCTGTATCTTAGACTATTCTGTTATTCTGATATCCTGATTTTTAGATTTTGATACTTTATTATCTTTTCCAGTTCTTTGTCTCTTATTCTATTATCCCCTGGTAATCTGCAATTATCCACATTTTTTTTTCAACTGTGGTTAAAACTGATAGGCAGATGTTGTTTGATGGTGTTACAGGATGTAATTATGATTATAGTTCATCATAGCCACGTGTTTAGATTGGATTTGACATTTTTATCCAACTATTGAGTCATTACTATTGTTATTCAGTTCTAGACTGTCATTACAAATCTGAAAAATGTACAAATTCATTTTGAAAAAGTTTTAAGAAACTATATATTGTCTGATCTATCTCAGAACCATTCAAAATGTTTCATTATATATAGTCTGGTCATATTTCCATAAACCGTTTGGCAATTCATGTGAGTGTAAACAGAATTGGAATTACTATAGAATTTTGAACTATCAAAATTTATTCAGTCATCATTGTTCTATCCTAGTTGACTACCCAGATTTGAGGCCTTTGCCTGTTTACTTTCTTTTCTTATCTTGAAACTTCAATTGACAATTAAGATGTTCATGTTTATTGGGGTAACATAATTGCTCATGTCAACATTGTACAGAAGCATATGGCTTAATATTCAGTATGTTTAAAGTCATTAATACAAGTCACTCAATGGTGGGATTCAGCTAGTTCTTACCAGTTTGATATGCTTGGTTAATATTGGTTAAGATTGCTGAACAGCAGCATTCAGAAATCTGTCAGAGGAGAAACTTAAATAATACGTTATCCAAAGTCAGTTCTGTCAGATATCTCATCTGGAGATTTGCCTTCACTTTGCTGATCTCAAGAATTCACTGGAGCAACAATTATTTTGTATACAGTATATTACTTCCAAACCTATTTTCTACTACCTCCTAGAAGACATAGAGGCTTTATTTAAAAACTGTCTAGAATTAATGGGTCAAGTGGCAGCATCCCATTTATTTAACAATGCTAAGCAGGATCAAACTTGGTTGGTACATGGATGGAACACCACCATGAAATTCCAGGGCTGTAGTCTAGACTGGAGAAATGGAAAAAATGTGTGCTATATTCCTGGAAAGCCCCTTCCCAAAACTACATGGATATATCTATGCAATTATAATGCAATTCAACTTTGGGGGAGTATTATTTATCAAAAATTCTACACAAAGTGGAAAATTCCAAATGTTAACTAAGAGGATTGTCTGCTGAGTCACAGATTCTGTGCTAATTAATATAGTGGGACCATGTGCCAAACTTCACACAGGGTGACCTATTTCCAAGATAAAGGAGAAAAAAGAAGTGAGCTGGTGCCTTGAAACTGCTCAGTAATATATGAACACTGTAGTCGTCAAACATCTATTTGCTCACAAAGCATCTTATGATGGTGAAATGCTGTGTTTTAATGTTTCCTAGTTATTTATTCATTTAAAACCCATTTATGAGTACACATTCTCGTGTCAATTTTAGCAAAGCTAATTTTATATTTTCCCTCAATCTATATTTTAATTCCAGGGACAGGGTTCTCTTGGAAATTCTTACAATAAATGCCAGATAGACTATTACTATCTTCTTCTCTTCTTCTTCTTCTTCTTCTTCTTCTTCTTCTTCTTCTTCTTCTTCTTCTTCTTCTTCTTCTTCTTCTTCTTCTTCTTCTTCTTCTTCTTCTTCTTCTTCTTCTTCTTCTTCTTCTTCTTCTTCTTCTTCTTCTTCTTCTTCTTCTTCTTCTTCTACTTCTACTTCTACTTCTACTTCTTCTCCTCCTCCTCCTCCTCCTTCATTAGTATATGCTTTGATAAATTTGATTTTGTAATCAATCATTCGCTTGAGATACCCATCTACCCATTTTTTCCTCTCTCTCCATTATAGTGGTTTTATTCTGCAATGTCTAAGAAAAGTCACAAGCCTCATGAGAACAAATAAATCCTTTCCAAACAAAGACAGATCAGATGATCATCCTTTATATTATTTGCCAGAGAATGCCTTCCTGCCAACATATGTCTTCCATTCTCCCTGCTGCATTTTTTTAAAGGCCATACGGTAAATTAAATAAACTGATAACTTAACCTTTCCCTGAACACTAGTTGAAATTCAAATTCTCAGATAAGTGGATGGCCTTAAAAAATAACCTGTAAAAGCCTTCATGTGTATATCCCTGTCAGGTTTGATAAATAACTCAAAGATGGATATTTATGGAAAACATTCTACTTGAAATGCTGGCTTTTGTTTTGTTTTATTTTGTTCAGTCAACTAACCCATCAGAATCATAGAAAAGAGTATATGATGCAGATTCTTTCCCACTTTACACCTATACCTCTTTGATGGTTTGTTACTTAGTGATTGCTGAACTTAAAGATGGAAAAATGTTTTATATTGATGTTCTGCATACATTTTCCAACAATGATGTGTCTTCTGATCTTAGTTTTAAATTCCTTCACTGTTCTAAGTGTCTCTTTTAATGTTTAGGCTCAGCTAAATGAAACCAGGCATGGCATGAACATTTGAATAGATCTACCGCTAACAATTCATAACCAAGCAGAACATGGACTATCATTCACCTTGAGCAATATCACAGTCTCTGCCTCCATGTTATCCCAAGAACAGAGAACCTTGTTTTGATTCTTGAGAAAAAATATAAAACAGCTGTAACTGGTATTCCCAAAGCCATTAAATAAAACTAATCTTTTTTCACTAGGACTGGCACTCTCAAAATGATTCAAAATAGTGTCCCATCAACTTTGCTTTATTTAATAATGTTAAGCAGGATCAAACCTGGTTGGTTCTTGAATGAGAGGCCACCATGAAATCCCAGGACTCTAGTCTAGACTAAGAAATGGAAAAATGGTGTAAAATGATGTCATTTTCACATAAGGATTTTAGTTTTAGAACTTATGAGCCTACCACTGGCCACCAGCTGTAAAGAAGTCTTTAAAGAAAAGTGAAAGCTACTTCAAAAGCTGTTCTCAGTGTTACTTTTAACCATTTCAAGTGCTTAATGCCCAGAGTCTCATATGTAATCTTGGATGCCCAAGATAAATAATAGGTTTTATTAGCATATCAATTATTTAATTGCTTACTTATTCTACTTGCAAAGCACTGAATCAATGCAAACATTTTTACAGAATAGTATGTAAAATGGTTAGAAAGCTAGAATGATTCTGTTAAATGAATCTAATGATGATGAAAATTAAATGAAATAGAATGATAATGAAGAAAGTCAGTGCCTACCCCTCCTAGAAATATTTTGGAAAATATTTAAAAAGTCAGAATATTATATTTCTCCAAAGGGAGAAATGGAGAAACATATTTTTTTTTTGAGACAGAAAGCAGCCCCCACTTTCCTTAATAGCCTACAGCAAATCTCAGCACTTAAGCAATAAAGAGCTAACTGAAAGAGGAAGACAAGTATCTAGTTAGCTTTATTCATAGGCAAAGCAAATACTGCAGGCAGAACTCCATTCAAGACAGGATATTTTGAAACTCCCTGCAGCAAAGTCTGAACAAAGGCAGAATAGTAAGATTAAAAGCACTCAAGATCCAAAACAGAATGGAAGCCATTAAGCCACAATAGAAATTGCCCAATACCCTTTCAGAACATAAGTCCCTTCATTGCACTATCCCAGAACAGTCCAAACTTCAACTGGGAGCTCCGATAAACAATAAGTCAGAGGCTGACCAAATTAGCTCAGACAAACATGTAGGATTTGCATTTCCTCTTTTGCCTATAGAGCTAGCTATGACCCCACATGACCCCTAATGAATCTGACAACAGTCAATAGAATACATGTTCTTGTACAGAAACAGGAAGCTCAAGTGCAAAGCCTGAAGGAGGTATAACACCTCCTACTCTCAACTCCATTTTGTCAGCTGTCCAGAACCACAAACCCTGGTGGTTCTGCTTCATCAATAAATGGACCCTCTTTCCAATCAGCCTCCATCCTCCATTTTATTTCTACTGCCTTCCTCCCAGCTTGGAACTGAACCATATGGATATTTCTTCCAACAATAATAGAATCAAACCTGAAAATAAAACATAAAGAAAGAAAATTAAGTTAATTCAAACTAAATATGACAAAAATAAAATGAACCAACATGCTTCAGAATGATTCTATCTTAAGCAGCTTCCAAAATGTTAGAATAATTCCTCCCTTAAGTTTAGCAACATCTCTACTAGAAGCTCATTAACATTATTTTTGATCCCTGACTGTTTGATCTCCACTAGAGAAATAGCTGGCTGAGCAGCCTGGAAAATTTTTCCAGCAAGAAATCTTTCCAGTTTGGAAAATGAAGACAGGATTTCCCAAGTGTGAATAATTCTCCTGGGTTAAGCAAGAGTCTTAAAATCAGTCCACAAGATTCTCCAGGGAGCAGCAGTTTGTGAGAAGACCCTAGCATAGCACTTCAGTGTTGCCTGATGAATTATCCAGTGGGGAAATTGGACTATATAGCCATTTCAAACTGAAAAAAGCAACCACTTTGGGTTTTTTTTCCAAAGGAATTCTACTTCTTAAGCACTTTATTGATTGTTGACTTTAGCAATGTAAAAGAGGCTTTTTTCAGTTGCAGTTTAGATATTTTTGTTGTTGTTATCGTTGTTGTTATTTTGAAGATCAGCTCCATTTTAGGGGCACCATTATTGATAAATGAGGAGAAGGAGGATTGTTGATAGTAAGTTAAAATAAGAAGAATGGAATACTTTTTTCTTTCAAATTTTGATGGAAAAACATAAGGATATACAAATTTGTGGTTTAATTTTTTTTAATAAATTTGTCATCCTAATTTGATGCTTGGAGCTATAACTTATAACTCTAAAATGTTTGTCATGAGAGATTGAAATCTTATTTTAAATAAAAAACTGATTGACCAAGATATACCCTATAAAAGCTTACTTCTAAGATTTATTCTTTGATGACAAGAGAGAGAGAGAGAGACAAAGAAAAGAAGATGAACCTAACAAAACACAGTAGCTGCCCTTTCATGTTTAAACCCTAAAAAGTAAAGTAGCTTGGATATCTGGAGCTCAGTATCCAGGGATTTGTCATCTTTAGCTCTTGATGGAGTGGGACTATCTCAGACAGACATGGTGCACAGCTTGGGGTTCTCCTGGATTCTTAGACACACAACTGCTGCTCAAAGAGCAGGTGGCAGTAGTGGCTAAGAGACTCTTCACATAACTTCATGTGGTGAACCAAATGTGCTCTTTTCATGATTGTGAGAACTCAGTCACTTTTTATGATTGTGCAGTCACTCATACCTTTAAAAACAAATACATACAAACCCAGAATTGAAAAGCCAATAGACAGCAAACACTACCTCAGCAAAGAAACTGAAGAAGTACTCGATTAGCTGCTGTAAGAAGATCACACAGATTCACCATTTGCCTACAAGCAAGAACTGGTGGTACCATAAAATAAAGTCATGAATGAAAGCGAAGAAGTTAAAGTGCTCTGGGAATTTAGAATTCAAATAGCAGATACTTGCCACATAACACCCCAGACAATTGTCAGTAAGGAAGAGAAAAAGTCTGCAGGTTGGATATGGCATTACCATGAGA
This sequence comes from Bungarus multicinctus, assembly GCA_023653725.1. Classification (NCBI taxonomy): domain Eukaryota; kingdom Metazoa; phylum Chordata; class Lepidosauria; order Squamata; family Elapidae; genus Bungarus; species Bungarus multicinctus. Next base: position 68,051,258 of record CM042840.1, read on the forward strand.
CAACAGAATAGAGGAGAAAGATCTGTAGAAGATAACAAAATAAAAAGACCTGCAAATAGAACTAGTATTGCAAAAGGAAACAAATTATGGACCCATCACTTACAAGCAAAACTGTACCCAGTTTTGCTGCTGGGGATAGACAACATTTTCATCATTTCATTGTCATGAACTAAGCATTGTCTAGACATGAGGACTGGTCTAGTGGTTAAGGAACCAGGCTAGATCTAGGAAACCATGTCTTCTAGTGCAGTGGTGGGATTCAAATAATTTAACAACAGGTTCTGTGGGGGTGACTACGTGGTCATGTGACTGTGTGGGCGTGGCTAGGTGGGCATGTGACTGGGTGGGCAAGGCCAGATTATCTGTGTGAGTGGATGGGCATGGTCAATTTAGCAGTCTATTTTGCCAATTTAGCAGTCCATTAAACAATACACAACAGCCTCCTTTTCAATTCTTTTTTTTAATACTCATGAAGTTTTTGCTCTAGGTTTTTTTAAACTTTATATAAAAATACTTTATTAAACAAATTTATACAAACACAATAAAATCAAACTTTTCGCTTATCGCAACTTAAGCAAAACAGTATTCACTCAATCTGATATCTCTCAAATTGTGTAAATATTCATTCACAGTTACTATCTTAAGCATATAATATAAACGTTCATCTAATTGTATATTACAAATCTAATTACATATAATGTTACTAGTTTCCGTCATACCTTTTTGACTTTGTTTTATTAATTTCACGTCTATCTTCTAGTCAATTGTACCAACAATTCCAAATCTTATAATATTCTGATTCGTGTTTGTTCTTAAGTTCCAATGAAAGCTTGTCCATTTCTGTGCATTCCCAAATTTTTTTTATGATCATGAAGTCAGGAGGGCAATATTTTCACATTTCCAATTTTGGGCGAAGGCGAGCCTTGCCGCTATTAATATGTGAAGTATAATATATAATAATTTTTACTAATTTTTTTGTTTTAGAATTCCCAATAGAAATATTTCTGGTTTCATTCAATTTTAACTTTAGTGATTTCTTCAAGCCAATTACTAATTTTCCTCCAATACTTTTTTGCTTTTGGGTAGGACCACTACATATGATAGTAGGTGCCCTGCTCATACCCACATTTTCAATACCTTGCCGAGTTATTAGGAAACATTTTTGCGAGTCTCGCTGGTGGTAGGTGCCAGCAATAAACATTTTGTATAAATTGTACTTGTAAGTTGCAGATAGAATTAATTTATAATTTATTTTCCATAGGTTTCCCCAATCTTCCAAATTTATGTTATATCCACAATTTTTGGTTCAGATTATCATTGTTTCTTTTACGGTTTTTTCCTCAGTTTATATCTTAACAAATAATTGTACATTTTAGTAATCATTTTTCTATCTGATCCCTGTAAGATTTTATCCAATTCCTGTTGATCCGAATTCATCCTATATTGTTCTATATCTTTTTTGTATCTAGATTGTATCTGTATATATGGCCACCAATCTACTTGTATTTCTTGTGACATTAATTCCTTCTTAGATTTTAGTTTCCTTTGTTCATCTAATAACTCTTTATAGCTCACTGTCTTGTTCAAATCTAAAACATTTGGATATATCGTAACTTCTATAGTTGACATCCAGATTGGAATCTTTGTGTAATGGTTTCATTTTAATTTTTCCCATACCCCTAGTAATGTGTCTCTAATTTGATGTCTTTGAAAATACAAATGAGATTTATTTTTCCCTTCCCACATGAATGCGTGCCAACCAATTTGCAGGTCATGTCCTTCTAATATTAACACTCTTTTGTTCTTTAAATTTACCCAATCATTGATCCATGTTGTTATTGAGGCCTGATAATAAAGATCGCAATCTGGAAGTCTGAACCTTCCCTTATCCTTACTATCTTGTAGGAGTTTTAGTTTTATCCAAGCCTTTTTTCCTTGCCAAATAAAATTTTTAATCATTTGGTTTAATTCTTAAAAAATGATTTTTCCTAATTTTATTGGAATTGTTTGAAAAAGAAATAATATCTTGGGTAGTATATTCATCCTAATAGTGGCAATTCTCCCTATCAATGATATTTGAAGTTTTCCCCAATTTTCCAAATCTTTTTGTATTTGTTTTAGTAATTTCTTATAATTATATGTGTTTATCCATGAATATGGATATGTCAACTATACCCCGAGATACTTCATTTTTTTGAACCTCCAATTTCTTCTCCAGATCCTCCTTCTGTTTCATCGTCATATTTTTTGTTAGAATCTTTGTTTTTTCTTTATTCGTTTTTAGTCCTGCCAGCCATTCTGCCAAATTCTTCAATTTCCTGTAATAATATATGTCCTGTTTCCAGAGGATCTTCTATAATGAATGCCATGTCATCGGCAAATGTTTGCATTTTATATTCTTTAGTTCTGATTCTCAAACCTTTTATTTCTTGGTTGTTTCTAATCTGTGTTAATAGTACCTCTACTGCAATAATAAATAGTAATGGTGATAGAGCACAATCTTGTCTTATTCCTTTTGATATATTAAAGTTCTCCGTTAGTTCGCCATTCAAGATTATCTTCACTGTTTGAGTGGTATATATAGCTTTAATCATATCCAAAAAAAATTCTTCAAAATTTATTAAATGTAGTTGATTAATAAAAAAATTCCAATTCAAATTGTCAAAGGCTTTTGGTGCATCCATGAACATTAGCACCAATTGCTTGTCTGGGTGTACCTCGTAATATTCTAATACATTCATTATCAATCTAGTATTATTTCTATGATTTGTACCATTCTTTGTGGTACAAATCCATTTTGGTCGGGATGGATATATTCATGCAAAATTTTCTTAACCCTCTCAGCAATTATTGTGATGAATATTTTATAGTCCAAATTGAGTAATGAAATTGGTCTATAATTTTGTATCTGTTGGTCATTGGTGTTCTCTTTCAAGATAAGGGTAATGTATGCTTCTGTCCGTGAGTTTTGCTTGTTCTAATATTTCTTTTTTAAAAAACATAAAATAAAGTTTATTTGAGATTCATACATTTAAAACATTTAAAAACATACAAACATATAGACAAATATACGTACATATATACATTTTACAGCAGGTATTGAACAATGATTATACACATTTTTTCTCCCCCTAACATTGACATGATCTACCTTGTTATAGTACCTTCCTCGCTCTTTTAATGTTTTAATTTCACAAAATATTTTATAATTAAACGCACGTCTTTCATAATTTCATAACTTATCCAGTTGTCAAATATTGCCTTTTCTTTAACCATTCATACCAGCAATTCCATGTTTTATAGTAACTGCTATCTTGATTATTTTTTAGTAGTTTAGTTAGGCTATCCATCTCTGCTCACTCGTTAATTTTTTTGATGACCATCTCCTCCGAAGGAATGGTAGACAATTTCCAATTTTGTGCATAACTTATTCTGGCTTCTGTTATAATGTGCAAGATTAAATATTGGTATTTTTTTTCCATTTTTGAATCTATCATACCTAGCAGAAAGATTTCAGGTTCAAGTTTTACATTTTGTTTAGTTATATTTAGTATCCAATTTCTAATGTTTCTCCAAAATTTTTGCACGGATGGACACGTCCACCATAAATGAAAGTATGTTCCCTGGATGCAGTTACACTTCCAACAATTTGGTGGGATGTTCGGAAACATTTTTGCCAGTCTCGCAGGTGGCAGATGCCAGCGATAAACCATTTTATACAAATTCTCTTTGTAAGAGACTGACATAGTTAATCTGTAATTGATTTCCCAAATACGTTCCCACTTTTGTAGATCGATACTATGGCCCACGTTTTTAGCCCAAATTATCATACATTCCTTGATTGTTTCTTCTTTTAATTTATAGTCCATAAGATACTCGTAAATTTTACTAATCATTTTCCTTTCCTCTCCATGCCAAATCTTGTCTAATTCTTGCTGAATCATATTAAAACCAAATTGTTCTTTATCTTTTTTATAATGCATTTGTATTTGTGTTTATGGCCACCATGCTATCTCTTTTCCTTTAACTCTCCATTTTCATATAATGTCTTTATATCTTACAATGTTATCAAAATCTAAAACATTTGGATGTGTAACTGCCTCCATTGTGGATAACCAAAGTGGGACCTTGGGATAGTGTTTTTTTTTTTATTTTTCCCCAAATGTTTAATAACACGTTCCTTATACGATGCCCTTGAAAATATGCATGGTGTTTACTCTTTTCATCCCACATAACCGAAGTTGGAGATCAAAGCCCTCTAGTGTTAGAATCCTTTTATTTATCAGTTTAACCCAGTCTTTAAACCAAGTTGCTATCGCAGCATAATAATGTATTTCGAAATCTGGAAGGCCAAAGCCTCCTTTCTTTCTGTCTGTAACCATTTATATTTTATTCTGAGTTTTTTCCTCTGCCATATGAATTTAGATATATGTTTATTTAATTCTTCAAAAAAGCTTTTCTCCAACTTGACCGGCACTGTCTGGAATAGGAATAATAATTTTGGCAAAACATTCATTTTTATTATTGCAATACGATCCAATAAAGATATTTGTAAATTAGCCCAATTATCTAAATCTTTAAATATTCGAATTGTTAATTTATCATAATTGTCTTTTTTAATCGATGAGCACCTGGCTGTCAACCATATTACCAAGTATTTTATTTTGTTTACCACCTGTATCCCTAATCTTTTTGTTAATTCTTCCTTTTGTTCATTTGTACAGTTTTTTGTTATCACTTTAGTTTTTTCTTTGTTGATTTTCAACCCTGACACCTTTCCATATTGTTCTATTTCTTTCCTTAAGATGGGGGGTGTTTCTAAGGGGTCTTCCAAAATAAAAGCCATATCATCCGCAAATGCTTGAAGTTTATTTATTTATTTACTTATTTACAAGATTTATATACCGCCCCCCTTTCCTTTCGGAACTCGGGGTGGTGTACAGCCATTAAAAAATACAATAATAACACAATAATTAAAAACAATTAAAAAGATTAAATATTAAATTAAAGATTATGGCTGAATAATAAAAACAAGACAAGGGTTTAAAAATAAGGACTAATATTTAAAAATAATGACTAAACCAATTAAAACCAAATTTAAAACCCCATAAAACCCTAGGCCAGATCAACTTGATGAAATAAATAAGTTTTCAATGCGCGCTGGAAGGTCAAAAGGTCAGGGATGATTCTCATCTTCGAGGGTAATTCGTTCCAGAGGGAGGGTGCCCCCAAAGAGAAGGCCTGCACCCTCGGGGTTGCTAGCCGTCCAGCCGGCGGCACCCTGAGGAGACCTACTCTATGGGAGCACACTGGTCGACAGGAGATCAACGGTGCCAGTAGGCAGTCCCGTAAATACCCAGGTCCCAAGCCATGGAGCACTTTAAAGATGGTAACTAACACCTTGAAATGCACCCGAAAGACCACCGGGAGCCAATGCAGCTCGCGCAAGAGTGGCACAACATGAGAGCTCCGAGAAGCCCCCAAAACCACCCACGCAGCTGCATTCTGCACCAGTTGGAGCCTCGGGTGCTCTTCAAGGGGAGCCCCATAGAGAGCATTGGTATAGTCTAGGCGGGAGATAATGAGGGCGGATATGACTGTGCGAAGCGCATCCCGATTCAGAAAGGGCCGCAACTGGTAGATCGTACAGACCATATAAAAAGCCCCCCTGGCGACGGCCGCTATATGTTCTTCTAATGACAGCCGTATATCCAGGAGGACACCCAGATTGTGCGCCCTGTCTGTGGGGGCAAGAATTTCCCCCCCCACAGCCAGTGATGGAACTAGCTGGTTGGGTGCCGGAAAGCACAGCCATTCAGTCTTAGCTGGGTTGAGCTGAAGCCTGTTCCGCCCCATCCAACTCTGCACGGCCTCCAGGCACCGGGTCATCACTTCAACGGTTTCGTTGGGGTGGCCTGGGGTAGAAATGTACAGCTGAGTATCATCAGCATACTGATGAAACTCTACCCCAAGGCCGTGGATGAGCTTACCCAGCGGCTTCATATAAATGTTGAACAGCAGGGGCGAGAGCACCAACCCCTGAGGAATCCCACAGATCAGGGGCCTCAAGGTCGATCTCTGCCCCCCTGCCAACACAAATTGCGAATGGTTGGAGAGGAATGAGGAGAACCACTGCAAAACAGTGCCCCCCACTCCCAACCCCCCCAGCTGCCGCAATAAGACACTGTGGTTGACAGTATCGAAAGCCGCCAAGAGGTCTAATAGGACGAGGACAGAGGAATAACCTCTGTCATGGGCCCTCCAGAGATCATCCACCAACATGACCAACGCCGTCTCGGTGCTGTATCCGGGCCTGAAGCCTGATTGGCATGGATCTAAATAGACAGCTTCATCCAGGTGCTGGGGAAGCTGTCGTGCCACAACACTTTCAACAGCCTTTGCCACAAAGCGAAGGTTGGAGACCAAATGATAATTAGATAACAAAGTTGGGCCCAGGGATGGTTTCTTAAGGATGGGTCTCACTACCGCCTCTTTCAAGGTGGCAGGCAAAAGCCCCTCACTCAAGGAAGTGTTAATAATACCCTGGAACCAACCTCGTGTCACCTCCCGAGTGGCTAATATCAGCCAGGAGGAACATGGATCCAGTAAACAGGTGGTAGCATTAAGCTCACCCAGCATCCTGTCCACATCCTCGGGGTCACAGGGTCAAACTCTCCCCAGATGACCTCCCCCAATTCTGCCCCCGACCCCCGTCCAGAGTTGCCCAGTCAGAGTCCAACCCATCCCGCATCTGAGTGATTTTGTCCAGCAGGAAATTCGAAAAATCCTCAGCCCATACCTGCAGAGGATCCTCCCGCGCTCCCATTTCTAAAAGGGAACGGGTCACCCTAAAAGGGGCGGCTGTGCGATTTCCTGTGGACGCGATAAGGGAGGAAAAGTAGGAATGCTTTGCTGCCTCTATCGCCACTAAATAGGTCCTAATATAGGACTGCAATAGTGTTCGATCAGATCCGGAGTGGGTGGTCCTCCAACCACTCTCTAGGCATCTTTTCCGGCGCTTCATATCCCTCAGCTCCTCAGAGAACCATGGAGCCGAGCCAGAGCAGCACTGGGTCAGAGGCCGCAAGGGCACGACTTGGTCAAGGGCTCCAGCTGCCACCCTATCCTAGGTGGCCACCAGGTCCTCAAGTGAGTCATGTGTTCGAACACCAGGAAACGGCACAAGCTCCATCAGGAACCTATCCGGGTCCATCAGGCACCTGGGGCGGAACCATCGTATCGGTTCCGCCTCCCTGTGACGAGGGGGTGTGGTCTGGAAGGCCAGTCTAAGGAGCAAATGATCAGACCATGACAGGGGCTCAATAACAATGTCCCCTATACCTAGATCATCCTGCCACTGTCCAGAGACAAAAACCAGATCCAAGATGTGACCCCAGTGTGAGTCGGGTCCCTAATTAATTGGGTCAGGCCCAAGGCTGTCATGGAAGCCAAGAATTCCTGAGCAATCCCCGAGGTCTTGCCAGCCAAAGGCAGGTTGAAATCCCCCATGACCATCAGCCTGGGGGTCTCAACTGCCAGGCCGGCTATAACCTCGAGGAACTCAGGCAGGGCCAATGTCACATAGCAGGGAGCCAGGTATGTGATCAATAGGCCCATCTGAACCCCGGAACCACACTTTACAAAGAGGGATTCACATCCGGTCGTCTGAGGAACAGTGGATTCCCTAGGACCTAGGTCCTCCCGAATAATCACTGCAATCCCACCCCCTGCCCTGGGCCCTCAGCTGATGAAAAACCCAAAACCCAGCCGGGCACCAGGTTCTCCACCAGGGGAACACCCCCATCCTGTCCCAGCCAGGTCTCGGTAATGCCCGCCAGGTCCGCTCCACCCTCCTCAATTAAATCATAAATGAGGGGGGCTTTATTAACTACGGACCTGGCGTTGCATAACATCAGCTGAAGTTCTGGGGCCAGATCATTTGAACAGCCCTAGGAACGGGACATAACCTGGGGGTCGGAGCACGCCACCGCCCGTAAACAGTGGGGGCGAGCTCCCACAACTTGATAAGGCCCCCTGTCAATGCCATACCTGCCTCTCCTGCCAATCGTGCCAACAGCCATCCCCTCCTCCTCCTGGAAAGAAACTTCCATCCTCGATCCGACCACCCCCGATCCCAAGACCTACAGGTTGCGCGTGACCCCAGGTCTGGCCCCTGTCTCAGGCGGGTTGTCCCGCAACCCCCACGTGGTTACCCTCCCTAACCCCGATAAAAATTTGGATACAAACTGGTATAAATGGGCACCACGCCCAGAACATTTCCTATGGCCATGCCACCTCTCAGAATCCCAGGGTCCATCCTTAAGTAGGCCTTTGGAAGACAAGAGGGCCATACCAGGGAAAGGGGGACATTCCCCAAGGCCTGTAGGTCCACAGATGAATATCTCAGCGGCCCAGTTGACTGCGATTCCAATGTCCGGCCTGTCGATGTAAAGGCCTGGCAGGTTGGGCCCGGTCCATACAATCATCGCGTCCCATCGGCCATGACCTCCGCCAACCCCGCCACCAACACCATTGTCATTGAGGCTGGAACCAAGGACGGGCCCAAGGATGCCTGGCCACCACCACATCCTGCTACCGTCGCTATCATCGCCAACGACACCACCACACCACTACCGCCGCTGCCACCTCCAAACCAGGCGATGTCATCGGGCCTTGTCGTCGTCACTGACATCATTGCCCTCGAGGCTGGCAGGCTGCCGCTTCCACCGTCACCAACGAGGCCACCGCCGCCGGGACCACCGCTATCACCAAACCGGGAGACGCCACCAGACCAGGCCACCACTGCCACCATCATTGTCGAGGCCTCTGAGTTGTCACCACAGCCAAGGCCACCGTTGCCGGGGCCACCGTCGCCGGGGCCACCATCGCCAAGGTCATCGCTGCCGATGAGGGCATTAAGGCCACCGACACTCCGGCCACATGGGGCACCAAAGGGGGGGCCACAGCTGGGGCTGACACAATCACCCGTGCCAGCTGTCGATGCCGCCACTGTCCACACCACCATCTGCAACGCCAACACCACCAAGGCTGCAAAGGCCTCCCCGCTGGATCCTCAAGGCCGGACATCGCCATGGCCAATGGAACCACGCCCCCGACTGTGATCAAAACCAAAGCCAAGGCTAGATATAGCGCCAAAGACAAGGCAGGAGACAAGGCTGCGGCGGCCACGGCGCCACCCGCTGCAGCCACAGCAAGGCCAACATCACCCGTGGTGGTCGCGGCGCTATTCGCGGTACCGTCTTCTCCCGTGACAGTCATGGCACCAACCGCGGGAGGTCCAACGTCACCTGTGGCAACCACAGTGGTATTCGCAGTGCCATCTGCAGCAGCCGCGGTGGCCGGGACAGGTCCACCCCCATCCGCGGCAGCCACGGTGCCACCCGTGGCAGCTGCAGTGGACGAGGCAAGGCTGCCACAGTCGAGGCAGGGCCGCTGCCACCTGTGGCAACCCGAGGAACAACTCAGGCAGCCCGGGCGGCTGTCCAAACGGTCCCTCCAATGCCTCCATCGCCTCCCCAGCACTGCCAGACCCCCCCCCGGTCCCTTAGTCACTTCTGCCATCAGTGAGGACCAAGGGGAACAGAGCTCAGCCGGAGGCCCTAGACCCGCGGCAGCTGCAGCGGATGAGGCAGGGCCGCCGCAGTCGAGGCAGGGCCGCTGCCACCTGTGGCAACCTGAGGAACAATTCGGGCAGCCCGGGCAGCCGTCCAAATGGCCCCTCCAACACCTCCATTGCCTCTCCGGCACCGCCAGACCCCCCCGATCCCTCAGTCACCTCTGCCACCGATGAGGACCAAGGGGGATGGGGCTCAGCCGGAGGCCCCAGATCCGTGGTGGAGCTCTGCACGAACCCAGCTTCCGGCCGCCATCTTGGAAATATACTCCTCTTTTTTAACTTTTAGTCTCCTGATCTCTTGATTTTGTTGAATTTGTGTTAATAAGGTCTCTTCTGCTAATATATAAAGTAGAGGAACTAGGAGGCATCCTTGTCTTACTCCCTTATTAATCCTTATACTATCTTTTCCCCATTTATTAATATTTTTTCTGTTTGGATATTCCGTATTGTCTTGATGAATCCTAAAAAATTTTCACCAAATTTCATGCCTGTCAATTGTTTAATAAGAAAATTCCAATTCAGATTGTCAAAGGTCTTCTGGACGTCTAACAACATTAATGCATTGTTTTAGTTGTATGTACTTCATAATATTCTAGAACATCCATAACTATTCTTATGCTTGTCTTCATTTGTCTGTATGGTAGAAACCCATTCTGGTATGAATAGTTCTACTTAATACACTCCTTAATTTTTCTGCCAATATTGTTGCCAAAATCTTATAATCTACATTTAAAAGTGATATTGGCCTATAGTTTTGAATTTTTTGTGGATCTGATTGCTCTTTATGAATAAGGGTTATATATGCTTTAGTCCATGATTTTGGTATGTTAGCATTATCCAAGGTTTCATTATATAGGTCCATCATTAACTCCTCCAATAACTCTTGAAACTCCTTATAAAATTCGATGAAATTCCATCTGGGCCCGGGGTTTTGTTTATTTTTTATGCTCCAATTGCCTTTCTAAATTCTTCTATTGATATTTTATTGTTTAAAATATGTTTCTCTTCATCAGTAATTTCCGGCAAATTATTTTCCTTCAAATATTGATTAATAAGTCCCTCTGGTACTTCTTCTTGATTGTATAGTTTCGTAAAAAAAATCCTTAACAATTTCTTTCTTTTACTTGGCCTGAGTACAAACTTTCTCTTCTTGGTCTTGGAGAGCTACAATCGTTCTTTTTCCTTGTTCTTTTTTTATTTTGTGGGCTAACCATCTCTCTGGCTTGTTTGCGTTTTCGAAATAATTTTGTTTTGCTAGTTTAACTTTTCAGGCCAAGTCTTCCTGCATACTTAAATTTATCTTATGTTTTACCAAATCTATTTCTTTCTTAATATTTTGATTGTTCGGATCATTTTGTTTAATTGCTTCCAAATCTTTAAGTTTTTCTCTCCATGCGCTTTGCTGTTGTCTTTTTTCTTTATTCCTTTTGATACTATAGGCAATAGTTAGACCTCTCACGTAAGCTTTTGTCATGTCCCAGAGGTTTTGTAGGGACGTATGTTTTCTCTTATTTATTTCAAAAAATATTTTCAGTTCTTTTTTCATCATTCCGGTATATTCATTATCTTTTAGTATACTATTATTAAATGTCCATCTTCTGATCGTTCTCTTTCCTTTCCACTTAATTTGAATAGGATTATGGTCAACCCACGCATTCAGCAAGATCTCTATATTTTCAATGTTTTCCATTAAATCTGGATCCATCCATATCTGATCTATTCTGGATCAGGAGTGGTGGGGATTGGAAAAGAAAGTATATTGTTTTTTAGTTGGATACAATTCTCTCCACACGTACTTCAAATTTAATTCTCTCACCATATTATTAAAAGAAAATGGAAATAGTCTCCTTTTCTTTTTATTTTTTTTGGAACTTCTGTGGTCTTTGTCCTTGTCCGAAACAGCGTTGTAGTCTCCTACGATGCATACACTTGTATATTCAGTTTCTATTATCTTGTGATGGAGTCAGGTATAAAATTCTTTTTGGTTTACATTCAGCACGTAAATTGTAACTAGTAAAACCTTTTTCTGATTTAATATTAATTCTATAAACAACATTCTCCCTTCATCATCTTTATATACTTGTTTGTGTTGCAGCCAATCTTTTACATATACTACAATGCCCCTTTTTCTTTGGTTTGAGAGAGCCCAATACATTTTACCTAAATTAATATCCTTTAATAAATCTGCTTGTTTATCTATAATATGAACTTCTTGTATACAAGTTATGTCTGCATTTTGTTTTTTGAGTTTTTCAAGTGACTGTTTTCTTTTTGTTGATGAATTTAAACCATTGATATTAACTGAAAAAAGGGTGGTCTCTCTGTTCGTGTTACTATCTGTGTAGAGCATTTTTTATTTCATTCCTTGTTCTGGGTTCTCTTGTTGTTGGTCTGTCGTCCTCTTCTTCTTCTCTAAGTTTCCAAAATTCTGACTGTGATACAGGTTCTTTCTCATCAGAGAGTTGTTCTTCCTGCCTTCTCATAATTGGATCTTCTTCACTTTCATGTTCTTCCTCAGGTCCCAGATATTATTCGTGAAATTGATGTGCTTTCTCTATTGTATTGATTATATATTTTTTGTCCTGCCATGCTACTAGAAGCCCTCCGGGGTGAGCCATCTAAATGGTATACCATTCTTGATAAACTGAGATGACAGAAACTGGTAGTCCTTTCTTTACTCTCTAACTCTCCTGGGTACTTGTTTCAATGTTACAACTTCATGATCTTTGTATATCAATGGCTTGTCTCTGGTCTTACTGTACAGCAGGTCTTGTGTTGTATTTTTCTTGAATTGGATGTGGACTTCTCGGGGTAGCCTGTATCTTCAGGCGTAGTGTGTGTATACTCTGTAAACCTCGTTGATGTCATTCTTGATTTCCTGATTGTTTTTCTGTAGAGCTGTTGCTATTAGGTTCTCCATTATTGCGCGTAGATCTTCCTTTCTATCTTCAATAACATTCTGAAATCTCAGATAGAATTATGCTTTTTCTAACTCTATATGCACCACCGAATCTCGAAGTTCGCAGTATAGGACTTTCCAATTTTGTTCCGATTCCTCTAATCTCTTTTCCACCACCTTGTCTCTTGTCTCTACTGTGTTTAATTTTTGTTCATTCTATATCATTGCCTCCTGCATCTTTCCAATTTTACTGTTCAGATTTGGATCTCATTCTTCACTCCTATTTCAATTCTCATCTCTAATTTCATGTCTTCGTGATTCTTCTCTATCAATTTGTGGGTTTTTACCATCATTTCTTGCATCATAGAAAATATTGTTTGTACTGTCTGCAAACTTTGAGCGGAGGTTGTCTTTTCCACCAATAACATTGCCTCAATTGATCTCTGTCCCAGAGGTAAAGACATTGCTGTTATAGGTTTCTTCCCTGATTTTACAGAAGTAGTTGCCATTTTAGCAATCTGGAGCAGCTCTCTCCAATCCACCATCAACTATCCCTAGTAAATTATATCGTCCTCTCCTTTGAGTTCAGTATACGTTAGCACATCTCTTGTTAATTAGAGATTTTCTATTATGAGTACTCCCAGTCAAATCTTACTTCTCTTTTTAACGTACTCAAATATTCTAAAATTTAAAAAGTTGAATATTAATCTAATGTAAATATAATTGATCCACTATAAGTATAATTAAGAAAATATAAATATAATTAATCAGAAAACAGCAGTCCTGTATATTTAATTAATTGGTATAAATAATTAGAGCACCCAGTTCATTGAGATATTTAAGTTCCTCTATATATGAGTTTATCTATTTCCTTAAGATTCTTAATTATATATTTAACTCGGAGTAATTGTATCTGATTTCTTTTTTCTAACTTTCTTATTATTTTTAAACAAATATTAATTAAGATAATTTATCAATAATTGACAATAAGATGAAAGTAATAGTACTATATAATTATTTTTTAACCATCTATTTTATATGTTTATACAATCACTTTCCAATATTCATTCAATTAATCAGAAAGAATTCAATCAGTATTAAACAATATTCTATATTCAATATTCTAATGTATTTGTATCAAATTTCTACCATTTCTACCAATGTCACTTAAATAAATTTGTATTTTACCGGTATCTTTTAACTCAGATCTATAGTCTTTTTGTTGAATGTCGTTACAGCTCTTAATTCAAAATGTCCTCTTTCCAAATTGCACCGTCACTTTCTCCATTTCATTTCTTCTTTTTATTTATATATTTTATTCTAGCTCTTTTATTCTTTTACTCCCACACAGTTACAGTTCCACTTATAGATCTTAAGATCTTCTTTATTTTGTTGTTGCAATTGTCTATTAATATTTGTCAAATTAAAGTTTCTTTTTCCCAGTCCTTTCCTCCGATCTTTCAATAAGTCAAAAGTTCTTTTCCGAATCCTATGCTCTTAGCTGTTCTTTCATTTTCCCTATACCACTTAACCACCTTTCCTTCTTTCTCTTTCACCAAATCTCAAATAAACAGACAATATAGTTTTATGATTCACTCCTCAATTCTCAAAGCAAGTGTTATTGCCTCACCCTTCACCTCCTTGATTTTCATGATTCCATTAGTCAGCATAAACCTCCACCATTTTTCTTGTCAGGGCTCCTGTCAAAAGTTCCGCTGCTTCTCCACACCGTTCAGTTTGGAGCTTCAATCTTCCTTCGTAATATACACCAATATTCTGGAAATCTTCTTTAAACGTGCCTTTCCACTGCTCAGCCTGCTATTTCCCTTTCTTTGCTTCTTTTAGTCAGCTGGCCTGCTGCATCTCTGGTTCCGATCATCATGGTCGTCACGATCTCCCTCTTCTGTTGGTTTTTGGGGGTTTTTTCTTCCAATCTTTGGGATCTCAGCACCTCCCCAAGACCTCTGCGCCTTCCCTTTCTTCTGCCTACCCCTCTGGGGTCTGGCATGCTCCTAGAAGCCGCCAACCAGCGAAAATCAGAATCTTTCAGAGCGGCGATCCACTTCTCAGCTCCACACCAACACAGTGCCCAACTGGAAGCCTGCTTGTTCTAATATTTCATTATACAATTCCAACATTAATTGTTCCAATGGTGTTTGAATTTCCGTATATAATTCTGCAGGGATCCCATCTGGTCCTAGTGATTTGTTACATTTTTGTTTGCTAATTGCCTCTTTCATTTCAGTCATTGTGATTTCAGCATTTAACATATCCTTTATAAGTTCCAGGATTGTAGGTATATTTTCCTCATTCAAATATTGTTTAATCTTCTCTTCTGGTATCTCCTCATGGGTCTATAATGCTGCAAAATACTTCTGGGCAATAAGTTGTTGTTTTTTTCTGCCAGATGGTATGGTGTTTCATTCTCATCATATAAGATTTGTATTGTTTTCCTCTACTTCTCTCTTTTCAGTTTATGGGCCAACCATAAAAGGTTTATTAGCATACTCAAAGTGGGTTTTCCTTTACCATGTTAAGATTTCATGAGATTTCATCCTGTAGAGTTAAATTTATTTTATGTTTAATCACCTCCCTCTCTCTTTTAGTTTCTTCGTTTTGTGGTTCTTTCTGAATTTTATGTTCCAATTCTTTGAGTTTCTTTTGTAATTCTATTTCTTGTTTTTTCTTATCTTTTTTCTTTTTTGCTCCTTATGCAATTGTTAGGCCTCGGATGTATGCTTTGGTTGTGTCCCATAGGTTTTGCAATGTTGTTTGGACATTCGCATTGTCCTTAAGGAATAATTTTAATTCTTTTTCTAACATTTGTGTATAATTTTTATCTTTAAATATTCTCTGATTTAAAGTCCATCTTCCTCTCTTTCTTCTCCCTTTCCATTTCACTAACAATGGGTTATGGTCTGCCCATATGTTTGGTAATATCTCTATTTTCTCTATATCTTTTGCATGTCAATCCTACACCAGGAATTATGTGGGTTCAAAAAAAAGGTACGTTGTCTTTCTTGTCTGTTAAGTTCTCTCCACATATCTTTAAGGTTGAATTCTTTGTGAATTTATGGAATGTATTTGGCAGTGTTTTCCTCTTTTTCCTATTTTTTTTCTTAGTTGTGTAGTCTTTTTCTATGTCTACTATAGTGTTCCAGTTTGATTATTTTTCTATTCAGCTTACTATAATATTCTTTTTGATTAATATTTGGGGCTTATATTACTATTAACAATATTTTCTTTTGATTTGTTTGAACTTCTACCATTAGGGTTTTTCCTTCCTTATCGGCAATATTTGGGTTGGATTTAAGCATTGCCTTATATATATTGCTATCCCTCTTTTTTTCTATGCCAATGCAAAATACAATTTTCCCAATTTAGGGGATCCTAGAATGTTACTATTCTTCTTTTCAATATGGACTTTTTGCACACAGGTAATATCCGCATTCTGTTTTCTACGTTTAGTCAATATTTGTTTTCTTTTTCTTGGAGCATTCAATCCATTTATGTTAAGAGATAGAAGTGTAACTTCTTCTGTCATGTTATTGTTTATATTATTTATATGGAGTCCTCTCTCCTCTCCTTGTTCTTATCTCCCTTTGTGACTGTGTCCTTATCCTCTCTACTACTTGGTGTTCAGTTTCCTGTCTTTCTCTTACTTATTGGTCCGATCCTTTTTTTTCCACTGATTGTTCCTCCTGGCTTCTGCTCTCTACCTTGACTCTACTATCCTGTTCTTCATCTCCAGAATCTCCCATGATGGCAAGATCATCTCCCCTAGTGGGGATGGGAATATGATGGCTAAGCCCTACGCACAGCCCCCACATAAACCCCACAGAGGTTAGGATGCTGCTCTTTTACCTGCTGATCTTTTAAGCAAAGGTGCGGCACTTGGCCATGACCTTGGAAAAACCTTCCCTCACAATTGCATGCCTACAGCCAGAGCTGGGTTTTGGAAATGCATGGCTGGGAGGGAGGAGCACTCCTCCTTAACAAGTTCTGAACCATTGCTGCTGCCCCAAGCCAAGCTCTGGCTGCAGGCATGCAATTGTGAGGGAAGGCTTTTCTAAGGCCAGTCATAGAGGGAAACAGATGAGTGCACCGTGCCTCCCCACAGCTCTAATTCTTTCAAATTTTGGGGAGTTGTGCACATGGAATGCTGGGGGAATCAGTGCCTGGAGCAAGAACAGAGCGCAGGCTGACTGGGTGGTTAAGGAGTACTGGACTTCCAGTGCTCATGTGGGAAACCCAGGCTTGCAGTAGCAACAGTTTTGAGCTTGTTCAAAAGTACCTCTCCTCCACCCCAGCCATGCGTTTTCCAGTCCCGGCTGCTTGGAGTGAAAACCATGCAATATGCTGCTGCTTCTGGGATTCCCTGAATGAGCACTGGAAAAAAATTAACCAATGGTAGGCTTCAGCCAGAGCCACGGTTGGAAGAGTAGCAGATGGACTTCAGGGCAAACAATCTACTCCTCAAGCTCCCAATATCCGAACTGGCAAGCTGGAAGAAAGATTCACCATTGTGAACTACAGGTGAGTACAGACAGATGGACTGAATAAGATTTTTGCTTCTTCCCCCCCCCATGCGGCACAGACAGCCCAATGGAGGCAGAAAATGGGGCATTTCCATTGGCCCTTCTGTGGGCCTTGGGGACCATGGGGAAGGCAGCAGGGAAGGCAGGCAAACATGCTGGGCCTTGGAACTGCAGGGAAGGCAAACAGGGAAGACAAGTGTAGGAGGCAGTTAGGCCAGGATTTGGGCCTTGCTACTAGCAGTCCCTCATCCAGGCAGATCAGGGCAGTTTAGCTTGGCCACGTGGAGAGCACTGCATGGGATTCAGCTGTGTGGAAGGCAGGGAAGCTTGCTGGGCCATGTGAGAGACAGCTAGGCCGGGATTCAGGCCTTGCTGCTTGCAGGCTCACCCAGACTGCCAGGCAGATCGGGTCAGTTCAACTGGGCCATGTGGAGAGTGCCGTGTGGGATGCAGCCAAAGGCAGGCAAGCTGGCTGGTCCTCAGAGACCCTGTGGTCGAGGCAAGCCTGGGAGTCAGGCAGGGAGCAGCAGCAGCTATGCTGGGCAAGCAGGCAAGATGAGGAGTGATTGGGTAGGGTGGCACAGAATGTTAACAACCAGTTCGCTCGAACCAGCATAAACCAGCTGAATCCCACCACTGTTTTAGTCCTACCTTAGGCATGAAAGTCAATTCAGTGACATTGAGCCACTCTCTCTCAGCCCAACTCACTTCCAGATTTATTGTTGTGATGAAAACAGAAAAGGAAGAAATATTAGGTATCTTTTTTGCCTTGATTTATTTATAAAAATAATAAATAAATAATAAATAAAATAAATTAAATGAATAAAAACTAGCATCATTTGTCTTTAAAAGAGGATAGACTTCCTTAAGATACTCAATCTGTATGAACCTTGCCTGTATAGCAGGTTCCTGCTGATATATGGACTGTTTCATAATAATCAAGTCAGTATTGCATAGGGACAACTTATTGATTCCTAGAATATGGAGACAATAAAAGCTCTTGAAAGGTTGCCCCAGACAACTTTTTGCTCTGTCAGCTTTTTCTTTTTTTATGGACAGCAACAATAATAGGCATTATATGGATGATCTGTGGTGAGATTTAATTGTTCACCACCACCCCCTTGTCCCCCTTGATCTTTCAATAGAATTGTATACAATCAACAATGATATCTTTTGAGGTCACTGGCAGGTATCGAGTATTGGAAACAATGATTCCACTCTTTCCTAAGTGGTGATGGGGGGGATTAAGAGGGCAAACCTTGGAACTCCAGTGTAAAATATTGCAGAGTGCAGTCCTCTCCTCTCTTAACAGTTAAGTGAACTGGAAGGAAGAAGCCGTCAATTTGAAGTGAAGTGTCATTAGTATGCTGATGACACTCAATTTCTGTTCTCTAAACTGTACCATATAAGAAATGTATATGTCTTGATTTGATGGTTGCAGGTTGTAGAAAGAATATTGCCTACACATACACATACTTCTCGATCCAGGACAGTTAGCTCTGGATAGTATCCTACAACTCTGCAAAAAAAAAAAGCCAAGTAAGGAATGCAACCAATCTCTGAGCTTTTAAGAATGTCTTGAAAACATTGTTCTGATGAATGTTTCATCAATGATGATTGTAGGGCTGCTCATTAGTTCAGATTAAATCAACAGCTGTTTAATTTCTTGATTGCTTATTTAATTCTCTTATTGTAAATCTCCTTGAGTCTTTATAAAGTAGGAGGATATAAAGTATTATACAGTAAATAAAATCAGTATCTTTTAAATAGCATGTACAGAAATTTAGGAGTACCTCTTGAGCTATAATTCTTGGTAAAGGTGGTACCAGGAAGATCCTTTGCCCAGTAGTGCAGCCTTTTGTAGATCAGATGATACAGGCAATGGTAATTCATGCCTTTAGCTATTTTCTACCAGAGTCCATTGCAGTTGGGTGACTAATACATTTAAATAAATAAATAACAATGATCTTATGTCTCACTTGAAGTTTACAATTTTATGTAATAGAACTGATTGTAGAAGTAATTCAAAAGCTGTAACAATCACTAAATGCAGCAGCTTTCCTACTGAAAGCCTGGTAGAGTACAATAATGCTTGTCTAATGTCAACTCAATCATTAAGTGAAACTGTGACTTATCCTGATCTTATTTTAATTTTATTTTCCTTTACAGATGTGCAAAGGTCATAAATAGAAGGGTTGGCCACAAAGTTATTTTTCATCATTGTTGTAAATGTGAATGGTTGTTAACAATGACTTTAATTAGTAGGAGTTGTGTGGTTATAAGGATGCTTTTGGATTTAATTAAAGATAGTAATTATTATCTAGAAATCCTTTTTTTTTTTTTGCTTGTATCATTATCACTTAGGCATTATTTACCCATCCAATACATTCTGATTTGGAAAATGTGCTATGGATGTTCATACCATTTCCTCAATAGGTAAACAGGGTGAAGATCTTGTTGGCCATAGACAGGTTGAGAGCAGGTTGGTCTCTTTCTTACTGTCATGCTAAAAACAGCTTTAAACTAGTTAAAACAAAAAACCTTATTAAGTTCGTTGCAGGCAATATCATATGACTGAAAATAGATCCAAGTGTTTATTTATTGTTTAGGGGGAAAATACTTTAATCTAGCAGTTGCTATTATTAATTTGTATTTTATTGGGCAGCCATATAGACTCTTTAAATAACTGATCACAATACAAGTTTCTGTTTATTATGATGTTATTATGATGTCCTCCACTGTTAAGTACTTATATTTTAAATAGTATTAATGGTATTATGTTAAATCATTTGGTAGCTAACATTTTTATAATGACCTGCAATCATTAAAAAAACCTAAACATTATTAATATTTTTATCATTACAAACAAAAATATAAAGCAAGGTGAGGTTTCAAAGCCATAGCAAAATCTTGTGTAAAGGTCTGAGAATCAAAGCTTTACTCAAAAAGAGGTTTCATCTCATGAAATCTGGATATTTTAGCAATCTAATTCTCAAGTAAATGAGACAACGAGGAAATCTTGTGATCTCATACAAGATGTTTGCCTTCTTGCACAAATTCTCATGAACTGTGAGCAATTACATACAAACCTTTAGACTCATTTCCCTCTACTGTAAGTCATTCGTTTTTGTTTAAATGCAGGGGAATGAATTCTGTTTCAAGAGTCTTATATTTATAATTTAACATATCTTGATTTTGCAAAAATAAGTAAGTTTTGTTTTCACCACTGGTGTTCTCTGTATCAGAAAATCTAAGTAAAACTAAGTTTTATATTTTATGCTGCTTTTAACCATGAAGTCTTGAAATATTTAAAAAAATTATGTATAAAATAAGCCAAAATCAAAGTACAACTGGAAATTCTGAGCAATTAAAATATTAGTCTTGAAAATACAGTAAGATAATGCAGACATTAGAAATTGGAATAAGTCAATTATTGTGTAAGCCGTCTTGAGTCACCATGGGCAAATACGCGGGAATATAAATTCAATAAATAAATAAATAAAATGCAATGGCTAGAACAGGGGTGTGAAATTCATGGTGTCACGTTGTCGACATGTGACATACTTTGACTTTTTCCCCTTCGCTAAAGTGGGAGTAGGTGTGGCCAGTGCATAATTCATCTGGGCTGCAGGCCACAAGTTTGACACCCCTGGGCTAGAAGAAGAAAGAATAGTATCTTGGTTTCAGAAATCCAGATAACCAATAGATGGCAGGGAGAAAATACTGAAAGTTCCCATTCTAATTTCCACCTACATATTCTACAGTCCAGTCTGGTAGCTTTAATACTGAGAAATAATAATTTTTAAGTTTATTATGTGATTGGATATAAAATAATGCTAAATCTCTGTTTGGGAATTTAGCATTATTTTATACACAATCACATAATAAACAGTGGTTTATTGAATGAATGAATGCTGACCAACTGTGTGAAGGCAACCAATGCCAAGTGCCGTACTTAAATCCTAATTAAATTAAATTAAAGTAATTAAAGCCTAATTTCTCTTGAAAAAAATACAGCGCAGATAAGCAAATACCTATCAGCTCAAAATCAAATCCCAACTCAACAACCATTACTACAACTACTGCCTCAACTACAATCATCTCTACAACCAAAAATAACAACCAAACCACAGCCATAAATAATTACTATCCCATCAAATAATTCCACAAATAATATCCCCTTACTAATCAGAGACATCATGGAACGTGATCAGAAATGTCCAAATGCAATCTTATTTGGTCTTGAAGATACCAACAAATCAGACGACATCACCAAAGTTCATAATATCATAAGTAACTCAAATACAACAAACATATCTCCTGAAGATATCATTGAAATAACCAGAGATGGCTCTGAGTTCAAATACAATGACAACATGGTGGCCCCAAGATTTTATAGAGTTGTTTGCAAAAATGAGTCCAGCAAATGTGTATTCATTCATACAATAAATGCCATTGCAAAAACCAATCCCACCCATAAAAATCTTTGCTCAAGACCAGACTTATCCATACTGCAAAGAATCTGCTCCTGTGAACTCCACTCAGAACTCAAAAAAGTCTAGACAAAGGGGAAAAGGACCTGTACATTGACTACCGTGCTGATTGCATCAAAAGAAAGTCACACGACCCGCAACTCTGTATCCAACCCTACCCCACCCAATCCACCATCACACAAAACTAGGCACACTACCTCTATTCCAACTACAACTGGCCTTAAATGCAAGCTACTCAATGCAAGAAGCCTTAAAATACCTGAATTTCTCCTCTTACTAAATATGGCTAAATTCGACATCATATTTGTCTGTGAAACATGGCTCAACGCATCTCTTCCTGACTCCATTTCCACAATAAGAGGCTATCATGTTTACCAATCAGATTATGAAATCCGTAGAGAAGGTGGTGTTGCTATCTTTTATAAAAAGTCCCTATATCTAAGTTACCTGGGAGCTTGCTATTCCTGAAACCATCTTCTGTGAACTGTCCTTAAATATCACATTTTGATTCTTATTATGTTACAGAACCCCTGATTATGACATCAAAAACGTAAACAAGTTAAATTCACTACTAACATGGGCAACATCCTGCCCACATGCTTTTATCTTTCATGGTGACCTCAATCTACCTCATATTAACTGGACCCTAAACAAATGTAAAACTGAACCCATACATGCAACCTTCTACAATCTGTAACAAATCTGGGACGGGAACAATTAGTAACCAACAATATTAGATTTAACAACTGCCTCAATCTCATCTTCTGCAATAGTTTGAATTCAATTTATGGAATACAAATTAAAGAACCCTTTTCCCACAGTGACCACAGCATGATTGACTTTTGTCTCAACATACGCCTAAACAAAAATCATCATAACGATGGGATACCCAATTATAGCTTCAAAAAAGACAACTATGATCTTATAGACAACAATCTCTCATCTCTTGATTGGCAACTTCTATTCACTGGATGCAATACGGTTGAAAACCATTACAACATATTTTACTTGAATTCAAAAGACTCATCAAACTATATATATCAATAACAACTCCCCAAATCAGAAAAAGCAAATTACACATAACAATAAGGAAGCTTCAATCCCAAAAGAAATCTCTTTGGCGAAAAAACAAATCTGATCACGTTGCCAACTTCAAAAACTGATAGAAAAATTTATGCCACCAGATAAAGTCTGAATGCACCAATTATCAAATTAAACAAGAGGAAAACTCTCTATGCACCAATTCCACCCGCGCTTTCTACAATTTTGTAAACAACAAACTAAAAGACTCAAGGTCCATCCCACCCCTGAAAGGACCTAATGGTAAAGACTGTAACAATGACACCATTAAAGCAAACCTCTTTAACACATTCTTTGGCTCAGTATTTGTAAACAGCAATGGATTATGCCCAATATTTCCTAGTCAAACCACAGACAACTACAATGATCTAATACATATCGATTTTACAGAAGACAATGTTGAAAAAGCACTACGCAATCTAAAACCATCTCTATCTATTGGACCGGATGGAATATGTGCCTACTTCTTTAAAAAGCCATCCACTTCCATAGCCAAACCTCTAAGCATAATCTTTGGAAAATCTTTCAGGACCAGATCCTTGCCAAAACTATGGTCACAACCCCTGTCATCCCCATCTTCAAAAAGGGAGACCCCAGCCTAGTTGAAAATTACAGAACAATCTCTTTATGCTGTGTCACCTGTAAAGTCATGGAATTAATTATTAACCAATCTATTATCCTCTACTTAGAGACAAATAATTTACTCTCTTATAAACAATTGGGTTTAGAAAAAAAACTATCCTGTAATCTGCAACTCTTACACTGCAAAAACATATGGACTACACAACTCGATCAGGGCAAAGCAATAGATACAACTTACATAGACTTCTGTAAAGCCTTTGATTCAGTGGTACATGACAAACTACTCCTAAAACGAAAATCTTATAGTATCTCTGGACACCTGCATAACTGCATAACCTTTGATTCAGTGGTACATGACAAACTACTCCTAAAACGAAAATCTTATAGTATCTCTGGACACCTGCATAACTGGATAGAAGCATTCCTGTCAAACAGACAACAAATCGTCAAAATTGGAGCATCCTATCAAATTCTGTACCTGTCAACAGTGGTGTCCATCAAGGCAGTGTTCTAGGACCAATTCTTTTCATACTCTACATAAATGATCTCTGTGATCATATCAAGAGCAACTGCGTTCTTTTCGCTGATGATGTAAAGCTATTTAACATCACCGACAATACTGCTACCCTTCAAAAAGACCTTAACTATGTATCAGAATGGTCAAACAAATGGCAACTAAATAAATGCTCTGTCTTACATATTGGCAAAACAAATCAGAAAATAAAATACAAGCTGAATAGTCAAGTCCTTGTTGATGACCCAAACTCTGTAAAGGTCCTTGGAATATTCATCTCTAATGACCTAAGTGCTAGACCCCACTGTAACTACATAGCCAAAAAGGCATTAAGAGTTGTTAACCTGATCCTACATAGCTTTTTCTCTGGTAATATCACACTACTAACTAGAACATACAAAACTTTTGGTAGACCAATACTTGAATACAGCTCATCAGTCTGGAACCCGCATTACATATCTGATATTAATACAGTGGAGAAAGTCCAGAAATATTTCACAAGAAAGAGTTCTCCACTCCTCTACTCATTGCAGAATACCTTATGCCACCAGACTTGATATTCTAGACCTAGACAACCTAGAACTACGATGCCTTCAGTCTGATCTAAGTATAGTACATAAAATTATACATTGTAATGTCCTACCTGTCAATGAATACTTTAGCTTCAACCATAACAATACAAGAGCACACAATAGATACAAACTCAAGGTAAACCGCAACAAACCTGATTGCAGGAAATACAACTTCAGTAACAGAGTGGTCAATGTCTGGAATACTCTACCTGACTCTATGGTTTCTTCCCAAAACCCCAAAAATTTTAATCTTAGACTGTCTACTATTGACCTCACCTCTTTCCGAGGAGGTCTGTAGGGGGCATGCATAAGCGCACTAATGTGCCTACCATCCCTGTCCTATTGTTTCTTTCTTTCTTTTTCTTATTCGTATCCATTTCATGTATTCATAACTATGTTTATACTTATGCCTGCTATCTTATAATCGCTTGACAAAATAAAACAAACAAACAAACAAATAAATAAATGAAAGTGCAGTATTGCTATTTTATATTCTTTGGGCATATTCATACTGCAGTTTTAAACTGTTCCTGTTCTATACTAGTGACACTTTAAACTTTGAGCAGGCTTAAGAGTATCATTTTTTGATTGGCAACATCTTTCAGTTCAGGCTACAGAGTATTGTGTTCTCCTATAGAAATTTTTCATCATGTTGCACCCTCTCACTTTTATCTTCCAAGTGATAATGATCAATCACTTTCGTGTCTGTTGATAAGCCTTAAATGGATAAGTGGTTGTGTTCCTATTACTATTATATTTTTATTTCTTTGTGAAAAAAAATATAAATCATAGTATTCTTAAGTCTGACACACTAAGCATATGATGCCAGAACTATAACCACTACAAAATAACCACTACAGTGCTGCGATTAGCATAGAAAGAAGTAAAATATGCCAGGTGTTATTTACCCAATAAAAGGGTAAAATAATACTTTAAAACCATAGAAGGAAAAGGTTTCTGGAAGGGAGGAGGTAAATTAGAAACATTGCTAGTGATTCCTAGATTGTATGAGCAAGAGGGCAGACAGGCATCATATATAAATCCATTAATGCCATTAATTTGTAAAAGAAAATGTTGATTGCCATTTTGCCTTTCCAAAGTATTTGTGCATATTAAAAGATTAAGACATTTGTTTTTGTTTTTTTAATTTAAATATAAAGGGAGTTGAAATACCCTTTAAAAACTGCATAGAACCAAAACAGAAAAAGTCATCTAGCCCAATGTTGAAACAAAGATGAGATTAAGAAGTTCTAAAATCCCTCCTTATCAAACATCTCATGGTATGATATATAGAGGAACCTCCAAAGTAAAATTTATATTATAGGCTGGATCGTTTTCCTCATATCTTTTTCACTTTTCAAAATACACTGCTACTAAAATAGAACTTCTATTTGTTGGTTGGTTGGTTTAATCTTTGTGTTTTTGATATAGGAATGAAATGATGGGGATAACTTAACAGTGGTAGAATTCACCACTGTTTTAAAGGTCAAAAATGTGGTTAGTGTGGCATTGGTAAACAGAACCATCGGCTTGCCATATTTACAGCATAGCAATATCTAGACAATGCTAGGATTAAGTTTGTAATTTATCAATCAAACAAATCAGCATTTGTAAGTTAAAAGAAAAAAAACATGATAAATAAAAAGAGTCATCATCTCATACTTCAAGGTTTCTCAGAAGAAGCCATTTTTGTCTTAATCGAGTAGCATTCTGAATATATATCAGTTTAAGAAGCTTAAAAAGCTCTAAAAACAGGGGACTGTTTTTGTCAGCTGTTGTTCGCGTTTCTCTATCAAAGTTTGGGGCTTCAAAGCTTTTTTATTATAGATAAATCAGTGTATCATTTCCTTGACCTTTGAAGACTAGCTGGAGGAATTTGGCATCTCACACAGGGGTGGGATCCGACTGGTGTAACTACTGGTTCGGTGATTTTACATTTTGCGCGTGTATGTCATCATCATCTAGCCGTCTGGACAGCTGAGGAGCACTGCATGTGGGTGCGCAGCGGTTGAAAAAACACTTTTTCCTGTTTTTTCAACCGCAGCTGTGTCGCACGAAGCAGCTGCGGTTGAAAACGCAGGAAATAAAGGTCAGGTAAGAGCCCGGGTGAGCGGGTGGGTTGAAAACGCAGGAAATAAAGGTCAGGTAAGAGCCCGGGTGGGCGGGCGGGTGGGCCAAAACAGCAGCAGATGTAGAACCGGTTCTATGTATGCTCTCTGTTTGCTGCTTTTCATAGCAACCGGATCTACAGAAGTCGACAGAACTCGTAGAATCCCATTGCTGATCTTATAGCTTCCTTTTGTATGTGGCTTCACATATTTTCTTCCCTTGGCATAACTTCTTAGCCTTTCTGAGTTAAATGGTTAAAGTGACCTTGGCAAATGTGCTTTAATGCCACCACCGCTTTTTTCTCCTTAGTTCATTTCAATGGGAGAATAATGATAATGATTTGAGGCCCTTGTGGTGGTTTGTTTGCATTTTAAAAAAATATTTTGGCTCTTTCTTTATTTGAACTGTAAATGGGAGCTTAAATCAGAATAAAAAGGAATGCATGGTCCCGTACCAAATATTGTCAAATGCCATAACAGAAAATGATAGATTACTGAGATGCTTTTAAAAGACAATTGGTGTGTGTGTGGGTGTGGGTGTGTTAAAGCTACAAGTAAGCCTCATTTTAGCGACCATTCAAAGTTACAACAGCACTGAAAAAAGTGACTTATGATCATTTTTCACACTTAAGACTATTGCAGCATCTCCATAGTCACATGATCAACATTCAGATGCTTGGCAGCTGACTCACATTTATGACAGTTGCAGTGTCCCAGTGTCATGTGATCATCTTTTGTGACCTTCTGACAAGCAAAGTCAATGGGGAAGCCAGGTTCATTTAACAACTGTAGTAGTTAAATGAACTACTAAATTTACAACTGCAGTGATTCATTTAACAACTGTGGCAAGAAAGATCATAAAATGGAGCAAAAGTCACTGAACAACTATCTTGTTTAGCAATAAAAATTTTGGATTCAGTTGTGGTCATCAGACAAGGACTTCCTGTATTCCATTCTATTAGTGGTAGTTATCATTTAGAAATCCCTTTTATAATGATCTTTTGAGTCTGGTTTATATTAGTGATATACCTAACCAGGGGTGGGATTCAAATTTTTTAACAACCGGTTCTGTAGGTGTGGCTTAGTTGGTGGGCGTGGCTTGGTAGTCATGTGACCGAGTGCACATGTTATTGGCTGGGTGTGGCCAACTCAATATCACTCACATCAAGGCACGCATTTCCTCGCCTGGCCTCTCATGACTGTGGGGAAACTGCAACAGTTGTAAGTGTGAAATATGGTCATAAATCACTTTTTTCAATGCCATTATAACTTTGAATGGTCACTCCATACAAGCAAAGTACCAGCAAAGGAGTGGGGGGGAAACTCCAGAGACAGGAAGTCTAGTTCTGCCAAGAATGTAATAAGGGTTAACGGAGAGGCAGTTTCTGTAAGCAACACTAGAATGTCTCCTTCCTGCCTTCCTTACAGGATTAGGCCAGTAATTTCTTCTAACAACCGGTTCTCCGAACTGCTTAGAATGTTAACAACCGGTTCTAACGAATAGGTGAGAACTGGTAGAATCCCACTCCTGGACCTAACTGCAAATCTATGTTTCATTGAGCACTAATTACAGTAAGTTGATTGTATGTTTTATACCCAATTCTGGGCACAGTATTTTTAATTTCTTTCTAATCTGGATTTAACATGACAAGCAACAGTTTGGAAAAGATATCTTTGCAAAATGTGTACGGTAATACAATTGAGTAATTGTGGTAATAATAAATTCTTTCTCTGTGGTATGTGGCAATTTAAATTTTAATATTTTAGACTACAGTCTAGCATATATTTAATTCTGGCATAATCTAATAGAACTTGCTTCTGAGTAAACAGTTTATATCTATAAGAGTTTGGCTTGAGTGAATCCTTACTTTATGCTCTTGCAAAAGAAAGATTTAAAAGTCAGGACCGTTACTTATTGTGATAGCTTTTTATTATTTTTCTGCTCTTTTTCCAATGCACTCTAAAATCTTTCCTAGAATGTGGTACTTGAAAAAATATATAAAAAGTATTTAGACATTATAATCCATTCACCTCAATTTTTTTTACTATTGATGTCTGATGAAGGATAGTTAACATCCACCATGAGTTAACTTATATCCAAAGCTGAAAATTTAATATAAATTTTGATAGCAAAATTGCTAACTCAATTTAATGTTTGAGTGCCATCTACTGGACAAAATAGAAAGAGCCTATAATCTGGGCAAAATTCATTTTCCATTGCATGTAATTTTTTCTATATTGAAATCAGTGTGATTCAGGGAAGCAATCTTTTTATCTGGGATTAAAGCAATAGCCACCACTGATATGTGTATTTAACTGTTCTTATGGAAACACATATCTTTAAAATATATTCTATGGAAGATGGGAATTTCATCCCATTAATTGCATCCCATGTAATTGAATTACATCTTCATAATAAAGATGATGCAGCTTGCCTGTACCCAGGGATGGGCTGCTACAGGTTTGCCCAGATATGAGAAAACCTGTAGCTAACATTATGGCCACTTCGGAGAACTGCCAAATCCCACCCCTGGCTGGCCCCGCCCCACCCATCCTGCCTTGCCCCTCCCTCTCTTCCCCTCCCAGGAGTCTCCACATGGCCCATTTTGGTTGTGAGGTAAATGCAGAGCCAGCATGGAGGCTCAGATAGGGCAAAAAATCCACTATAAATTTGTTGAAAAACTTTTTTTCTACTTTGCAGTTTCACAACTTAAATGTAAAAGTTGGTAGGTAATGTCTGATTAAGAGTTTTTTTCTGCTGAAACCGGTCTGTCAGGGCAACCTAGTCTATCCAAATATGGGATGGAGTATGCTGCTTCCACTTTCACCTTTCAGCCCCAATCCCCTTTGCAGGCAGTTGCTTTCATGATAAACTATTTTTTGTATTGAATTTATATTTTACCAACAAAGAAATAAAAAGAGATCAGTACAGATCTATTTCAAGTTATTTAACTCTCATCAGCTAGCCATACCCTTTCTGGGATTCCAACTCAGGCTACTTGGATATTAGACATCTACCTAATATGAAATAGCCTGGATTCAAATCCCAGAAAGGGTATGACTAGCTGATGAAAGCTAAATAGCTTGAAATAGATCTATACTAATCTCCCTTTGTTTCTTTGTCAGTAAAATATAAATTCAATGTAATGTCTGATTCGGAATTTATATTTTAATAGTAATCTGTAATATGCACCACTTGTGGTTTATGTATAGGTTATATAAATAAACTGTCAGGGCAACCTCATCTACCTAAATATGGGATGGAGCATACAGCTTCCACTTTTGCCTTTCAGCCCCAATCCAGGAGCCTTTGTAGCCTGAGGAAAGCCTCTGGAGCCCAGGGAGGGCAAAAACACCATCCTCAGGAGGCCAACTAGGCCATGCCCACCATGGCCACACCCACTCAGTAACTGGGCAGAGAACCCGTAGCTGAAATATTTGAAGCGCATCCCTGCCTGTACCTGTTTTTTAGACTGCATTTTTTGTCCAGAATGAATTGGCAGCTTCATGTTATGAGAATTACAGTGTTTAGTCAAGTGGCATTTAAGCAGTTTGAGATACTTATGTATGATTAATATAAATAACTTACTTGATCTATCTCTAACTGTGGGGATGCTTATCCCAAAGGTGCTTTTAAGGAGGCAACTGGACTCTCTGGTTTTTCTTTGAAGACGTTTTGCTTCTAATCCAGGAAGCTTCTTCAGCTCTGACTGAATGGTGGGGAATGGAAGTCCAGTAAGAACTGAAGAAGCTCCTTGAATGAGAAGCAAAACATCTTCAAAAAAACCCAAGAAACTCCAGTTGCCTCCTGAAAAAAGCTCCTTTGGGACAACCATAACCTGGATGACTGAGAATTTCCATAGACTTGTGAGGATGCTTGAGATTAAAGTAGTCTCAAAAACCTGTAGAGGTTATACCCTCAAAAACCTATAGAGGTTATACCAAAACAAATCTTAAAATTATGGGTGGGGGAGAATGGTAAATTAAATCACCAGTCTGTATCTGTGGTGTTTATTATACAATGGAAGGTACAAAGACCGACCTGGAATGCAGTCATTAAAGATCTTGTTTTTAGTCTGTCATTTCTAATATAACAGAAGAAAATTATTAAATATGTGATGAGAGTATCTAAATTATTGATATTTAAATTTAGCTAAATGTTCCCAAATTAATCTCCAATACTGAACACTTCAACAAGAGAATAATCAGGGAAGCCATCGAAATAGAGAAACACCCCATAACGTGAATAAACGGGATGATACCTCCCACCTACCTGACATCTGGAAACTAGTCCTTATCAACAAATGAGTTCCAGCCATGAAAACCAACACTGGACCCAAAACAACACATGATACCACCACCAATCTCCCTCATCAGACTCAAATCCAAACCCACCCCATAGACGAAAGGCAACCACCGCCCAGAAACCAGATCACAGCTCCATCACCAGCTGCCACACACCCCGACCCCCAAACCAAGCAAAGTGACACATGCCATGAACACATAGCCAGGCCTCAAACTCGGACCAAACCAAAACCTGGAAGGTCACATCACAGCCACCCGCTCAGGATATCACATCACAGAACTCAGGAGGTTACACCACAAAACCTCAGGATGTTACAACACAGCCAACGATCCAGGAGGTTGCAGCACAAGACCCAGGATGTCATAACAATAGAACTCAGAAGGTCATCACACAGCATGATCCAGGTCATTACAACCCAAAAGATTATAGCACAAGACCCAGGCTGTCAAAACAATAGAACTCAGAAGGTCATCACACAGCCCATTACCCAGGTCATTACAACACAGGAGACTGATAGACACAAAACCAATACCTCAGCCACACATGTTCTTACAAAAAAACCAGCCAATCTGCAAACATCAACTCCATCAACCAATCAAGAAATGACAACACAGCCAACCTCCCCACCAGTATTTATAGAGAAACAGCAGCTCCAATCACACTTTGCTCACACAAGCACGAAGCTGAAAGCACCAGCCTGAAGATGGC
This sequence comes from Bungarus multicinctus, assembly GCA_023653725.1. Taxonomy (NCBI): domain Eukaryota; kingdom Metazoa; phylum Chordata; class Lepidosauria; order Squamata; family Elapidae; genus Bungarus; species Bungarus multicinctus. The sequence continues at coordinate 68,082,695 of CM042840.1, forward strand.
GAGTGGGACCTCGTCGAAACGTTGCCAAGATACTCTCAATCTTACACGGGAAAATATCCAAACACGCCAAGACCTGCATACCTGTACCCATGAAAATCTACGAAAACACACACACACACACACACACACACATATACTTTGTGTTACAACACCCTGTTAAGCCCCAATTAAGGGAGAAAGCATACTGCTTTCTTTTCTGTCTTTCGGCTCATCACCAGAGACCATACCGACAGAAAGCTATTTGTTTCATTGTCTTTTGTTTACATGTGTGTAAGGTTTTTAAGCTGATAATTTTAAATAATAAATAAGGGAGACTAGGATAGATCTATTTCGAGCTAGTTAGCTCTCTTCAGCTAGCCATACCCTTACTGGGATTCCTGTATAATACTTCCCTGGTTCGAATATCAGGGAATATTTCCCTGATAATACTTCCCTGGTTCGAATCCCAGTAAGGGTATGGCTAGCTGAAGAGAGCTAACTAGCTCGAAATAGATCTATCCTAGTCTCCCTTATTTATTATTAAAATTATCAGTTTAAAAACCTTACATATACACACACACACACACACACACACACATACATATATATGGTATTCAGCTTTGTTTGGGTATTTTCCCACATCATTATAGTTGTGCTTTTAAAGTTGTAGCGATGTTTCAGCAGAATCTCATCTGCCATCATCAGGCTTGTGTATTGTGTTCGTCTGTGAGTCAGGTTTTCACAGCCATTTCTGTTTTAAATTTGGTGCTAGACTATTGCTGTGTTAGACTGGTTTTTTCTTCATCCTGATTGGTTGGGAGTCTTGTGTTTATTGGTCTTGGAATTTTCTGTGTTCTGCTTGATTGGTGTTTCTAATATCTTCTGTCTGTTTTATAGCTTTTTTTGTCTTGATTGGCTGGCAACATTGTGTTTCCTGTATTGGAGGCTTTTAGTGCAGCTTGGCTTCGGATAAAAGGATGGCTATCATTTATTAGGAAACTAGATTTCATCTGGGTGCCTGGGGTGTGTTTGAGCTGGAGGTATCAGGGGGAGTCTGTTTGTGCCCAGGTGTTCGTTTGGCTTGTGATGTGGAGATTTTTTTTGTTTGTGAGTGCAGGCTTCCAGATAATTGACAGTCTGGTGGAATCATCTCTTCTATTCATGCTTTCAGGTCTTTTTCAATTTCTATGGCTTCTCTGATAATTCTGTAGCTGGGGTTTTCTATAGTGGCTAGGGTTTTGGTGTCATTGAAGTCTATGCTAAGACCTGTGGCTTTCATGTGTTGGACTAGTGAGGAAGTGTGTTCCAGCTTTTTTACTGCATTTTTGTGTTCATCCAGGCAGGTATTTATTCTTCTATTGGTCTGTCTGATGTATGTGTCAGGCATGATGTGCAGGGGACTTCATATATGCCTTGGTTTTCCAGGTCAATTTTATCTTTGGAGTTTCTTAGGATGGCTGCTATTTTTCTGTCTGTTTTGAAGGCAGTCTTGATGTGATGCCTGTGTAGTATCTTACTGATTTTGTCTGTAGTACCACTTATTAGAAACATATTAGAAACACCAAACAAGCAGAACACAGCAAACTCCAACACCAATAAACACAGACCAAGACTCCCAACCAATCAGGATGAAGAAAAAACCATTCTAACACAGCAGTAGGCTAGCACCAAATTTAAAACAGAAACGGCTGTGAAACCCTGACTCACAGACGAACACAATACACAAGCCTGATGATGGCAGATGAGATTCTGCCAAAACATCGCTACAACTTTAAAAGCACAACTATAATGACTTCTGAGCTTAACAGAGCTGAAATTTGATGGCAAAATAATGCAATCTGGTAGTACTAATTTCTGGGATGAGAGAGGAAGAGAAATGGTGGGAGGGAGGGAAGAAATGAGAAGCAAAATAAACTTGCTAACCCTCTGTTGAGCTTGAGGACTTTTCACTTTTCAAAAAAGGAGCTCTCCTCCAAAACAAGAAACAAGATGCTAAACCAGTAAGATCATGTCTCCTGCGGATGATCTCATTCACCATCAATTTCAAATTCAAAGTTTTCCATGCATATTGAACTAAACTAGAAAAATCCATGCTTCTGTCATGTATAAATCCAGGCAATGTAAAACCAGCCACATAACAACATCATATGTTTTGACCTAGAAGTTTCCTTGAGGGAGACGAGACATTCTCTACAGTAGTCTTCTACTGTGAGAATGTCAAATAAAAAGGAACAAGAGCCTCAGCTTTGTAGAACATTTGTTCCAAGCTGGCTGCTATTGTCTTGAAATCTGAAAATTGCCTGGAGCTGTGTGGTGAATGTGCTAATAGCCATATTACATACTTACACTTTCCCTCCCAAAACATCTTTGTCTTATTAAATCCTAACAAGAAAACTCAGCAACCAGTCCTACTGGCACAGCTGTAGTAGCATCATGCTAATACACCAGGTCTTAAGCACTTGGCTGCTAGCCACCATTTCTTCCTACATATTTTTCTGATATCAAAGGCATTAATAAAGTATAAAAGGAAGATAAGGAATAACAAGGAAATGGTATATCCTCTTTGTTGTGAACTGCTTCAACAGGATTACCTGCTTATGGCAAGGCACAAAGTGAGATCCCACAACTAAAGGTTCTGCAGATTTATTTAAATTATTCATTCACTTTGTATTAATCACTTTTTTAAAATTAAAAAATGCACTCTGGTGATGGGGAAAAAAAGCTTTCAAATGTCAGGTCCCGGATATTTCTACAGAGACACTGGCATTTTGGTGGGCAGAAGTGGGGACGAATGGAGTGATCTCTATATGAAGTTTCTGTTTCCATTATAATGATATAGTGTGGGAAGGGTTTGGTTAGCATTGCTTTAAATAGCTGGTTTTAAGTGAAAAGCTTCAGTTTTTGCCAAGATCTCTTGTTTTTACAAACCTTTCAGTAAATGCACCTTTGAAACAACTGCAGTTTCAAGAGTTCTGCTTTCTTGGGAAGATTGGAGAGGCAAGACCTTACATCAAATAAGAATGTTAAACATTTTAGCTAGTATTTTCGCTCTTGACTTGAAGTTCAACACTAGAGTAGCATCTAAAAGTTTTCCTAAATTACCTATGCAAAAACTACAGGTTATTTCTGAAACAACCCTATTCAAAGCTATTTTCTTTTTAAAATTGAAGATTCATATGAAAGTGGTTTCATATTATTTGTCACCAGGCAAGCTGTTCAATTGATTGATTGCTCTCACTGTCAGATCCATTGTTTCCAGTGGAGAAAGGCAAAATCAGAGAGTGGGCCAAATCCTTGTCCTCCAGAGGAGCATGCCATCCCTCTCAGACCACATGGAGGACCCCAGATGGTGGTGCAGGCTGTCCAGAGCCTCCTCCAGTATGCTGCCAACTGCCACCAGATTGTAGATCAGTGTCCAGTCCACCTGGGCCAGGCTGAGGTACTGTGGGCCCGTTCTTTGCCATTTCCAAGACCAGATCTAAGCAATCCATGGGTCTTGAGTTTGATACTCCTGGTCTAGAATAAGTTCCATATACAACATTGTTAGGACTAATCTGGAGAAAATGCATTCACAACATAGTAGTTGATGAATGAGCAGAATTGGCATTCACCATTAAAAACTGATTGGGCAGTGTTAATACAACCCTGTCAGACATTTGCTTTCTAGGACCCTGTAATTTAAATGCCAGGATTTGGAGGAATTGGGTGAGGATGTGGTGTGATATTTTGTAGAGTCCAGTTGGGTTACTTCATTTGTAGCTGGGTATGAATGCTTTTATGTGAGTCTGGGATGCAGGGCTAAGGAATAATGAATGGCTTGGATTCTAAAGATGAGAAATTATTCTTTAAGAAAGAATAAAATGTTGCCAATCATGTGATGATGCATCATTGTCAGTGAAAAAAGGAAAATCAAGAGAATTGCTCCATGCTAGTTGCTTCCCTTCCCCAGCATTAGTAGCCATATGCTAATGTGCTAATGCTGGGTGAGGGAAGGGTAGCAACTAACAAGGAGAAATTCTTTCATCTTAGCCTTGACCTTCCCTTGCCCAGGATTAGCATATTAATGTTTGGCATCTAATGCTGGGGAAGAGAAAGCTAGCAACTAGACAGGGACAGAAACTACGAGGACTTCTTGCTAATGATAGCCTTCCCTCCCCCAGTGTTAGCTGCGATACACTGCTAATGTTGGGGGAGGAAAGACTAGCAATCAGTAAGGAAAGGAAAACCAAGAGCTTCACCAGCATTTCAGAAAAAAAGCAGCTGCTTCTGGAATTCTGCCATGTGGCCCAGCTATGGACCACTTTCTTTCTTCCAGACACAAACTTTTTGAGCTGTGGAGATCTTTGAATGATGGGGATGTGGGGATTCCAAGCAGTGGTGGGATTCACCTGGTTTGCACTGGTTCATCAGAACCAGTAGCTAATTTTTTGTGGACTTCAGTGAACCAGCCCCTTCCCTCCCAGCCATTCCTTGTCACATGCAGCCTCTCCTGAGGCCATTTTGGCATCTTGGCATTCTTCTAACCGTCCCACCGCCCCCCTCCAAGCAAGTGATAAAGCACCTAGGATGGCTCTGCCCTAAAGAGCCAGGGGCATCATTGGAGCTTCTGAGAAGAGGAGCTGATGCCTGCTCCCTATCCTTGAGCTGCTGCTTGTGCTGCACATCTACACATGTGGCCTCTTCAGAAGCCTGCTGGTGGGCATGGTGGCTAAGCTGGGGATGGCCTTTCTTCCCTCCCTTTCTCTGCAGATCAGGCCCATTGCCCTTCCTCCTTCTCCCCCCACAGGAGTCCCAGGAACTGCCACAATTCCTGCACTCATTGAGGTTGCCCTCTTGCCTGCGTCCGGCTTAGGTGATTATTGAGAGCAAGTCCTCAAAAAAAAGGGTGCAGGGAGGCCAGGTGAATGGGTGAGCAGATGACCGGGAGGCAGGGTGAGTGGGCAGCCAGGAGGCCAAATGAGCAGATGATCAGACCACCAGACAGTGAGGCAAGCAACTGGGCAAGGTGAGGAATGGCTGCAAAGAGAGGGATGAGGAGAGGCTGGGTGAGGCAAGGAGTGGCTGGGAAGCGAGGGGGTAGGAGAGGCCGGGCAAGATGAGGTACTCCTTGAGGTGAGTGATGTAAAGTTGGCCATGCCCACCCAGTCACATGACCACGGAGACATGTCTAGTCATCCAGTCATTAAGGCAGAGAACCAGTTGTTAAATTATTTGAGTTTCATCATTGATTCCAAGAGTCAGGAGCATGGGGTATCTCAGGGAGTGGGGAAGGCTTAGGGAGGGCTTGTGCCTGCATTAGGGTCTTCCCCACTCCTGAGGCATGCCGTATTTCATTTAAAACCCATGCATTCATTTAATAAATACATTGGAGGCAACAGGTATAGGAACTTGTTAAGTGAGGCAATTTACTTAATGCCCTCCTGACCTTAATAGGCAGGTTCCATTATGATCATAACTCAAGGATTACCTTGAGAATGTAATTAAAATAGAAGAAATAAGTAAGAGATAAGATAAATACTGAATGAGACTGAATGCAAATGCATCAAACATAAAAGCAACTAATCACTATGAAAAAAAATACTCAGAAGTCATTTGGTCTTATACAGAGAATGAATGAAGCTCAAATAGCAAAATAATAGGGGAGGGGGAGTGAATATTTGGAGTAAAAAAGAGAAAACCAAGAAAGTCATGGTTGGATTAAAGTGAGAAAAGCCTCAAAAAGCAGAGGGGAGAAGTTTCAAGATCAAAGGCAATGTATGAATCACTGTACTGATATAAATAAAAGGGTATGAAAAAAACCCAAAAGTAATATTCAAGGATAGAAAGGTGTGAAGATACATAATTTCAATATTTCATATATTTAATTTATATCTACTTCTGATTAACAACAAATAATATTTGATAGTAAAAAAAAATTCATTTTCTACAAATGTTATTGATCAAATGTTGTGCCTCTCTCTTTTCCTCACTTTGTTTGCTTAGTGATCATTTCACTTCTGATTAAGGAATGAAATACAGTCGCTAAACAAGGTGATGGAATGCACTTTTTCCTTTTTATACATTTTGGCTTACTACTTTTTACCCTCTTTCCATGCTTTACATAATAGTGCTTACTCTAAAGAGGAATAATGTGATTTGTATATATATATTTAATGGTAAAAACTTATTTACATATTAATAAAAAACTAATGTCACTAAGAACCAGTAATTTTATGATTGTGTATGTGTGTGTGTCCATCCACCTTTAGGCATATGAAAATGATTAAGTGATACTATGAAATATGTTTGCCTTTTAAACAAGAGAAATGGTTTTTTAGTGTCAGCATTCTAAACTTGTAATAGACTATTTTGAAGAAGCATTTTTGAGAACAAAATAACCATCTGGGAGTTATTATCTTTGTAACAATGGTAAGACAAAACAGAAATAAATGCTTTTAAAACAGACAGACATCGCCGCTATTTTTCCCCTCTTTAATTACTTCTCTGGAAATGAAAATGTATGTCATATCCATACAAATTCTGAAGCTTTTCTACAGAAGAATCTTTTAATATGTCCATGTCCTTGTGTCTGTATCCTAAGTGCCAATTCATTTTCATCAATTTCCAACAGACATGTCTGTTCAGAAGGAAGTATTATAAGTTTAAGACTGGATCTTACTTTCAAATAATCACATACAGAATTGCAACATTTTTAGTTAGGATCATCAGATTGTGGCCACAAAAATATAGGCAACTACTGGATAGTAGCAAAGGTCTTTTTTTTTCTTAAATTTTTTGTTCACCTCTGTCATCCAGAATTTTGCAACCCAGATCTATTTTTACTGTTTGTTTTTTTTGGTTGGTTGTTTTTTGTTTTTTTGTAATCATACAAAAAGTGGTTGTTTCTGTAAACTGTCAATTTTTAGAAAATTGTTTTATTTTCTAACTTATGCTTTCTATTTTAATAATGAAACATGTATTAAAATTTACAGCAGAGACAATTTTTTAATTAAAATCTGATGGTAGTCATGAAATCTACTGGTGTTATATTGTGGGAACCCTGTTTGCAGCTAGTGATTACAATTAACTATTGTTTCTAAAGCAGCATGCAAGCTAATAATCACTCTGTAATCCGTAATTATTTTGGATGGTTCAAAATTAGGAAAGGAGTCTGGCAAGACTATATACTGTCACCCTGCCAATTTAACTTACATGCAGAGCACATCATGAGAAAGGCAGGGGTAGATGAATCAAAAGTTGGAATTAAGATTGCTGGGAGAAATATCAACAACCTCAGATATGCAGATGATATCACTCTAATGGCAGAAAGTGAAGAGGAACTAAAAAGCCTCATGATGCGGGTGAAGAAGGAGTGCAAAAGTTGGCTTGAAACTCAACATTAAGAAAACTAAGATCATGGCATCCAGTGCTTTCAATTCCTGACAAATAGATGGGGAAGAAACGGAGGTAGTGACAGGTTTTATTTTCCTGGGCTCCAAGATCACCGCAGATGGGGACTGCAGCCAATAAATTAAAAGACGCTTGTTCCAGGGAAGGAAAGCTATGGCAAATCTAGACAGCATACTAAAAAGCAGAGAAATCACCCTGCCAACAAAAGTGTATATAATTAAGGGTACGGTTTTTCCAGTTGTAATGTATGGCTGTAAAAGTTGGACCATAAGAAAGGCTGAGCACCAAAGAATTGAGGCCTTTGAATTATTTATTTATTTATTTATTTATTTATTTATTAAACTTATATACCGCCCTATTTCCCTAACAGGACTCAGGGCGATGTACAGCCACATTAAAATACGAAAAACAGTACAAAATTAAAAACTACTAAAAGACCAAATATAAAAGGCTGAGAGCTAAAAAAGAGGGCTAAAAACTAAAAACCAGATGAACCCTAATTAAAATCCCCTAAAAACCCTAGGCTAGATCGGCTTGGTGAAATAAATAAGTTTTCAACGTGCACCGGAAGGTCAGGAGATCAGGGATGGTCCTCATCTCCAGGGGTAATTTATTCCAGAGGGAGGGTACCCCCAACAAGAAGGCCCGCACCCTCGGGGTCACCAACTGTCCAGCCGGCGGCACCCCATACGACTCTATGGGAGCGTATTGGTCGATGGGAGGCCGATAATGGCAGGAGGCGGTCCCGCAAATATCCTGGTCCCAAGCCATGGAGCACTTTAAAGATGATAACTAAAACCTTGAAGCGCACCCGGAGGGCCACCGGGAGCCAATGCAGCTCACGCAGGAGTGGCGTAACATGGGAGCCCCATGGAGCTCCCAACACCACCCGCGCGGCCGCATTCTGCACCAGCAGGAGCCTCCGGGTGCTCTTCAAGGGAAGCCCCATGTAGAGAGAGTTGGCATAGTCTAGAAGGGAGATCACGAGGGTGGAGGTGACCGTGCGAAGCGCACCCCGATCCAGAAAGGGCCGCAACTGGTAGATCCTATGGACCTGACCAAAAGCCCGCCTGGCGACGGCTACCACATGGTCCTCCAATGACAGCTGCATGTCCAGGAGGACACCCAGATTGCAAGCACTCTCTGTGGGACCAAGAATTTCCCCCCCACAGCCAGCGATGGAACTAGCTGGCTGTATCGGGGCGCACAGCCATTCAGTCTTAGATTATGGTGCTGGAGAAGACTCCTGCAGGTCCCTTGGACTGCAAGGTGATCAAACTGGTCAGTTCTAGAGAAAATCAACCCTGACTGCTCTTTAGAAGGCCAGATCCTGAAGATGAAACTACATACTTCGGCCACCTAGTGAAAAGGAAGGACTCACTGGAGAAGAGTCTAACGCTGGGTAAGATTGAGGGCAATAGAAGAAGGGGACGACAGAGAATGAGATGGCTGGATGGAGTCACTGAAGCAATAGGTGTGAGCTTAAATTGACTCCTGAAGATGGTAGAGGACAGGAAGGCTTGGAGGAACATTGTCCATGGGGTCGCAATAAGTTAAACATGACTTTGCAACTAACAACAACAACAATAAAGGATTTTTCCTTGATATGATGACAAATAGGAAGATACTATGGCCATTAATAATTATTGGATTTTCTAAAGCTTATTCTATAATAGAAATAGAATATGCTTATTCTGTTTTGAGGTTTGAATTATTTATATGAGAAGTGAATTTGGTATAGTGGTTAAGGAATCAGGCTAGAAACCAGGAGACTGCAAATTCTAGTCCGATCTTAGATACAAAGCCAGATGGATGATTTTGGGCCAGTCATTCTCTCTTAGTTTTAGGCAGGAAGTAACGGCAAACCACCACTGAAACCTGCCAAAAATGCAGGGACTTTTTCAGACAGTTGCCAGTAATCAATATAAGTTTGAAGGAAATAATAATAATGATAACAACAACAATAATAATAATAACACAGTTCGACTGTTCAACAATGACATCAGAATGAACTTTGGACTTGAAAAATGTGCTATACTATCAATGCAGTAAGGAAAAATAGAAAAATTAGGAGGAATAGAACTCGGCAATGGAAGCATCATGAAAACATTAGCAAAGGATGATGGTTACAAATACTTAGGCATATTGAAAGCAGATAATATCTTGAATGGAAAAGTCAAATAGTGAATGCAAAAGGAATTCATCAGGAGGGTCCGCAAAATATTAAAATCAAAGCAGACTGCTGGAAACATAATTAAAGCCATTAATACATGGGCAGTTCCAGTGAAACACTACCCAGCTGGAATCATCAACTGGACTGTGGCTGAATTAGAAAACTTGAACTGGAAAATGCATGAACTTTTGAATATGTACCACGCTTTACATTCACAAAGTGACATCAACAGGTTAAACCTGCCAAGAAGAATAGGGGGCAGAAGGCTATTGCAAATCCATCAAAGTGTAGAGGATGAAAAATGAAGTTTGAAATTATTATGTGAACCGAAGTATAGAAAAATTGCTGCGAGCTGTGAAAACGAGAATATTATAAAAAATAGAAATGAAGGTAGAATATAAGAAAAAGCAGCTAGATGACAGATTAAATGGATGGAGAACCAAAGCTTTGCATGGAGAGCACTTGAAAAACATTGAAGGAAAATGTGATGACAACTTGACATAGACATGGTTTAAGATGGGAACCTTCAAAAAAGAAATGGAAGATTTAATACTTGCTGCTCAAGAACAAGTACTAGCAAATTAACGCCATGAAAGCAAAGATATAAAAATCCACTGACAATCCAAACTGCTGACTTTGCAATGACAAAGTTGAAACTGTTTCACATTTAATATGTCAGTGCAGCAAAATTGCGCAAACTGGCTACAAAGCTAGACATGATTAAGTTGCTAAATTAATCCCCTGGTCATTATGTAAAAATACGCCTTAACTGTATCTGAAAAGTCATGGGAACATAAAGTGGAAAAAGTTGTCGAAAATGAGACGGTGAAGATCTTGTGGGACTTCAGAATACAGACGGATCTCCATTTGGAACATAACACACCTGCTCTGACCCAACCTGGTTCCAAAGGAGCAAATACCAGACAAAAGCAGCAGTCCCCACCTTTTTAAGTTTAATCAACAAATTCTGTTTCTTCACAGATAAAAGGTTGCTTCCAACTAATTAGCTCCGACAAGAAAGAGCCTTGCCAAGTTGTTTATCAATGCTGCCAAAAACCCAGAGATAAGAACTAATTTCCAAGAGTTTTCAAATAATAACTATGATGTTCCTGAGGCTGAGTCTCAAAACGTCTTTGCCATCTGCAAAGAATGCTTCTATCCCTCACCACAGGGCCTTCCCCTGAGTCCGACAGTCCGGATGCAGCTGAGGTGGGAATTGTGTGTGAAATGCATCCACCAAATCCGGAGCATGGACGGAAATCACATCCTCCCAAGTGAATGCCTCCGGTCCGTACCCTTTCCATTCGATCAAGTACTGAAATCACCCTTTCAACCACCGACTCTTGAATACTGGCGACCCGTACTCCGATGAACTGTCTCCATTATGTGGTGCTGGTGAGGAAGGGCCAGGTTGGCAGTGCAGACAGGCCGGCCATTCTGGAACCAAAAGGGAGCGATGGAAAACCGGATGGACCCATAGAGAGCAAGTCAACTTCAGATGATAGGCGACTGGGTTGATCACTGCCCCTACAGGGAATGGGCCAAGGCATCAATAGTCAAGCTTCCTCACTGGCCAGTCTAATGGAAGATGCCGAGTAGACAACCATACCCGATCCCCCACAGCCAATGGCAGCATCAATCTCCAAGAGCAGTCCACGACTCGCTTATAGTCTTCCTTAGCCTTCTCCAAATACCATCGCACCAATTGATGAACGGCCTGTAACTCCAACAAGAAATGCTTCACCTCCAGAACTGGCAAGTCGAGTGGCATCAAGGGAAAGAACCAAGGATGGTAACCCACATTGGCGAGGAACGGGGTGGTTTGCGTGGAGGTATGCTGAGCGTTATTGAACATAAACTCTGCGGCCGCTAAGTAGTCTGCCCAATTATCCTGTTGCTGTTTGACAAAGCAGCGCAGGTACTGCTCCAGGATTCTGATCACTTTTTCTGTCCCGCTGTTGGTTTTCGGATGGTGAGAAGACGACAAACAGATCTTAATGTCCAAAGCTGTCATCAGCCCTTTCCAGAATTGGGCGGTAAACTGTGTCCCTCAGTCCAATATCACCCTATCTAGGAGTCCAAGTAACCGGAAGATGTGCTGGATAAACATGCAGGCCGTGGTGCAAGCCGTGGATAAGCCCTGACACAGAACAAAGTGCACCATTTTGGTCAGCATGTCAACCACCATGAACACTGTGGTGAATCCCGATGAGGGAGGCATATCTGTCAAGAAATACATCGACAGGGCACCCCAAGGTCTCTCTAGTGTGGGCAAACGCTGAAGCAGTCCCGTGGGAGCCCCTGTTGCTGACTTAGCCTGCTGACATCGCACGCAACACATCACATAGGTCTGCAAATTGTGTCATAGTTGGGGCTACCAAAAAGTCTGAGACACGAGGTGCAACATCTTGAACAGGCTGAAATGCCCCGCCACAGGTTTGTTGTGGCACTGTGACAAGATAAGTCCTTGGAGCAGCCCTGCTGGGACATAGAGTTTGTTGTGGTAGTGCAAGAGTCCCTCCTCAAATGACCACGGTGAGTTGGGTCCCACTTCTTGCCTTCGCTGACCCACCCAACTATCGTGTTGCTGCGCCTTCCAAATCTGTGCCTGTAAATCTACTGCACAGTGGAAAACAATACTATGGGCAGCACCGTCCAGAGTGCGAGTTGATCCTCTGGATGCAGGTACTTGGCCTTCTGGGAGAGTGCATCCACTCGTTGGTTACAACCACTTGGAATGTAGGTGACACGAAAATTAAAGCGGGCAAAGAAAAGGGGCCACTGGATTTGGCACTGATTTAATTTCCGGGCAGATAAATTTGAAAAAAAAATCTTATTGGTAGTAATCTACGCTCCTAATGTTAATCAAAAAGAATTTTATAAAGCTTTAAATGCTAAAATTATTGAATTGGAAAGGAAAAATATTTGTATTATTGGGGATTTCAATGCTGTAACAGATTATCAAAAAGATTATAATGGGGGAAATAAGAAGAGAAGGGAAAAAAGGAAAAGAGAATTACCTAAAATTTGCGTAGAAATGATTAAGGAATTAAATTTAATAGATGTATGGAGGAAACTAAACCCAGATAAGAAGCAATTCACTTTTTATTCAAACCCCCATCATTCATGGTCGCGTATTGATATGGCATGGATGAGTGGAGATCTAATACAAGAAGTGACAGAAGTAGAAATTATATCGAACACTTGGGCAGACCACAATCCTCTTAAAATTAATTGGCAGGGTAAGAAAAAACCAAGGAGAAGGTGGACTTTAAACTCTCAACTATTAAAAGATGAGGAATTTATAAAGAAACTTAAGAAAGAATTAAATTTCTATTTTAAAGAAAATAATAATTCAGATACAACTATCCAAAATTTATGGGATGCGATGAAGGCCGTTATAAGGGGAATTATAATATTTTATACTGTTCAAAAAAATAAAGAAAAACACGCTCAACATAACAACCTATACCAAACAATTAAGAGGTTAGAAACTGAATTACAGGAGGTACCACAAAAGACTAAAACCCAAGAACAATTGATTTATTATAAACATAAACTCAATTTAATGGAACAGGAAGAATTGATTAAAAATTTGAAAATAACTAAGCAAATAGAATTTGAACACGCAAACAAGCCTGGCAGATGGCTCTCTTATAAACTCAAAAAAGAGAAAGAGAAAAGAACTATTTACCAATTACAAGATGAAAGCGGAAATTATCAGCATACAATAGAAAAGAAAAAAGAGATTGTATATAAATATTTTGAGAAGTTGTATAAAAAGGAGAAAGTAGATGAAGATCAGATAAGGAAATACCTAAGAGAAAAAAGTATCTGTGAAGTTAAGGATGAGATAAAAGAACTGTTGACAAAGGATATATCTATGATAGAATTAAAACAAGCAATTAAAATCCAGAAAATTAACAAAACTCCAGGCCCTGATGGCTTCTCAGCAGAATTTTATAAAGTAATAGAAGAACAGGTAAGACCAATAATGGTGGATTTATTTAATGAGATAATAACATCTGCTAAAATGCCAGACACATGGAAGGAATCATTAATTTCGCTAATCCCGAAGGGGGACTCAGATCCCAGGATGATACAAAATTATAGACCAATCTCTTTATTAAATGTTCCAAATTCTTATAGTCTGTCCGGACTTCTACTTGATGGCGCGCCCCCTCCAAATGGTGCCTCCAGGCCTCAAATGCCATCTTAATGGCCAATAACTTCTTCTCCCAGATGGTATAGTTGTGCTTGGCAGGATTGAGCTTCCTGGAAAAATAAGTGCAAGGGAAAAGCGTACCACCAGAAGCGTGAGCCTGAAGGAACATCGCACTGACCACCACTTCCAACGCATCCACTTCCACCACAAATCGACAGTGTGGATCAACGTGCTTCAAGATCGGCTCTGTCATGAAGGCCTGCTTCAAAGCCTGGAACGCCTGCTATTCAGGAACTCTCTGCTGGAATGGAACCTTTTTGTGGAGGAGCCGAGTGAGAGGTGCAGTCAGGGAAATGAAGCCGGGGATCAAGGTCCAATAACAGTTGGCAAACCCAAGGAGTCCCTGGACATCCTTCACTCACCGGGGAGGTTGCCAACTAAGCAACAACTTGACCTTACTCAGCTCCATGGAAATGCCTTCTGGAGAGATGCAGTGCCCCAGGAACTCGATGGTGGACTGGAAGAACTGGCACTTCTCCAACTTGGCATACAAGTGGTTCTCCCTGAGCCGTTGTAGAACGGAGCGCAAGTGGCGCATGTCGCTATCCCTCGATTTAGAATAAATCAAAATGTCATCGATGTAAACCATCACAAACTGATCAAGGAGATCCTGGAAGATGTCGTTCATAAAATGCTGGAAACATAGCCTGGTTGCTGTTGAACTTATCTGACACAGCAACTGGGCATTTTCTTTGAGGAGGAGGTGGAGCAGTGAGAGCCTGGAGCTGACCTAACTGATTATATAACAAGGCCAGTTGTTGTTGCAACATTCTCTGCTTGAAGCTGATCCATCTCGCAGTAAAAAAAATAGGTTTTGTCTATGGCAGACAGGAAACTGTTCTGACCCAACCTGGTTCCAAAAGAGCAAACACCAGACAAAGGCAGCAGCCCCAACTTTTTAAAGTTTAATCAATGATTCTGTTTCTTGACAGATAAAAGGCTGCTTCCAACTAATTAGCTCCGACAAGAAAGAGCCTTGCCAAGTTGTTTATCAAGGCTGCCAAAAACCCAGAGATAAGAACTAATTTCCAAGAGTTTTCAAATAATAACTATGATGTCTGAGTCTCAAAGCGTCTTTGCTGTGGGCTTTTATCCTCTTGACAGAGGGGCCATTACCTTGCAGCCTTACTCCCAAGTCGCTTATGCTGCTATAACTGTTCTCTCCTACAATCAATCCTGTGCGCACATGCACAGGCTCCTCAGGAACTTCCTCATCACTGCTGCCAGCCCCCACAATCTCTGAAGGCAGCAGTCCACTCCTTAATGGTCCTGGCCCCTCATCTGAGTCCTCACTCTCCTCCACCATCCACATCTGCTGCTGGGCTAACCTCAACAACACCAGATATTACAGTTGTCATGGGCCGAAGCATACAATTTATTGATATCGCTGTACCAGGAGATGCCAGAGTCAAAGAAAAAGAACTGGAAAAAATCACGAAATATTGCAACCTGTACATCGAAACTACACGGTTATGGATGAAACATGTGATACCCATTGTCATCGGGGCACTTGGTAGCATATCCAAGAATTTTACAAAACACATCAAGAAATTGCAGCTTCCTGCAATAATACCAGTGGAACTACAAAAAAATGTGCTACTCGGAACATCGTTTATTTTAGGAAGATACTTGGTTGATACCTAGGATGCTGGCAGTAACCCATATCATCCATTAGCACCAGTCAATGGTATTTGTGATACATTTTTAAACATTCAGTTGATTGAGTTTCATGTTTAATGAATAAAAGACATACAATCATCATCATCATCTTCATTATCATCATCTGTTATCACAGATCTAGACTTGCAAGAAGAGGATATTTGAAATAAATGCACCAGTTCTGGAAAAAGCAACATCCAGAATCAGAAATAACAGAATAGAGCAGTGATGGCTAACCTTTTCAGCATTGAGTGCCCAAAGCGCATGCACACACATTGCCAAAATGCAATTTGCACATGTCCCACATGCATGTGCCCCACACCCACGCATGCATGTCCCCCGAATATGTGCCCTGCCCCCACATATGTGCGTGCATTCCTTGGGCATGCACCCCGCCCTTCGTGCATGTGCCCCATTCCCAGAGTATGCGCAGAAGAGATCCGAAGACCAGCTGGCTGGTGGGAGGTACATGTGCATGTGCAGCAGAGCTGAACTTGGGTAATGGCTCAAGTGTCCAGAGAGAGGACTATGCACGCCACCTCTGGCACATGTGCCATAGGATGGCCATCATGGGAATAGAGGCTTGGAGATCAATATCAATTTATAATAAAGTATTCACAGAAGCAGAAGTGTAAGAACTACAAAAGTTTAACCAGGGAAAGAAACCAAAGCCTTGCTGGAAGTAACTCAGAATTTAGAGACAAACCAGCAATTGGCAGCAGTAGAAGAATCCAGCAGAGATATAAAACTGTTTTCATTTGAAAACCAGGCACCCTCTCCTCTGTCTCAGGAAGAATAAAGCTGTCTAATTAAAAAAGTAAAAGAATTGAAACAAAGAATAACTGAGCATCTAGAACAGCACAAAAGCATCAGAATATGGCTGCCTGCATTGAAGCTTGTTCCAAAGAAATAGCACAAGCATTAAAAGATGCAAATACTGCAATATCAAGCATATGCATCAACTCACTGCAAGAAACAAAACAAATAATGTACAGCACAGCTGCAGTTATAACTGAATACCTGGAATGCAAAATCAACAAAAAAGAAAAATCCAAACAGCACACCACAAAAATGGAAGATTGGACTGGGAAATAAGATCAGCAAGTTCAGATCAGATGCAAGCAAGCTAGAACAGATAAAAGAAAAGAAGTTGAAGAACAAGAAGAATAAAGAATACCTAATCAAGAAATACGACTTAGAAACAAGGAAGATCAAGGAAGCACTAGAAATAATAAAGCAACAAATATCAGTTATAGCCAAAAAGATCAGCAGATAAGAAACTCGAATGGCAAATTATAGGCAGAACCACCTATCAGAAACATTTCTACCAATCCATCAATGGAGAAACAGCAGTGAATCTGTCAGTACCTGACAAGGAAGAAACAATTTGGATGCAAAACATTTCTTTGGATAATCCAAAGAAATACAACAAAGACACAACTTGGTTAAAAGAGGTGGATAAGAGTAAAAAAGAAGTTGAAATCAAAGAACTAATAATTACTGTCATGCCCCAGAATATAACCCTTATATACTATTGCTGCACTCTAGCCCCATGTAATGGCCAGAGAGACAAAATATCAAATGTATTGTTTGAAGCTACCCACCCCATCAGCCCGCATTCTCAAAACAAATGCACAAAGAAATAGAATCTGGGAAGCCAGATTCCATTTCCTTTAGCATTTGGAGAAGGCAGAAGCACAAAGAAGAATCCATCTTAATCTGTGCAGTGGTGGGATTCAAATAATTTAACAACTGGTTCTCTGTCCTAATGACCAGCTGGGTGGGTGGGGCTGGGTGGTCATGTGACTGGGTGGGTGTGGCCGACTTAATTGGTCTCATCCTTAGGAAAATTCTCCTTAATCCAACTCACAATACAATAGCACAATAAATAGCACTGTTCCAATATTTAGAATAGAATAGCATAGCATAGCATAGCATAGCATAGCATTAGCATAGCATAGCATAGCATAAGCAGAGTTTGGAGGTCTTCTAGTCCAACCCGTTGCTTAGACAGGAAACCCTACATCACTTCAGACAAATGGTTATCCAATTTCTTCTTAAAAACTTCCAGTGTTGGAGTATTTACAACTTCTGGAGGCAAGTTGTTCCACTGATTAATTGTTCCAACTGTCAGGAAATTTGAGGGGCTCCTATAAAATTGAGGGAGTCAATCTATTTTCCAAAGCACCAAAAAGCACAACAAGAAACAATGGATGGAAACTAACCAAGGAGGGAAGCAATCTAGGACTAAGGAGAACTTTCCTAAGGGTGAGACCAATCAACCAATGGAATAGCTCATCTTCAGAAGTTGTGGGTGCTCCATCACTAGAGGCTTTCAAAAAGAATGAGGGAAGTACACCTCAAAAGGACACCTAAAACAATGCAGAAAACTTAAAACAGCCATTACCCTTTAAAAAAAAGTCAATCCCCAAGCAAACACAGCAGCTAAGAGGGGAACTAAGAGTAGCCACTCATGCTAATTGAAAGCTTGGGCATGCTGCCAAAAGCCCTTCCAACTGTAATACTCTATGTTCTCTATGTTCTAAATTGGGTGCTTCACAGCAGACTTACAGTTCATTTAGTGACCAAAGTTACAATGGCACTGAAAAAAATGACTTATGACCATCTTTTCACACTTACGACATTATTCCCACAGTCACGGAGATCAGGCAAGGAGAAGCGCCCCTCGATGTGAGTGATGTTGAGTTGGCACTCCCAGCCAGTCACATGACCACCAAGCCACACCCAGCCAGTCACATGACCACCAAGCCACACTCACAAATTAAGCCATGCCCACATAACCGGTTGTTAAGAAATTTGAATCTCAGCCCTGCCTCATCCTCTCCTAAAATCAGAGCCTTCAGGGAAAAGTCCATGGAAAACTGCAAAGCTTTCCTGAAAGCAAACAACTTTTGCTACAAGTGCTGCTCATCAGTCCCTCACATTGCCAACAATTGTAAGGTCAGTGTAAAATGCATGGAATGTGGCAGAACAGGCCACAAAATAGCTTTACACTCAGGATCATGGATTTTACAACACACTTATTGTAGCAGTGAGCGTGGCAGGGACGAAGAACACACTGCTACAACCACAACAGAAATCAATGCAAAATGCACAGTGGTCTGCAAAGGGACGGCAGGTGGCAAGTTCTGTTCCAAAATTGGTTTTTTTCAAAATCTACCTAGCAGGCCAAAGAGACAAAGCATTAAATTGTATGCTATTCTAGCTATGCTGTTACTATGCTAAAGTAACAGGTCTTTAGCCAGTTCAGCCTTCTTTGATGCCTTTGACATTAAAGGCCCCAGCACTCCATACCTCTTAAAAACTTGTGCAGGAGTTGTGGAGACAGCTGGGAGAAGAGCACCTGGTTACCAAATTGAATTGGTAGATGGGAAAACATGCCTAACTTTACCAACTTTTATCAAATAAAACCAGATCCTTGACCATAGATCTGAAATCCCTACACCAGATACTGACAAACATATTAGAGAATAGACATCTTTCTATTTTTCAGTCATGCCACAACCAATTCTTCTTAAAGGAATTGCCATACGCTACTTGCCTTGTCTTTTCATAGGCTCCTTTAGTGACAACCTCACCTGTGACAGTGATCAAGGTAATTTAAGGTGCACAATCTTCAGTAAGGTGGAAGATGACAATCAGATGGCAACATCTACTGAGGACAAACTCCCTTTAGGAAAGACAGAGCAGGGATTAGTCAAAGAAGATATTGACATCCAGGTCACCCCTCTTCCCTTCAGACCACAGAGACAACATCTACCTAACAATAAAAAACGAGCTGTAACCTGATCCTTGCCACAGTCTCCATTGTCCATCTATGTCATTCATACCTCAGAACCTGTGAACAATAACACAGCTCAAATGGCACAGCAGCCTACGGCCACACACAAACAACAGCAAGCTTCAAAAAGCAATTGAATCAGTCTTCTGCAATGTCTTCCACAGTTATCTGTTCAATAGAATGATGCTGGATATATAGCAGATGACCTCAGCAATTCTAAGGGAGAAGATAGTAATCGGATGTTATATTCCAGACTTAGATCACAGTCAAGTTCCCAGAAGCTTCTTTGGAAATGGCAGTGGCACCACCTCATTGACAACCATATTAGCAAAAAAGCAATGGCAGCTCACCTAATGCTACCATCTCAAAACTCAAGTAGTGATATCAGTTGATACCAGGCAGGGAGCATCATGCTCCAGCATATATCTTTTATATACTGTTGTTGCTCTCTAGTCCTGTCTGGAGGGAGAGGTATGTCTCACATAGATCTTTATATATTGTTATTGCACTCTAGCCCCATCTAGTGGCCAGAAAGACAAAATACCAAGTATACTGTTTGAAGCTGACCCAACCCATTCCCCATCAGCCCGCACTCTCAAAACAAATGCACACTGGGAAGCCAGATTCCATTTCCTTTAGCATTTGGAGAAGGCAGAAGCACAAAGAAGAATCTATCTTAATCTGTAGCACATGGTCATCCAAGGATAAACCCCACATCCCACACACATAGTTTTGCTGGTGAAATTTAGATTGCTTGTATTTATTAATTGTTCTGTTTGGCAGTAACTTAATATTGTCTATCTTATATTTGGTTCTCATTATATGTATTCTTATTTCCCCAGTTTCACCATATCCTGTTCTTTCAATAAGGCATTCAGACCTACACACACGGTCTGTTTTATTGGATGATAGGTGGTTCAGCTACATGTTGAGTTGCATGCAGACTAACATGTAGTGAGGACAGAACATTAACAGAAATTTTATAGGGACAGTCTGGAATAGGTATAACCACCTTGGTAGCAGGTTCATTTTTATTGCTGCAATTTTCCCTACTAGAGATAGTTGTAATTTACCCCATATTTCTAAATCTTTTTTTCATTTGATTCATTAGTTTATCATAATTATCCTCTTTTTATGATGAACATCTTGATGTCAACCAAATACCTAAATATTTAATCTTATTCCCAATTTGCAATTCTATTTCCTTTTCTAATTCTCTTTTTTGATGTTCTGTCAGGTTTTTGACTTAACATTTTAGTTTTATTTTTGTTAATCTTGAGTCATGCTACCGTGCCATATTCTTCTATTTCTTTTAATAGGATTTTCCCAGTCTCATTTGAATTTTCTATGAAGAATACCATATCATCCGTGAACGCTTGTGTTTTGTATTTTTCCTTCCTTATTTTAGCTTCTGTGATTTCTTCATTCTTCCTAATTTGTGTTAATAAGATTTCTATTGCGAGAATAAAGATCAAAGGTGACATTGGATATCCCTGTCTCACCCCATTATGAAAGATTCAATAGCTTGGAGGTTAAAGGTGCAGCATGGCCTTCTCCAATTCAAAAGAGATACTCATTCGGCAGGCTGAGGCAAAGAGGCAGTCCCAGAACTGTAACTGGAAAAGGGACAGGCTGTATCTGTCCTCAGTGTGGAAGAGATTGCCACTCTCAAATTGGCTTTTTTAACCACACTAGATGCTGTTTAGGACCTCTTTTCAGAGCATGATACCATAGTCTTTTGAGACTGAAGGATACCAATATTCACTATAATAAAACAGTGAATGTTATTCTTAAGCGTATATCTTCTTTAGCAACATTGTTACTGTTATTGTCTTCTATTTCCCACTTTCTTTTTTTTTAGATTTCAGTTGGAACAAATAAACCAACAAATAAATCATAACAGAAGCCTGATCTGCAATATGCAGGTAAAAACCTGCGTATTTATTTATCTTCAATAAAAACAATTAAATAAACATCTTCATATTTCGTAAAATAATTATGCTTTATGAAACATCACTGTAATGAATAATAAGGTAAATATCCCTCTGAGTAAAGTCTATCTTATTAAACTCATAATTATTTTTTAAAAATCCATTTTATTATTAAATCTCCTGGGTTAAAAAAATTGAACTCTTTTATACTTAAGGAAACATGCAAGGGTTTCAAACTGTTATAAAAACATGTGCTCACTAGGATATAAACATTAATAGAAGTATTGATAATGCACATTCAAAAAAACATCACGTTTCTTTCATTTTGATATCAATTGAACTATTTTTGAAAAGTCAGTAACTAGGATATTATTTTTCAAAATGCACACATTGATTATTCATGAACTTTCAATATATTCCATCAAACTATTTAAGTTCTTTTTAAAATTCCCTTCACTTGCCATGGAAAAAAATACTTTTGTTGATTTAAAATATGCAATTTACAATCATCAGGTTAGTGGGTATTATCTGAAAATTTTAGAAAAAGAATATTGTACAAGTAATACAGTGCTAGTAAGCTGTTTTAATCCCCTGTAAACTTTCCAGACATGTGTTATTTACAGTATATAAATGCAATATAAATTCATATAAATATCCTAATGAAGGAAACAATATGATAATGAAAGAAGCAGTTTGGAACACACAACAATCTAGACATTTTCTAGCAATATGACAAGTTCATAGACTTTGTTCAATTTACAGTTATTGCTATTTACTTTTTATATATATAAAAGTACTTTTTTCTAGCATAGCAATAAAATGCCAGAAATCCTCTGGGTCAAAAGGATTTTGTTACATGCTTGATTGACATCATGTAGAGAAAGTATAGCTTTCCAAAAGATGTCTGGATGCTTCCAGCCTACCTTTGGATATAAAACCTCACTAGCAGATCTGAATTCTGGACAAAGAAGGAACTGCATTTTTCTTCCCATGTTCTTGAACTGCAATTACATATGGCCAGGCTAAACCCCAACAGTCCAAGTGTTTTTTCCTATTTGCACATGTTACTAAGAAACAACAGCTAAGGATATATTATTATAAGTTTGGAAGTGACCCCATTCTTGGCAAGATCCCAAGGCAAACATTTTATTTCATTTAAAAAAGCAAAATGTGATATAGTTGATAGTTATAATTATGATTGGCAAATAAATGAAGCTACTATTCAATCTATGAAAAAAATCAAATATGAATTAACAAAATAATGGTTTGATTATTCATAATTTTACCAGTGTAAGTGTAGGAAAATTCTCTCTTCATAGGAGTTGAACAGGATAAGTAAGTCCCTAAGTCTGAAAAAGATAAACGTTATACAGGAGCTTGCTCTTCTTGAGACCACTGTCTGTGAACTGTGTCCCTAAATAATTTCTATAATTTCGTAAATGTCCTACATAAGACTTGAAAACTCAAAACCCCTAAAAGGGCCTAACGGGGAAGACTGTAAAGATGAAGCTGTTAAGGCCAACCTCTTTAATACGTACTTCAGTTCAGTCTTTGTCAACAGCAATGGCTACTGCCCCCCATTTCCTAGTCATACCACAACAAATTGTAACAATTTACTACATATTGATTTTACAGTAGATAGCGTTAAAATGGCACTACATAACCTAAAGCCATCTCTATCTATTGGTCCTAATGGATTATGTGCCTACTTTTTGAAAAAGCTTGCCACTGCCCTAGCTGAACCTCTATGCACAATCTATGAGATGTCTTTCAGAGCCAGCTCCTTGCCCAACATATGGTCATTAACCATAGTCATACCTATTTTTAAAAAGGGAGACCCTAGTCTAGTAGAAGACTACAGACCAATCTCACTGTGATGTGTCACTTGTAAAGTCATGGAATCAATTATAAACCAATCCATCACCCTCTAACAAGCAGTTTGATTTCATGAAAAATTTGTTCTGTAATCTGCAACTCCTTCACTGCAGAAACATTGGACCACACATCTGGACCAGGGTAAAGCAATTTACATAGACTTCTGCAAAGCCTTTGATTCAGTGGTGCAGGACAAATTACTGTTGAAACTAAGCTCTTACAGCATCTCCAGATCCCTGCATAAGTGGATAGCCACCTTCCTGTCAAAGAGGCAACAAGTAGTCAAAATAGGGGGGGGGGCTATTAAACCAACACCAGTCAATAAGGCAGTGTGTTTTAGGACCCACGCTTTTTCTGCTTTACATCAATAACCTATGCAATCATATTAAAAGCAGCTGCATCTTCTTTGACGATGACGTAAAATTATTTAACACCACTGACAATGCTGCTGCCCTACAAAGTGACCTTGACTATGTATCAGAATGGTCACATAATTGGCAACTCCAAATTTCAACTAACAAATGCTCTGTCCTACACATTGGCAATAAAAATCAGAAAACCAAATACAAGTTGGGCAGAAACAATCTTGTAGGCAACCCTCACTCTGTCAAGGACCTAGAAGTACTCATCTCAACCCATCTAAGCCCCAAAGCTCACTGTAACAGCATTGGCAAAAAGGCATTAAGAGTTATTAACCTTATTTTGCAAAGTGTCATGCCCCTGACAGAGTCTGAATCTGAGGAGGAAGCCAAACAGCTGACATGGTATGGAAGTGTGGCTCCATTGGCTATGGAGGAGGCTGAGGAAGGACAAAGTCCTGATGGGCAGAGCAGGAGAGAGATAGAACAAGGGAGAGGGAGTTCAGAGGAAGACCCAGGCCCACCCCTTCTTCATCCTAGGGCATGCAGGGAGGAACGGAGAAGAGAGTAATGTGGGTTGTGTGGCTTATGGGGGAGGAAAGGGCCCTGATTTCCTTCATTAGCCATCCTGTGTTGTCACTGTTTATCTGTGTTCCTGGTGTCTTCCCAACTATGTGGGTTTTGCCATGCCTTCATGTTTGGAATTCTTGCTCCTGCCCTGCCAAACTAATTACCTCAATTTGGCTTAATTGGACTTAAAATTACAGTTTGTGTTGGCCATGTTTTGTACTTAATTCTCTGCAGCCAAAGGGCAGAGTTTTTCTCCAGCCAGAAGGTAACCTGGACATTGGGGCCAAAGTTGGAGCTAATAAAGTGATTCTTATTGATTATCTGATTGTGTTGCCTTTGTGCCATGCCACAGGTCATCACATGAAGCTTCTTCTCCAGTAACATTGAATTGCTAACTAGGGCAAACAAAACCATTGCCAGACCAATTCTTGAATACAGCTTATCCGGCTGGAACCCACACTGTATATTGAACATTAACACGATTGAATTGATTCAGAAGTATTTCTCGAGAAGAGTACTCCACTCCTCTACTCACAATAGAATTCCCTATGCCTTCAGGCTTGAAATTTTGGGCTTGGAAAATCTGGAACTGTGCCACCTGTGGTCTAAGCATAGCACATATAATTGTCCATTACAATGTCTTGCCTGTCAGTGTCTTCTTCAGGTTCAACCACAATAATACATGGGCAAACAATCAATACAAACTCAAGGTAAACCACTGCAAAATAATTGCAGAAAATATGACTTCAGCAACAGAGTGGTCAACACCTGGAATGCTCTATCTGACTCCATTATTACAGCCTCAAACCCTCACAGCTTTAATCTTAAACTGTCTACCATAGACCTGACCCCATTCTTAAAAGGTTCTTAAAGGGATATGCATAAGCGTACCAGCGTATTTACCATCCCTTGTCCTACTGTCCCCGTTTATCTGTATTTACTTTCTTTATGTTCATACCTATACTTGTTATCTTGTACATTTTGACAAATAAATAATTTTTAAAAATACAAATGTTTTTGAAAGAAAAATGATTTGGCTTTTGTTTTGTCAAATATATATGTTAGCATCCATTCTGCACCAATATCAGGCAGAACATTTCCATAAGCTTGACTGCTAAGATTTGGGAAATTTCACAATTTAATCAATCAATAAATTACAAGAGTGTGGAACCATGTAACTTCATTAAATTTGGCTTTTATATGTAAGATCTAGTAATTTACATTTTAAGAGTTTAACTTTTCATAGAGTACTCTTCATTATAAGATATGAAGAGATAGAGATTTAACAGAGTTTACAGCAATCCAACCAGAACTCAAGTAAATAATTCAGCAGAATTCATTTATAGAAGAAACTTCTTTATGTACAATAATATACAATATGATGCATGTATACAATAGCCATGCAGCAGAAGTCAGAACTAGAACTCAGAATCCAGAAGTCATAATCACAGAAGCTATAGAAGCTCTATATTTATACAGATCAGTTTTTCCCTAAACCACACCCAAGCTCCGAGTCATCTGACATTGCTTCCAACAGGGGCTGTTTCTTAGTCACCAAACAGTTCCCATTGACTGACCTGTTACCAAGTCTATTCCAATTCATTAACTCTTATATATTGATACTCCTCCCTTCATGATTGGAATAGACATAAAACCAAATTGTCATGCTCAGCTCAGGCTGAAGCTCAACACCACTACCTGCACCATGTATGCCTGCCATGAACTCGCCAGCCACGATTTACAAGCCATTATGGACTTGCCAGCCTGCATCGTACATCCCAGCATTTGTGGGCACTAGCAATATGCATCAGAGGACAGTGACCACGATGTGACGCCCAGCTGATCGAGCTACAGCTGAAAGAATCTCGTTGTGCAGGGGAGCCAATGCTGATGCAAATGAGCAACAAGCAACTGTTCGTGTGGACTAGTGGAGGATGATAAGAGGCACTCCTTTAGACGCGAACTAGTGATGGATACATTTCATGTGTAGGGCAGTAGTAAGGTACAGGATGTTGGTTACCTTGTGGGGGCATGGTTGCTAGATATGAGGAATGGGGCGGCAATTACTGGAGCGAATAAAATGCGCTGGGATGAAGAAACACTCAGCGCTGACTTTATTTGTGATTGCTCGCTGTTTCATGTTGGTGTTGCAGCTGTGATGGAATAAACTTCTATTGTTTCTTTGAAACTTCTGTGCTTGTTGCCTCATCTTGAAGACTGTGGCATTTTCAAAATGGCGGATGTGCTTACGATGAGCTCTGCTCCATCTGTGGAGTGAGTCCCCTTACCCCTTGGGTCCCCCCGCCGGTGGCAGAGGTGGGGGGAAGACCTAGGGGGGGGCAGACCCTTGGCAAGGCCACGGGAGGCGATTTTGGAGCCCCTAGATCGGCTGGAATCGCGGAATCACTGGGGCGATTCTCGATCAGCAGAGGCCCTGCTGCAGCTGTGTCGGGTGGCGGCAGCAACATGGAGTCACTGATGGACCTTCTCTTTCCCTTGGGTCCCCCCGCCGGTGGCAGAGGTGGGGGGGAGACCAAAGAGGTTGGCAGGCCCCTGGTGAAGCTGCGTGGGATAATGTTAGAGCCGCGGGGGTTGCCAGAGCGGCTCGGAAGATCTTTAGGCGGTGCAGGCTTTGCTGTGATCGTGCCCCAGCCTCCACGATCGGCGTTGGTTGGCAACGGTGGTTTTGGGGAAGAGATGGAGCCGTGGATAGACCTTTCTTCCTCCCCGGGCTCCCACCGGTGGCAGAGGTGGTGCAAAGACCGAGGGGGGGGGTTGGCGACCCCGAAGAAGCGGCGAGGCCTCAACGCCAACGTAGTTGATGCTAGGCGGCGATTCCGGAGAGATGATGGAGCTATGGATGGAGTCCCTTTCCTCCCCAGGTCCCCACCGGTGGCAGAGGTGAATAAAGGGCCTCAGGGAGGATCAGTGACCTTGGACAATCAGCGGAGAGACATTGGAGCCCTTAGAGAGTTTAGAGCCACCGGGGTGTTCCCCGGACGACGATGGCTCTGATGGATACAGTCTCCTGGGTCGATGGCGGTGGTGGAGATCTCGTTGACCCCGGTAGCGGTGGGTGCGGCAGAGAATGGGCAGCCACGGAGGTGCCAGTGCCGGCAACAATGGTGCCGGACCTTGATATCGTCGCCTGGTTTGGAGGGGATGCCGGCTTCGGCAGTGTCGATCCCAGCATTGGAGGTGTTGGCGGTGCCTAGCTCGCGGCCGTCTTGGTGTCACTGGTGGAGACGAGGACAGCCGGTTGGGACATGGACGTGGGCCGGGCGTCCTTGGGCACTGCCCCGGTCTCGACCGGTGAAGTCCTTACGTCATCGGGCAGTGGGGGCGCATCCCTTGGAGCCATTGCGATATTCTGTTGAAGATCTTTGGGTCCTGAGGAATGTCCCCCTTTCTCGGAAATGGCCCTCTAGACTCTCCAGACTTTACTCAATGACAGGTCCTGGGACCCTGAGAGATGGTATGGCCACCGAAAACGCTTGGGGGAGGGTTCCCGTTTGTTAAATTTTTAATCAAAATTTTTATTGGGGTTGGGTATAGAATCCAAACCGGGCTTGGGGGACAGCCCAGGGGGGTTCGGAATCGGCCAGGCTGGTACACATGCCTGGGAGGGCCCAGAGGGTCAGGGGTTGGGGAGGGGGCCGGAGGGTGGGCAGACAGAAGTGAGGTCTATCGACACTGTATGTGGGAGAGGCAGATACAGTGGGGGTAGAGGGCCATATCAGAATAAGGGACCATACGCCCGATGTCTCCGATCGGTAGCGCGTTCCGACCCTCTTGACCCGTCTTGCAGGCCTGCTTGCGTAGAGTCTCAGTCCCTGGGTACCTGGTTGGTTTTGTGCAATGCCAGGTCCGCCGTTAATAAGGCCCCCCCTAATTTACGATCTTATTCAGGAGGAGGGTGCGGACCTGGCAGGTACTACCGAAACCTGGTTGGGCCTAGAGGGTGGTGTTCCTCTGGGTCAGATGTGCCCACCAGGTTTCCATGCTTTCCATTGGCCAAGGTCCTAGGGCAGGGGTGGGGGGGTGGCGGCCATTATTAAAGAAGTTCTTTGTCCTAGGGAGGCCACTGTTCCTCAGACGGCTGACTGTGAGTCCCTCTTCGTGAAGTGGGGTCAGGAGGTTCAGATGGGCTTTTTGATAACATACCTGACTCCCTGCCATGTATCATTGGCCCTGCCCGGGCTCCTTGAGGTGATAGCCGGGCTGGCGGTTGAGACCCCTAGGCTTTTAGTCAAGGGGGATTTCAATCTGCCTTTGCTCGGTGAAACCTCTGGGGTGGCCCGGGAGTTCGTGGCTTCCATGGCGCCATGGACCTGACCCAACTAGTTTCTGGCCCCACATGGGGGAGACATGCTGGACCTGATTTTTGTCTCTGCTCAGTGGTTGAATGATCATAACTTTGGGGATCTAGTTACAAAACCCTTGTCATAGTCTGATCATTCTCTTCTTAGGCTTGACTTCTGTGCCGTCACCCCCCACCGCAGGGAGGCGGAATCGAGGAGATGGTTCCACCCCAGGCGCCTGATGGATCCTGAACGGTTCCAGATGGAGCTTGGGCCATTTCCTGAGACTCTGGCTCGCAGCTCGGCTGAAGACTTAGTGGCCACCTGGGATAGGTTGGCCGCTGAGGTTCTTGACCAAGTTGTGCCTTTGCGACCCTCTGACTCGGCACAGATCCCATCCAGCTCCGTGATTTACGGAGGAACTGAGGGAGATGAAATGCCGGAAAAGACATCTGGAGGGCGCGCCTGGAGGGCCAGTCGCACCGAGTCTGACCGGACACAGGTGAGGTCCTATATTAGGACCTACTTAGTGGCAATAGAGGCAGCGAAGCGTTCGCACTTCTCCGCCCTTATTGCGTCAGCAGAAAATTGGCCTGCCGCCCTGTTTAGAGTGACCCGCTCCCTGCTTGAGCCGAGAGCGCGGGAAGACCTCTTGCAGGGCAGGGCAGAGGAGTTTTCCCGATTTCTGCATGATAAAATCACTCAGATTCGGAGCGAGCTGGACACCAGTTGGATGGTCCCAGGGGAGGTGGCCGGGGCAAGTCTTGAGATGGTTATCTGGGAGGAGTTCGATCCTGTGACCGCCGAGGGCATGGACAGGTTGCTGGGGCAGCTGAACGCCACCACATGTTTGTTGGACCCGTGTCCCTCTTGATTGGTTTCTACCTCCAGTGAGGTGACACGAGGCTGGCTCCAGGGGATTGTCAATGCTTCGTTGAGGGAGAGGTCGCTCCCTACCGCCCTGAAAATGGCAGTGGTGCGGCCTCTCCTCAAGAGGCCTGCCCTGGACTTAGCGCTTTTGAATAACTATTGTCCAGTCTCCAACCTCCCCTTTGTGGCGAAGGTTGTGGAGAGTGTAGTGGCGTTTCAGCTCCCTCAGTACCTGGAGGAAGCGACGTATTTAGATCCCTTCCAATCGGGCTTCAAGCCCAGGCACAGTACTGAAACAGCATTGGTTGTGTTGGTTGATGATCTCTGGAGGGCCCGTGACAGAGGTTATTCCTCTGTCCTGGTCCTATTAGTTCTCTCAGCGGCTTTTGATATTATCGACCATAGTATCTTATTGCAGCGGCTGGAGAGGTTGGGAATTGAAGGTACCATCTTGCGGTGGTTCTCCTCCTCCCCCTCTGACCATTTGCAAGTTGTGTTGACGGGGGGGGGAGGTCCACCCCAGGCCCCTCATTTGTGGGGTGCCTCAGGGGTCGGTCCTCTCCCCTCTCTTGTTCAACATTTATGTGAAGCCACTGGGGGAGATCATCCGTAGTTTTGGAGTAAAGTGTCATCTTTATGCGGATGACACTCAGCTTTACATCTCTACCCCAAGCCACTCCAACGATGCTGTGGAGATTATATCCCGGTGCCTGGAGGCTGTGCGGAATTGGATGGGTGAGAACAGGCTTCAACTCAACCCTTCCAAGACTGAGTGGCTGTGGTTTCTGGCGTCCCAATATAGTCAGCTGATTCCATCGCTGGCTATTGGGGATGGGATTTTAGCCTCCACAGAGAGGGCTCGCAATCTAGGCATCCTCCTGGATGTACGGTTGTCATTAGAAGATCATATTACAGCCGTCTCCAGGCGGGCTTTTCATCAGGTTCGCCTGATGTGCCAGTTGCGGCCCTTTCTCGATCGGGACGCCTTACGCATGGTCATTCATGCCCTGGTCACCTCCTGCCTGGATTACTGTAATGCCCTCTACATGGGGCTCCCCAGGGGAGCACCCGGAGGTTGCAACTGGTACAAAATGTGACCGCGCGGGTGGTTATGGGGGCGTCTAGAAGCTCTCATGTGATGCCTCTCCTGTGCGAGCTGCATTGGTTGCCGGTGGCCTTCTGGGTGCGCTTTAAGGTTCTGGTTTTGACCTTTAAAGTGCTCCATGGCATCGGACCAGGCTATCTGCAAGACCGCATTCTGCTGGTAGTCTCCCACCGACCTGTGCACTCCCACAGGGAGGGCCTCCTTCGGGTCCCGATGGCTTCTATGTGCCACCTGGTGACCCTGAGGAACAGGGCCTTCTCTGTGGGGGCACCCGCTCTCTGGAATGGGCTCCCCTCTGAGTTGAGAATGACCACCGACCTGAGGGTGTTCAGGCGTGATTTGAAGACCTGGCTCTTTGAGCAGGCCGGCCTGGGCTGATCTTAAATTGATTTTTAATGGGGTTTTAATTATGATCTTAATGTTGGGATTTTAGATTTGGTAGCAGCCCTTATTTAATTATATTTTAACTTTTGTATATGTTGTTTTAGTAGGCTGTGCACCGCCCTGAGTCCTTCGGGAAGAGGGCGGTATATAAATTGAATAAAATAAATAAATCTGCTGAGCTGTACATAGAGTGGCAGAAAGAGAAAGTCAGCGCTGAACCTACATTTGCTATGTTGGGGTTTATCCAGATGGCAGAGGGGCTGGATACATATGTAGCAATGGATCTGGTGGAAGAAGCGGTAGAGGCTGAGCTGGACAATGGTTTGCAAGAACCATGAGCTAGACAATGGTTTGCAAGCACCCACAATTGCAGGGTGTGGGAGTTGAGGACTTTTGACGGTGGCAAGGCCCAAAGTCCGTCAGGAGAAAATGAGTGGGCCTGGGCCTGGGCTGTCGGAGAAAGGTGTTGCAAGGGGCCAACATCGAAAACCCCCTCTGTTAGTATTATGGCCTCCTGGACAATTTGAGAAATGGAGGGAGCAAAGGATTATGGAGGAAGACGAATGGAGTACCTTGACCAGTTTAGAGGGTAGCACCCTGGAGATGCTGAGGTTGAAGTATGGGAAGCTAAGTATCAGGGATTCAAAAGGAAGATATTCCTGGGATGCTGAGTGAGGTGGGGGAACAGACCAGTGGAACTTCATTCTTCAGTCCAGCTACCCAGGGAAGTAGGGAGAGTTTTTCTGAGAGGCATGTACAAAGGGGAAACCCCGGGCCTTAAGGATCATCGACTCTTCTCTTGCAGAGGCCATGGGGTTGTCAGGTCATAGGGCCAGGGACACCAGGTCTTTAGGCTCTACTGGGAGTAGGGGCAAGGTGCCTTCAAGGTATCACATGCAAGATCCCAATTGGGTAGGACAGTTGCCTGTTGGTTATTGGCCCCAGCAAATGATTGCCCCTCCTTTTGCAGGCATCTTTTGATGACAATCCAGATAAGGCTATCTAGCCTTATTTATCAGCCAAGTAGTAAACCATTTGGAATTATATGCTGCATATTACCCCTCACAGTGGGTATTATTGTGGCTATTACTGGGGTGTTAGTGGGAGAGGCAGCCAATTGGGAGCTGAATAACATAGTGCCCACACCATGGAATTGGCAAGTGTGGGTCTGTTCCTCAATGCCTTGTGGGTGCAGTTCGAGGATAAGTCACATATACATTAGATGGAGGGGGAATTAATGTTCCTTCAACAGAGAGGTAGGCCAGCGAAAGAGTATGTGAAAGAGTTAAGGCGGATGTTGTGTAAGTTGAGATCCTGGCCTGAGAGACTCTTAATTCACCAATTCCAGGGTGGGGGTAGATCGCAAGTTGCATCAGGCCTGTATGTATAGGGGTGTGCCACATAAATTAGCTGACTGGTTTAAAACGGTTGTGGAATTGGATGTAGGACTGAAGGAGTTCAGGCCAAGGCCAGAGGTGTTAGGAAGCCTGTACAAGTCCCTGGGATGGCCAATGTTAGCTCAAGTACCCCAAGAACAAAGAGGACATCCACAGATTAGATGTTTTCAGTGCAATGTGTTGGGACATTGAGCGACAGATTGTTTGCTGCCAGGTCTGGCTCCCCTGAAACAGACAGCCCAGTTGGTCTTTTAAGGCACAATCAGGACTGATACTCCTAGGAGAGGACTGGGACGTGGAACCATCAGAAGCGAAACGTCCCAAGGAGCTTCCCAGAAAGATGTGGTTGATGAAATGCGAGTAACCTTGGAGAGTAGGCTGTGTATAGCTGGTTCCCAGCCTTGTGGTTTCAGGCCTATACGACAGTAGAGACGAAAGCCAAGATAATCCATTGGAAACAGCCATTCGGCTATTTGTTATTCCTGTGATTGTAGAGAACATGTGGATAGCGGGAAGGGGTCGATATGGAGTGTTGATAGATACAAGGTGCACGAAGTGCTTGATTAGCAAAATGGTAGTTGAGGCCCTACATTTACCAGTTATACCACTCCCCAAGCCCATACGATTTGAACAGGTGGATGGGTTGGTGTTGGGGGAACACCTGCTTCTCATATGACAGAGGCCATGCAGTTGGAAATAGGGGCTCATTGGAAGCATATACATTTTGTGGTAATACCTGAAATGAAAGAAGCCATTATTCTAGGTCTAGCATGATTGGACAAATGGGACCCGACATACATACATACATACATACATACATATTTATATATACTTCATGGAATACCACAACATATAATATCTGATCGAGGAGTTCAATTCACCGCCAGGTTTTGGCGGGTGTTTGTTCGCTTTTTAGGATCATCCCAAGGCCTCAGTTCTGCATACCATCCCAGCACAAATGGGGCTGCTGAACAAATTAATGCAATGATCAAGCGCTATTTGCAATCCTACATATCATATCAGCAAAAGGACTGGGTCGAGTTGCTCCTGTTCGTGGAAGTAGCGTACAATAATGATGTACATGACAGTACTGGCTACATCCCATTCCACATAATAAACAGGATGGAATTTGTGCCTATTCTGGAATTACAATGTAACGTGTATGAGCCATAACCCTACAAACATGGACATAAACAGTCCGAGACTGCTAGGAGAATGTGAAAAAAGCATTGACTAAGACTTCTGAGACATATAAATTCCAAGCTGATAATAAAAGGGACAGTCACGAACCTTTCATAGTAGAGGATCAGGTGTATCTATCAACTAAATACATAAAATTGAAATTGGTCAGCAAAAAACTGGGGCCCAAGTATATAGGTCCATTTCCAATAACACGGGTGGACAATCCCATAACAATTCAATTGAAGCTACCATCCAAGCTGGGTCAAGTGCATCCAGTGTTCCATGAAAGCCTATTAAAGCCCATCGACCCCATCTATGTGCATTCAATGCCAATATCACCAGGTCCTGTGGGCTGGGACCATTCTTGAGTATGGTGGGGAAAACTACAATATTTGGTGTGCTGGGTTACCTGGAAGTGGAGGCATCCTGGGTGAAACCAGGAGACATGAGTGCGGATAAACTGATACACCATTTTCATAGACAATATCCCGCTAGGCCGGGGGGGAAATATGTGAACCTAAATTGGTCAGCAAAAAACTGGGGCCCAAGTATATAGGTCCATTTCCAATAACACAGGTGGACAATCCCATAACAATTCAATTGAAACTACCATCCAAGCTGGGCCAAGTGCATCCAGTATTCCATGAAAGCCTATTAAAGCCCATCGACCCCATCTATGTGCATTCAATGCCAATATCACCAGGTCCTGTGGGCTGGGACCATTCTTGAGTATGGTGGGGAAAACTACAATATTTGGTGTGCTGGGTTACCTGGAAGTGGAGGCATCCTGGGTGAAACCAAGAGACATGCGGATAAACTGATACACCATTTTCATAGACAATATCCCGCTAGGCCGGGGGGGAAATATGTGAACCTCTTTATATTCGGGGGGTTCAGATGGGCCTGTTGATAACGTACCTGGCTCCCTGCCACGTGTCATCGGCCCTGCCCGGGCTCCTCGAGGTGATAGCCGGGCTGGCGGTTGAAACCCCCAGGCTTTTAGTCATGGGTGATTTCAACCTGCCTTCGCTCGGGGAAACCTCTGGGGTGGCCCGGGAGTTCCTGGCTTCCATGACGGCCATGGATCTGACCCAATTAGTTTCTGACCCCACTCACACGGGGGGACACACACTGGACCTGATTTTCGCCTCTGGTCAGTGGTTGAATGATCGTGTTGGAGACCTAGTTATAAAACCCTTGTCATGGTCCGATCATTCTCTTCTTAGACTGGACTTCGGTGCAGCCACCCCCCATCGCAGGGAGGCGGAGCCGAGGAGATGGTTCCGCCCCAGGCGCCTGATGGATCCGGAACGGTTCCAGATGGAGCTTGGGCCATTTCCTGAAACTCTGGCTCATAACTCGGCCACAGACTTGGTGGCCACCTGGGATAGGTTGGCCGCTGAGGCTCTGGACCGAGTTGTGCCTTTGCGACCTCTGACTCGGCATAGATCCCACCTGGCTCCGTGGTTCACGGGGGAGCTGAGGGGGATGAAATGCCGGAAAAGATGTCTGGAGGGCATCTGGAGGGCCAGTCGTGCTGAGTCTGACCGGACACAGGTGAAGTCCTATATTAGGACCTACCTAGTGGCGATAAGGGCGGCGAGGCGTTCACACTTCTCCGCCCTTATTGCGTCTGCAGAAAATCGGCCTGCTGCCCTGTTTAGAGTGACCCGCTCCCGGCTTGAGCCGAGAGCGCGGGAGGACCTCTTGCAGGGTAAGGCAGAAGAGTTTTCCCGATTTCTGCATGATAAAATCGCCCAGATTCGGGATGGGCTGAACTCCAGTTGGGTGGTCCCGGAGGAGGTGTCCGGGGCAGATCTTGAGATGGTTATCTGGGAAGAGTTTGATCCTGTGACCGCCGAGGGTGTGGACAGACTTCTGGGGAGGCTGAATGCCACCACATGTTTATTGGACCCGTGCCCTTCCTGGTTGGTTTCTACCTCCAGAGAGGTGACACGAGGCTGGCTCCAGGGGATTGTCAACGCTTCGTTGATGGAGGGGGCGCTTCCAACCGCCCTGAAAATGGCGGTGGTGCGGCCCCTCCTCAAGAAGCCTTCCCTGGAGCCGGCTCTTTTGAATAACTATCATCCTGTCTCCAACCTTCCCTTTGTGGCGAAGGTTGTTGAGAGTGTGGTGGCGCGTCAGCTCCCTCAATATCTGGAGGAAGCATCCTATTTAGATCCGTTCCAATCGGGCTTCAGGCCCGGGCACAGTACCGAAACAGCATTGGTCGCATTGGTAGATGATCTCTGGAGGGCCCGTGACAGAGGTTATTCCTCTGTCCTGGTCCTCTTAGATCTGTCAGCGGCTTTTGATACTATCGACCATAGTATCCTATTGCGGCGATTGGAGGGGTTGGGAATTGGGGGCACCGTCTTGCGGTGGTTCTCCTCCTTCCTCTCGGACCGCTCGCAATTGGTGTTGACGGGGGGGGAGAGGTCCACCCCTAGGCCCCTCATTGTGGGGTGCCTCAGGGGTCGGTCCTCTCCCCTCTTCTGTTCAACATCTATGTGAAGCCGCTGGGAGAGATCATCCGTGGTTTTGGGGTGAAATGCCATCTTTATGCTGATGACACTCAGCTTTACATCTCCACCCCAAGCCACCCCAACGATGCTGTGGAGGTTATGGCCCGTTGCCTGGAGGCTGTGCGGAACTGGATGGGCGAGAACAGGCTTCGACTCAACCCTTCCAAGACCGAGTGGCTGTGGTTTCCGGCGGCCCGATATAGTCAGCTGACTCCGTCGCTGGCTATTGGGGATGAGATCTTGACCCCACAGAAGGGGCCCGCAATCTTGGTGTCCTCCTGGATGTACGGCTGTCTTTGGAAGATCATATTACGGCCGTCTCCAGGGGGGCTTTTTATCAGGTTCGCCTGATATGCCAGATGCGGCCCTTTCTTGATTGGGACACCTTACGCACAGTCACTCATGCCCTGGTCACCTCCCGTCTGGACTACTGTAATGCCCTCTACATGGAGCTCCCTGCAGGGAGCACCCGGAGGCTTCAACTGGTACAAAATGCAGCCGCGCGGGTGGTTACGGGGGCGTCGAGATATTCCCACGTGACGCCCCTCCTGCGCGAGCTGCATTGGTTGCCAGTGGCCTTCCGGGTTCGCTTTAAAGTACTGGTTTTGGTCTTTAAAGCGCTCCATGGCATCGGACCAGGATACTTACAAGACCGCATTCTGCCAGTAGTCTCCCACCGACCGGTGCGCTCCCACAGAGAGGGTCTCCTCCGGGTCCCGACGCCTTCTATGTGTCGTCTGGTGACCCCGAGGAATAGGGCCTTCTCTGTGGGGGCACCCGCCCTTTGGAATGGGATGCCCCCTGGATTACGAACGACCAGTGACCTGAGGGCCTTCAGACGTGACCTGAAGACCTGGTTCTTCGTGCAGGCCGGCCTGAGCTGACTAATGGGATTTTAAATGGGGTTTTTAGATTACTTGGGACGGGGTATGATGTTTTATTGATTTTAATTGGGGTTTTTAGATTTGGGACAGTCTAGTGTTTAATTCTTTTTTAAATAATTTATACTTTGTTTACTCGTATTTTAGTTGGCTGTTCACCGCCCTGAGTCCTTCGGGAGAAGGGCGGTATATAAAACTCAGAAATAAATAAAATAAATAAATAAATATCAGTAATCATATTATTTCCTGTTTTCCAGGAGGACTCCTGATAGAGGGGACCACCTGTCGTACTTGCCTCAAGCCAAACCTCAATACCACTACCTGCACCATGTGTGTCTGCCATGAATTCACCAAGCCAGCCACGATTAACAAGCCATTATGGACTTGCCAGCCTGCATCATTACATCTCAGCATTTGCAGGCGCTCACAATATGCATCAGCAGGCAGTGATCATGATGCGACATCCAGCTGGTCGAGCTACAGCTGAAAGAATCCCGTTGTGCACGGGAGCCAATGCTGATGCAAATGAGCGA
The DNA here is from genome assembly GCA_023653725.1 of Bungarus multicinctus. Taxonomy (NCBI): domain Eukaryota; kingdom Metazoa; phylum Chordata; class Lepidosauria; order Squamata; family Elapidae; genus Bungarus; species Bungarus multicinctus. Next base: position 68,119,835 of record CM042840.1, read on the forward strand.
CAAGCAACTGTTTGTGTGGACTAGTGGATGGTGATAAGAGACACTCCTTTAGATGCGAATTAGTGATGGGTACATTTCATGTGTAGGGCAGTAGTAAGGTACGGGATGTTGGTTACCTTGTGGGGGCTTGGCTGCCAGATATGAGGAATGGGGCGGCAGTTACCGGAGGGAATAAAATGTGCTGGGACGAAGAAACACTCAGCGCTGTCTTTGTGATTGTTTGCTGCTTCAAGTTGGTGTTTCAGCTGTGACGGAATAAACTTCTATTATTTCTTTGAAACTTCTGTATTTGTTGCCTCATCTGCTGAGCTGTCCATAGAGTGGCTGAGATAAATAATATTCTTCCCATGGTGCATTCTACCCAATGGCTTGATCATTTTTGTCCTCAAACTGTTATGAAAATTTGTGCTCATAAGTGTTGGAGCAGAATTACAATGCTTCATGTTGTATCTCTCCAATAGCTGTTCAATTTTTCTTCTTTGACTGAAAACATAATCATCTTTCTCAGTTTTTTATATCTCTACACTGTGATAATTCGGTATTTCACCCAAATGTTTATTTCAATTTTTTTCCTCTAATTGATTAGCAAATCTTTTCTGTGACAAATCATTTGCAATGAAACAAAGATCATCCACAAACGCTAACAATTGACAATCCCCACCTTCCAGTACATAGGTAACCATTAGCCTTACAACTCTTGAACCCAAGACCTTTCAATGCTGTATCTAAACAGATATTCCAATTCTTGGCTGACTACTTCAACCCATAAATGGCCTTGTTCAATTTATACACAGTGTTTGGATTTTTACTTTCATACCCTGGTTCTTGAACTATGTAAATTTCTTCCTCTAATTCTGCATTGAGGAATGCTGTAGTTATATCAAAATGCTAAATTTTATGGTCACGTGCCGCTGCCAACGCTAGTGCTAACCTTATGCTTTCACTATTGGTATGAATACCTCATCATAGTGCCCATTTTTCCTCTGTGAAAAACCTTGTGCCACTAATCTTGCTTTATATTGTACCTCATTGTTGGGTAGTACTTCATTTTTTATACCCATTTACATCCTACAGCTCTGCAACCTTGTGGCAAAACCATAGATGTGAACAATTTATGTTCCCCCATGGATTTCATTTCTTTGTCCATGGTTTCTTTCCACTTTACTTGTTCAATTTTGAGTAATACCAATACTTCCTTATAGTTCCTTGACTCATACCATACATTACACACCTTTACTTCACTAGCAAAATACCTGTCAGGCCAGTAATTTCTTCTAACAACCGGTTCTCCGAGCTGCTTAGAATCTTAACAACCAATTCTAGCAAATAGGTGCAAATCTGTAGAATCCCACCCCTGCTTGTGTGGAAACTTACTTAGCCTAAAGAAAACCCCAGCACAGCATCCTTTCTTCTTCCTCCTGTTCTTCTTTCTCTGCCTCTTCCTCCTTCCTACAGGGATAATGATCCATGGCTCCCCCAGGAGCCTAGCTGCTTCCTTTGGTATGTTATGAGAATATATAAAATTGTCCATAATAGCCTTTTCACATTTCAGTCCAATTTATAACAAGGGTTGCCGACTATAGATGCTCCTTGCCCCACAGGATTCAATCAAGGAAAGGATCCAAAACACATACAGAATCATACACACCATACACTGAAAGAAGGAGTGGTTATCCACAGTATCCATGTGTGCAGCCATCTTGAAAACCGTATAGGAGAAATATAAAATATATAGTGTTACGTATCTTAACTGCAGCTAGAATTGCCTATGCCCAGTGTTGGAAGCATAAAAATGTACCACCAGATGAATTGATTATCCAAAAAAATAATGACTTGCACTGAGTTGGATAAATTAACCCTGATGTTACAAGAAAAAGAGGTGTCTGAGTATTACAGGATTTGGGGAAAATGGTATAACTGGATTGAGCTAAGATAGATGGAAGATGGAAAGATTAATGATAAGCAATATATAGATTAAATTCTTACATTCTGCATAAATTATATATATTTGTAAATAATGCACAAAATAGTAGTATAAGATGAATGCCACAAACAGTTAATGTCAAGATATGTACAATTTTTGTTTGTTTTTAAAGTTATAAAAGATTAATAAAGTTTATTTTTAAAAAAGAGGGAAGAGGAGAGGGTTAAAGAAACAATGATTGCTTGGGCAAAATTTTTTGGCTACATGATAACATTGGAGAAATGGGAAAAAATGTGGGGAAAGAATTATAAATTGACAATGTCAGCATCATATAGAGAAAATTTGTACAAAATGTTCTACAGGTAGTACCTTGCCACCTGCTAGATTAGCAAAAATGTTCCCAAACAGATCATCCAAATGTTGAAAATACAAACAAAAGCAAGGAACATATTACCATGTGTGGTGGACATATCCTGTAGCAAGAAAATATTGGATAAGAACAAAAAATGGATAGAAGAAATAATTAAACAGCAAATTGAATTAAGACCAGACACTTTTCTATTAGGTATAATAACGGGAAAATATAACAACACAGAGTATTTAATGCTACATTTATTAACAGCAGCAAGAATAACTTATGAGCAGAATTGGAAAAATGATAGTATGCCACCAGAGGCATATGTGATAAGAAAAATACCAGAGTGTGCCAAGAGGGATAGGTTGACCATGGAGATAAGGAAAGAGAGGAAAGGGATTATTATCTGATTTGGAATGTACTATATGATTGGCTAAATAATAGATATAGAGTTGAATAGAGAAGAAGATAATAAGATAATAAGGTAAAAAATACAGTGGACAAAGATAGATTAAGCAACATAGACAAGTGCACAGATAGTTAAGATTTATGTAAAAGTATGTATACCATCACAAATGCGTTGTAATGAATGGAAATGATGTTGTATATAAGAAATTTTTTTTAATAAAAATTATTTTTAAAAAAACTATTTAACATCAACAGCACCTTCTGAGAGTCAGGAATCTGCATTCCACGCTGTTCCAACTCAATAAAGTCTGCATGTGCAACAAATAATGCTCCACACTCTCTTGTAGCTGCAGCCTTGCTCTGCACAATTGTCTCAATAATTCACAATATTGCATGCTGATGCATTCACATGGACACTTCTCAATTTCAGCCAAACCTCATTTGCAGTCTTTAAATCAGCTGCATTCAAGAATTCTTCTAAACTTATCTTCTAAACTTAAGATGATGTAGGCCAGTGCCTTATCATGCTTCTTCTGATCTGCTGCTGCTAATGGTACCTGGGGTGGATTAATAACAATATCCCAGAGCTCCTTAGCCTTCAGAAAGCATTCAAATTTTGCAGCCCAAACAACATAATTCTTCTGTCCCAATCGATGCAGAAAGCTCTCCTGAAACTCAACAGCCATCCTGCAAGCTTCTCAGCCTTCTTTCCTTTTAATACAGGCTGTCCCTCACTTACTTACAGTTCAGATTTACTGTGTGCTTAGTGTGCTCTGGGCCCATAATCTATCAGAGTTTGCAGTAATCCAACCAGCGCACAAGTAAATAATTCAGCAGGATTCATTTATAGAAAAAATTTATTTTACAGTATGATGCATGTATACAATACCCTTGCAGCAGAACTCAGAATCCAGAAGTCATAATCACAGAAGCTATAGAAGCTCTATATTTATACAGACCAATTTTTCCCTAAGCCACACCCAGACTCCAAGCCATCTGACATTGCTAACAACAGGTGCTGTTTCTTAGTCACCAAACAGATCCCACTGGCTAACCTGTTACCATGTCTATTCCAATTCATAAACTCTTATATACTGACAAGATTTATGATTACAATTCCAATGATTGTTGGAATATATCAGTTCTAACTATGGAAAGATAAATGGAAATACAGAGCATCAGGTGGTTAACAGTAATTATATCATATAGCAGTAGTTTAATGATAAAGGAATTACAATATTAAAGCATGCATGATAAATCAAAAGGAATTGTAATATACCGTAATATACTTCTTTGGTTATACCAATAATCCTTGCTGAAAGTATTAGTAGGAAATTCTTCTAAGATAGTTTTTCTGCAGAAGACAATTATAAAATGTATAAATTGAAAAACAATGTAATCAAGGATATGAACTACTATAGCAACAGGAGACAATGCCAGCATGTTCTCATACAGGTTAATAATTCTTGTTCAGAAGTATGAACGTCTTAGAAATAATGTGAAGCTATATAAAGTCAAAAAAAGCCTTTTTTTTCCTTCAAAAGCAAAGATAAAATGCAGATTTTTTAAAACAAGAGCAAGGTGTGTTTTTGGTTTCGTTGTTTTAATAAGACAATTTAATAATTAAAAGAAAGTAAAATGTCTTCATTCCCTAAACTGGTCTTCATTAAGAATGAGTTCCTGTGGCTATGTGCATGTAGGTGTGCATTATTTCCTGGTTCAGAGGGGAAATGGAAACACACTGCACTTCTTAAGTATATCTGCAAAATGCAAATCCTTATTCATACAATGCAGATATGCACACTCCGCCCCAGAATGACAGGCATTTGGCTAGTACTCTTGATAAAAAACATATTTCACATTTAAGTTATTATAAACTATGTGGTCTTATGATGCTTATTCTCCTCTAATTTGTCTGTGGTCCAACTATTTATTTTACAATCTCTAATTAATTTTCTTATAATCACATCTTTGAAATTAATAATTTCAAGACTCTGGGCTTATTGTGTGAAATATTTTCACTGTAGTCAGAAACCACTAGAATTTATCTTGGTTTTCATGTCAATAGTGCATACCAACCTAGATTCATTCCAATAGGCTGTTTTATAAGGGTGTTGTTTTCGTGAATAATGTGACAGTTCCTGTCTCCCTGCCCCTGTTTCTTATTCTTCCAGTTAGCCTGGCCAGCTCTGAAATGAGGAGGCCAACAAAGCCTTTTCAGTGAAGGGCAAAGGAGCTACTTACTTCTTTATTTGATGCATTTCATTCAGTCAAAACAATCAATGTAAAATATCACAGTTTATATCTCAGGATACTAAATATCTTTACCTATTCCCATTTATTGCATTGTTAATTTCAACAGGTTTTTTTAATAAAGAAAAAGAATTTCAATGACATAAGATGTCATGTGAAAAAAATGAGTGATCAAATGAAGATCTTGGATTTGAGGTTAATTTCCACTCCTATATTTGTGGTTCAGGTTTCAGAAGCATATGAATATGTTGGAAGTTAAAACCCACCACTCTCCTAGAAAAATGAAGTATTCTAGGAAATATTAAAAGGGCAGAATATTTCCCCTAAAAGAGAGGTAAAAACTCAACCTTTCCCCACCTTTGTTAATGGGACATTAAGGCCTGGGCCAGACTATTCTACGTAACAAGATCTACCTCTTTCAGGCAGAGCCATTTAATTGCCCTTCATTGCACCACCCACCAAATTTCAACCAAACTTAGCACACAAACAACCTACACAGCTAGCTATGACCTCTGACCGCAGCCAATCAGAATATTCTTCCTGTGCTCCAGGTAGTTCAAAGCCCAGAGAGGGCGTAAAACCCAGGCACTCTCAGCACCTCTTCCTTTTTTTTCTGCCCAAGATCTCCAAGGCATGTGATTCTGTTCATCAATAAATCTTCTTTCCAAGCAACTTCTGTGAATCCAGTGTCTTTTTCCCCACTTGGAACTGAACCCAGATGGACATTTCTTCCAACAGTTACATCCAGGGATTGCTTCTTAGGACATTAGGAAACCAGATAGTTGTAGCATTCTGTAACAAAAGAGGAAAATACCCAGAAAACTGAAGTAGTTTTATCTATAATCGAATTGAATTGAGCTTTGCAGCTTTTCTGAAGATTTCTTTGTAAAATTGTTGTTCCCAATAAGCCCATGACAGGTTGGACATGCCATGTTCTTTATTTGTCCAAAATGACTCCATGTCCTTACAAGACTTTCAATACCTCGTATTTTTCTCCTCACTCCATGTTGTTAAAAAAAAAAAAATCTTTCTGATTATTATGTAGTTTTTCATGGGAATCTTGCTGTAGGGGAAAATTGCAGGAACACCATAACTTCACACTTCCTTTTTTATTTTCTGTTGTTGTTGTACACAAAAATGACAGTATACACAGCAGATAACCATGCTGGGTTTCATATCACAAATTGCTAGTCGAACACTTCCCAAGTGTTTTAGGACTGTGTGATGTATCGGCGAATTATGCGAGCAGATCCCAGTAAGGTGGCCTTCTGCAGCTTATTGAATAAAGCTTGATTATATATCTAATACGGGTCTTCCAGCTTTGCTGTGAATCTGCCTTACTGAAAACTGAATCTGAATGACCTATAAGGTCTCTTCCAACTCTGATTATTTGTTATCTATATCTCTGAAACAAAAATGAGGGAAAGCCTGGACATGCTGCAAATTTGGATGTGGGAACTAAATAAAATATATTTAGGAAAGGGAGCTATTTATGTGCATTTTGCTCATGAGGGACAAGTGAAACTCACACTTAAAAATAAAAGGGTGGTAAGGTACATAGCAAAACTGAAGCAGTGATACCAGTACAGAGACATTCTAGGCCAGCGGTCACCAATTGGTGGTCTATGGAATACTGGTAGACTGTGAGAAAATTTTGGTGGTCCACAGAAAAATTATTTGCATTTTTTATATTGCATTAAATCAGGGGTCCTCAAACTACCGCCACTGGGACAGATATGTGCAGTGAAGGTTTGTGTTGCTGCAGAGAGCCTTCCCCTTTGAGGTCTTTTTGTGCAGGTGGCAGGAGGGCAGAAATTCCAACTTGGAGTCTGCTTCAGTCTCCTGGTGCCGAGCTTTGGGCAAAGACTGGAGGGAAGGGCCACTGATGGCGAAGAGCTGGAGGGCCTCATTCCAGTGTGACTTCAACATGGCCAAAAACTTGTCTGATGGCCAAGAACTGGTTCAGCCCACTGAGCCTCCAGGCACCAGCATCTAGACTTGCACTCCAGCAAGTCTTCCCTCTGCTTGGAAAGCCTATGCTCGTGATCCTCAGTGAGGTGCTTTTGCTATGCCTCCTTCTCGGTCAGATCCAATTTGAACTGAGCCAGTTGGTTTGCCAACTCTTTCTCAATGGGGGCTGCTTAGCGCCAACAACTGCTTCTGTTGGGGCCCCAAGGAACCAAGGTGGGCAGATGAGGAGTGACTGGGAGGGAAGGGGCAGGTAGAGGCTGGTGAGGTGCCCCTCAATGTGAGTTACATCAAGTTGGCCACACCCATCCATCACATGACCTCCTAGTCATACCCACCCAGCTGGTCATTAGGCAGATCATATTAGTCATCCACAGGATTTAAAATTATGAATTTAGTGATCCCTGAGGTGACCCGTTTTAGGCGACAATGAAAAGATAGGAGACAGAAAAATTTTAAAGGTATGTGTAGGCCAAAGTAAAACACCATCTTCCCTGCATTTATTACATGCAGGCTATTAGTTGATTAAAGCAATTTTGCTTTTTCAAAAGACAACTGGACTTGGTTTTTCCTTGAAGACATTTAGCTTCTTATCCAAGAAGCTTCTTCAGTTCTGATTGAATGGTAGAGGATGAAAGGGTTTATATTTCTTGCAATCATCTGACCATTACCTACAACATTTCATATCTAACCATCTTATTAGCTCTTCTGGTCAGCAACACTACTCATCATTTCAACAATTCACAGGATTTTGTCAGCAAGGTTTTGAAACTAAACTGGATCCAGATGAGTCTATGGTTTCTTATGATGTGACTTCACTCTTCACCAGCATTCCAACAACTGAAGCTGTCATGGTAGTGAAGTAATGACTGCTACAAGACAGTACGTAAGAACCAACATCAGCCTAAACCACATATGTATCTTGCAGAACCTTTGCCTGACAACTACCTCTTTTACATATAATGATTACTTTGTATATTGATGCATTGTGGGTTCACCTGTGTCCCCCATTATGGCCAATCGCTACATGGAAGAAGTAAAATCCAAACCCTAAACTCCTTCACAGGAATTCCACTCACTCATGTATAGGTATGTGAATGATGCTTGGATCAACAACATTAAAGAACAGGAATTGAAAGCCTTCACCAAACACATCTCTGTGAACACATACATTAAGTTCATTTGGGAAGGTGCTAAGAAAATAGCCTAGCCTTCTTGGACTGTGCAGTACATATTAAGAAAGAAACTATAACACTGAAGTTTACAGAAATCAACCACCACCATCACACAGATCAATTTTGATTCCCACTACCCATTGGAGCCCAAAATTGGAATGATCAGAATCCTGCAACTGTTTCTACATCTTTGTCATGGGCTATTGGAAAGGGCTATTCATAGATCCATCCAATCAATATGCTCCAACCTCTCAATAAATTACCAGAAGATTGTAACAGTTCTACCCCTATCTTTGTTGAAATAAATTAATCTTCTTAATAAGATTAAGAATTGTGAGTTTTTAAATATACAGAGGTTGACATTTTCAAAGGTACCCCAAGATAACAAGATTTGGTTCTACTGTTGTTTCCCATTTCCCTTATGAATTAAGTAACATAGTAGGTAAATTTAGAGATCAGCTTCATGGCTTGGCAAGATATGTGAATTCGACCACTTATAACTTATTCAACAAATAGTGTTTAAGTAAAGCATGGCTAATAGCTATGGTAACCAAGTAAAAAAGAGGCCATGCTAACAATCTGGTTCAAATGTGATATTCATCCTCTTGGAGTCACTTATAATTATAAAAGTATTTGGGAGGGTAGGAGGAAGCTAGATATATACCTTGTATTCTGGGTGGTATCTTTCTGACTTATGGAACATTTGGCAGCTCAACTTTACATGTGGCTTAAATCAAGAAGAGCAGAGTCTCACTCCAAAAGAGTATATATTTAGCTATTCAGTCTGTCTTTGAAGTTTTTCTGGCTCAAATAGACATTTTTAAAACCTTTCAGTTACTGATAATCTCTTTACAATAGTATGTGGCAACATTTTCCTGGAATGTTGGCACTCCATTAATTACATGATTTATATAAGAGTACTAGCAGTACATTTTAGACTATCTCATTAATAGCCTGATACAAGCTGCGAATGTGTGTGTCTTTCCTTCTATCTGACTTTCTTTTCTTTTTTCTTTCTATTCTCCCCACCAAGAACCAGAAATGTTCTAAGAGAAAGCCATGAAAATATAAATCCAGAACATTCCTATTAATCTAGGAGTCTAATTTCACATTATAAATTTAGTGATGAGATTTGACTGTTGATATCCTATGTTGAAATTTTGATTTAACTTGATTGTGTAAATACTGGTTACAGGCAATATTATTGCAATAAATCTACTAGGAAATTTTGAATTATATATTTTCATTTAACTTTGTTTTCCTTCTTTACAAAAACATTCCTTTGTTTAATGATTATTCCAGTTCAAGTTCCATATGAAAATTCCTAAGAAAGGAGATTGGAAAGCAACCAATAGGGATTTCATTCAGCCTTCCTTACTCTGGTTGCTATATTATCTCTGAACTGAAATTACAATAAATTTGCAATTATACATATAATGTAATACTTTATGTTACTTTGTGCTAAGGTTTTTTTGTATTCTCCACACAAAAATTAGGCAATGGACAGTTACATCCCCATGAATCCAGAGAACAAAAAGTTGGAATTAGTCTAACTTTTATATCTACTTTGGGCAGAAAAATATAGTTTTATGTCAGTATGTAAAAGATCATATCATGGAAGAATCTCTACATAGAGCTGATTTGAATGGTAGAAGCAGAACATAGAAAAAATATTGCCTATCCAGCTGATATTTCACCCTTTCCCTCAGAAGGGAGAATGCAGGTTGGTTCTTACCACTTGAATACATGCCTGTGTTTCCCAACAGGATAAAATCCATAATGGTAAATTGCTCCCCTTCACTTTATGTATTGTAAGCTTCATCCCAATATAGTGTCTTGGAAGAAGTTCTATCCTGAGAAAATGTTCTTCTTTAAAGGTCAAATTCATTCTGCTCTGCTTTATGCCCCACAAGTAATACAAAGAAAAGAAAGCACTGCTGCACTAGGAAAATTCTGGAGAAATAAACATATTAAAGGCTAAAAAGATTGTACCTGGAACTGATGAGTGTACAAGCCATTAAACTAAATATAATTATTTTATTTGTAAATAAGTGCTAAATTTTTATCAAAATATGAAGTATAGTTTTTAAAATTATAAACTGGAATGTATTAAACAGGAGAAAAATGCTAACTACCAATAATCCTTTTTCAATCTCCAGCCAGTTACCCACCAGACGATCTACACTGATTTTATATAGTCTGTTGATCTGTTACTTGGACATTCCTTCTTCAAAAATTATGGTTATTATTAGAAACTCTGTCAAAAAAATTGGGTGGAATCCAAATCCAAATTTAAAGTTTACAAATCCTTTGAATGAATGTATTTAGATAGACTCTATGACATTATATGGACCTTTGCAACACTCTCAAGTCTGAGCAGCCTACAAAACTTCAGATAACTACAAATTTATCTAGTCATAATAATTATAATTTAATATGTACTATTTTCTCCTTACAGAAGTATGTTAATTTATTTTATTCATAGTCTTCTAAGAGTGAATCACTGTTGAAATAAATAAACACACCTGTATAAGACTTGGAAAATATATATGATATGCAATTTATTTTTTTTTTCTGGAAGGTGCATATAGACTCCTTAAATGATTCTTGAAGCCAGATGTGACCTATGTTCAATATTATCAAACATTTTGCCCAAACTTGTGATACTTGAGCTTTCAAATATAGAATGGCTCTACATATAGGAAAGCATAACTAGACAGACCAGATAAACTATGAGATCATGTCTCTTAAAATTAATAGACAAGGTTCTTACTTATTTCAGAGGGATTTAGGAATTACAGCAAAAACAAGCAAATAAAAATACCCCTTCATTTCCCCTTCTCTCTGGCATTCTTTGACAAAGAAAAAATACTTTGGAAAAATAGCAAAGAGTAAGCATGATTGCAAAACCAGTATCTAATTTTATCTGGAGTTAAATTGTATGCATTGGTTTTTGAGCAGCATATTGCTTTGCTGGAAATATAAATCTAACTCTTGCAGGACAGCCATGTTTATTTTATTTTTATTTATTTATTTATTCAAGCAATTATAAGTATAGACATAGTTAGGATACATGAAATGGATACATATAAGAAAAATAAAAACAAACAATAGGACAGGGACGGTAGGCATGTTGATGCGCTTATGCACACCCCCTACAGACCTCTTAGGAAAGGGGTGAGGTCAATAGTAGAGTCTAAAGTTAAAGTTTTTGAGGTTTGGGGAAGAAACCACAGAGTCAGGTAGAGTATTCCAGACATTGACCACTCTGTTGCAGGATATTTCCTGCAATCAAGTTTGGTGCGGTTTACCTTGAGTTTGTATCTATTGTGTGCTCTTGTATTGTTATGGTTGGAGCTGAAGTATTCATTTGCAGGTAGGACATTGCAATATATATTTTTATATACTATACTTAGATCAGACTGAAGGCGGCGTAGTTCTAGGTTTTCTAGGTCTAGAATTTCAAGTCTGGTGGCATAAGGTATTCTGCAACAAGTAGAGGAGTGGAGAACTCTTCTTGTGTAATATTTCTGGACTCTCTCAACTGTATCAGATACGTAATGTGGGTTCCAGACTGATGCGCTGTATTCGAGTATTGGTCTAGCAAATGTTTTGTATGCTCTAGTTAGTAGTGTGATATTACCAGAGAAAAAGCTACGTAGGATTAGGTTAACAACTCTTAATGCCTTTTTGGCTATGTAGTTACAGTGGGCTCTAGCTCTTAGGTCATTAGAGATGAGTACTCCAAGGTCCTTGACAGAGTTGGGATCATCAACAAGATCTTGACTATTCAGCTTGCATTTTATTTTCTGATTTTTTTTGCCAATATGTAAGACAGAGCATTTATTTGTTGAGATTTGAAGTTGCCATTTGTTTGACCATTCTGATACATAATCAAAGTCTTTTTGAAGGGTAACAGTATTGTAGGTGATGTTGATAGTTTTACATCATCAGCGAAGAGAACGCAGTTGCTCTTAATATGATCACAGAGGTCATTTATATAGAGTATGAAGAGAGTTGGTCCTAGAACACTGCCTTGGGGGACACCACTGTTGACAGGTACAGAATTTGATAGGCCATTCCCAATTTTGACTATTTGTTGTCTGTTTGACAGGAATGCTTCTATCCAGTTATGCAGGTATCCAGAGATACCATAAGACCTTAATTTTAGGAGTAGTTTGTCGTATACCACTGAATCAAAGGCTTTACACAAGTCTATGTAGATTGCGTATATTGTTTTGCCCTGATCTAGTTGTGTAGTCCATATGTTTTTGCAGTGTAAGAGTTGCAGATTACAGGATAGTTATTTTCTGAAACCAAATTATTTATTAGAGAGTAGGTTGTTTATCTCTAAGTGGAGGATAATGGATTGGTTAATAATTGCTTCCATGACTTTACAGATGATGCAGCATAAGGAGATTAGCCTGTAATTTTCTTTTTTAATATAAATTTTATTTGGGTTTTCACAAAAACATAATACAAATAAAACATCTTTTTTTGAGAATAGCATTATCCCGGGTTATCACTTCTCCATACAGACATAAACTCAATTAATATTCATCTTTGTGTTCTATTCCATATCTTATTACTATTTTAACATTTTCTCCATAATTTCCCCCCCCCTCGGTTTTCTCAACTTTATTTTTATGTAAATTCAATTATATATCTTTTTCTAAGTTTCAATGTCTTTCTAATCATTGTATTTATACTTTTGTCTGTCCTGTTTCAATTTCATATTATCTTTTTTCATTAAACAAATTTTCCCCTGTAGTTACTAATTGGAATATGATACCTTTATATCTTTTAATTTTATTCATTCAACTCTTATTTAAACTTCAATTTATGCCTTTAGAATTATAACATTCAATGTAGTACATAACTTCCAATTGAATTCTGCTTCAATTGGAATGGAATGAGTGTCTTATTATATATATATATATATATATATATATATATATATATATGTATGTATGTATGTATGTATGTATGTATGTATGTATGTATGAATGTATGTATACATACACATACATACATATATATAAATAATAAATAAGACACTCATTCCATTCCAATTCAATTCTATCATTAATATTAGTTACAATCATAACTTCTTTAACATTTCTTTTCAATTGAATATCATACTTCCTTGGGAACACTTATAAACTTTCCATAATTAATTCTTTTTTTCCATATTTCTCTTCACTTATATTTTTATAAATCATTAATAATAATTAAAATGTTCCCATCCTTTCCTAATTTCATTCTCTCATTCTCTTTATTTCATTTATTTATTAACAAACATTCCATTGCATTACAATAAATATTTTATCCATCATTTTAATCATACATCGTCTCATATTTTCTAAAATTATTTCTATTTCTTATAACAATATTATCTTATGTACCCTTGCAGAATCCCTTTTTCAATTAAATTTTCACCCATTATCTCTAAATAGGCTTATACTTTCAATCCTTATACATTTTCCCTGTTTCTCTATATCTTGTTTCTGTCTTTTATAACTTCATTTCCTTTCCTTCTTCCCCCTCTTCTTCTCCCTCTCCTTTTTGCCCCCTTGTCTCTCTACTTCTAATTCTCTCTTCTGTAATGCTCTCTTCTGTTGCTTCCTAATATTGTAATTATTTTTCAAACTATTCTTTTTTTTTTTTGGTTGTTTTTTCAAATCTTAAACTTTCCACTCTTTCCCCCCTTTCCTTTCCCCCCTCCACATAAAATTACTTGATCATTAAAGATGGCTTCTTCTTTGTCCTGAACTTCTTGTTCTACAAGTGTTTCTTGTTGTTTCTCATAGTTCCAGATCTCCATTTCTAAAAATTGAAATAGGAAGCCAAAAGAACCTCTTCCTTCTTGTGCATCTTCTTTCTGTTTTTTAAGTTCCATTTTCAGTTCTTCCAAAAGTGATGCCATTTCAACTAGGCTAAGGTCTCCTTTTTTGAAGATGGGGATGACTGTGACTAGTGACCATAGGTTTGGCAAGGAGCTGGTTCTGAAAGATTTTCCAAAGATTATGCTTAGAGGTTCGGCTATGGCAGTAAAAAGCATTTTTAAGAAGTAGGCACATATTCCATCTGGTCCAATAGAGATGGTTTTAGATTGTGTAGTGCTTTTTCAACATTGTCTACTGTAAAATCGATATGTATTAGATCATTGTAATTGTCTGTGGTTTGACTAGGAAATATTGGGCATGATCCATTGCTATTTACAAATACTGAGCCAAAGAATACGTTAAAGAGGTTGGCTTTAATGGTGTCATCAATGCAGTCTTTATCATTAGGTCTTTTCAGGGGTGGGATGGACCTTGAGTCTTTTAGTTTGTTGTGTACAAAAGTATAGAAAGTGCGGGTGGAATTAGTGTGTAGAAGATTTTCTTCTTGTTTAATGTGATAATTCAGTCTTTATCTGATGGCATAAATTTTTGTATCGGTTTTTGAAGTTGGCAACGTGACCAGATTTGTTTTTCTGCCAGAGTGATCTCTTTTTGGATTGAAGCTTTCTTATTGTTATGGGTAATCTGTTTTTTCTCGTTTTGGGAGTTGTTATTGGTATATATAGTTGACTCTTTTGACTTCAAGTAAAAATATGTTGTAATGGTCTTCAACTGTATTGCATCCAGTGAATAGAAATTGCCAATCAAGAGATGAGAGATCATTGTCTATAAGATCATAGTTGCCTTTTTTGAAGTTATAATTGGGGATTCCGTCGTTGTGATGATTTTTGTGTGGACTTAGGTTGAGACAAAAGTCAATCATGTTGTGGTCACTGTTGGAAAAGGGTTTTTTAATTTGTATTCCGTAAATTAAATTCAAACTGTTGCAGAAGATGAGATCGAGGCAGTTGTTAAGTCTAGTACTGTTGGTTACTAGTTGTTCCAGTCCCAGATTTGTTACAGCATTGTAGAAGGTTGCATGTATGGGTTCAGTTTTACATTCATTTACGGTCCAGTTAATATGAGGTAGATTGAAGTCACCAAGAAAGATAAAAGCATGTGGGCATGATGTTGCCCATGTTAGTAGTGAATTTAACTTGTTTGCATGTTCGATGTCATAATCAGGGGTTCTGTAACATAATAAGAATCAAAATGTGATATTTAAGGACAGTTCACAGACAATAGTCTCAAGAAGAGCAAACTCATAAGTAATAACTCATAGGTTTTTTAGATGTAGGGAGTTTTTATAGAAGATAGTAACACCACCTCCTCTATGCCTTTTGCGATCTGATTGGTAAACATGATAGTCTTTTACTGTGGTAATGGAGTCAGGGAGAGATGCATTGAGCCATGTTTCACAGACAAATATGATGTCGAATTTAGCCCTATTTAGTAAGAGGAGAAATTCAGGTATTTCATTTACAAGTCGTCTTGCACTGAATAGCTTGCATTTAAGGCCAGTTGTAGTTGGAATTGAGGTAGTTAGGGGTATGCGTGCCTAGTTTTGAGTGATGGTGGGTTGGATGAGGTAGGAGTTGTGGGTTGTGTGACTTACTTTTGATTCAATCAGCACAGTAGTCAATATACAGGTCCCTCTTTCCCTTGTCTAGACATCTTTTGAGTTCTGTGCAGAGTTCACGGGAGCTGATTCTTGCAGTATGGATAAGTCTGGTCTTGAGCAAAGTTTTTTATGGTTGGGATTGGTTTTTGCAATAGCATTTATTGTATGAATGAATATACGTTTGCTGGACTCATTTTTACATACAACTCTACAAAATTTTGGGGCAATCAAACCATTAATGTATTTGAACTCAGGGGCATCTCTGGTTATTTCAATTATATCTTCAGGGGAGATGTTTGTTATATTTGAGTTGCTTATGATATTGCGAACTTTGGTGATGTTGTCTGATTCGTTGGTGTCTTCAAGATCAAATAAGATGGCATTTGGACATTTCTGATCACATTCCATGATGTCTCTGATGAGTAAGGGGATATCATTTGTGGAATTATTTGATGGGATGGTAATTATTTGTGGTTATTTTTGGTTGTAGTTGTGATTGTAGTTGAGGCAGTAGTTGTAGTAGTGGTTGTTGAGTTGGGATTTGATTTTGAGTTGATAGGTAGTCAGTTGTCTGTGATGTATTTTTTTTTTCAAGAGAGAAAAAAAGAGGCTTTCTTGTATAGTTGTTTCAAAACATGTTGCTAAGTGTTTTTCTATTGAGTGAATGAGTGATTCTATCCTATTAACTCTGTCAGGCAGGGTACTTTGTTTGGCTTAGGAAAACATGATGGATATAGACAAGGGAATGTATCTGATGCTTTTAGGAGATCAGCTACATTTTTGTTTAAGTTTAAGCAGGCAAGGTGGGCTTGATTGTCACATAGGTAGCATTTGATTTTATTTTCGCTTTCACTGATGATTTTAAGACATCAGAAGCATGTACAGGAGTCTGGGAGGTCATTGGTAGAGATATTATTTTGTTTTGTAGTGGAGGATGAGTTTTTGGAGTTTCTGGCTGGCTAATGACAATAGTACACTAAAAGATTACAATAGCTAATTAATGTGATAGGTAGACAGTTACTTAATGAATGTTGGTAATTAATAAATGTTAATTGATAAGTTAGAGAACAAATCAAAAGTAAGGTTACTTATTACTAAAAATCAATTAATCAAATTATTGCTAAGAATCAATCAATCAATCAATCGACTAGATAATCAATGATACAGTATTAAATCTCTATTAATTCAATGAATCACTGATTGGTTACTTTAAAATCTTATATATTAAACATATTTTTTCTTTTCTCTATTTTAAATAAAATGGAGTAAAAGAAATTAGGCGTTGGTTCTTACCTGATACGCCGGTTCTCTCCGAGCTGCGAAGGAGCATCCATCCCCACCCTCTGTGTATTATTGCCGTCTGTTTTCTTCCTTCCGTCTGTGGGAGTCCTGCTATACGACCAAGCTGATGTACTAGTTTCTCAGAAGCGACATCTGCCTTTTCACTGCGATCTTCGCTAAAACTGGGGAACGCTGGAAGGAGTCTCGTGAGGAGGAGGAGGAGCGTTCCGAAGTTTAAGCTCAGCCTATCAGGACGAAGACTGAACCAACCCAATCAAATGGATGCTCCTTCGCAGCTCGGAGAGAACCGGCGTATCAGGTAAGAACCAACGCCTATTCTCCTACGAGCTGCTTGGAGCATCCATTTGATTGGGACATACCAAAGCTTGGCCTGGACTACGGGCAGGATGCTGGCTGGACCTGGAGTCTGTCGCTGTCCGCACACACCCTGTAGCACCCTCCTACCAAAAGACGCATCTGCAGATGCAAAGACATCGACCTTATAATGTCTGATAAAGGGGGAAGGAGACGCCCATGTGGCGGCCCGACAAATGTCAGAGATAGGAGCTTGGGTGGCCCAAGCCGCCGTGGTGGCAGCACTGCGAGTGGAGTGTGCCGTGATGCCCCTGGGAACTGCTAGGGCCTGGGCCTGATAAGCTTTAGCAATAGTGGCTCGCAACCAACGACCTATGGTGGTGGAAGAGGCCCTAATACCTTGACTATGAGGCAGAAATACAACAAACAAGGCTTCTGTCCTCCTAAAGGATGGAGTGCGATGGATATAGACCTTCAAGGCACAACGGACATCCAACTTATGCCACTGATATTCCAACTCTCGGGAAGGATGAGGACAGAAATTGGGCAAGACCAACTCCTGTGCCCTGTGAAAAGCCGAATTAATCTTTGGAATAAACGTGGGGTCCGGCCGGAGGACAACCCTATCTGCATGAAAAACACAAGAGGTCTGACCTGATAGATAGGGATGCCAACTCGGAATGTGCCGAGCTGAAGTAATGGCCACTAAGAAAGCAATCTTATATGTAAGAAATAGTAGTGATGTGGAACGAATCGGTTCAAAAGGAGGTTTGGTAAGGGCCAGAAGGATCTTGTTCAAATCCCAAGTAGGATAACAATGAACCATGGGCGGTCACAAATTAGTAGCACCCTTAAGAAAGGCGCGAATAAGAGGGTGATGAGAAAGAGATGGGAAATTCTCATGGTCAATTCCGGAAGACAGGGCAGAAACTTGTCTTCTCAAGGTATTTGGTGAAAGCCCCCTATCGAGACCCGCTTGTAGGAATTCCAAAATTTGAGCAATCGAAGGAGATCGCAGATCAATATGAAATTGGGAACACCAGCTGGTAAATATGGACCAAGTTGCATTATAAATACGATTTGTTGAGGGGCGCCTTGCAGCCTGGATGGTTGAAATAACCTTGTTGGATAATTGCTTGCTGATTAAACGCGACCGCTCAACCTCCAGACGGTCAATTGGAACCACTGAGGGTTCGGATGTTGAAGAGGACCCTGGGTTAGCACAATCCTGTCCAGAGGAATCCTCCATGGTTTGAACACCGACAAACAACAGAGATTGGCGAACCAAGGGCGTCTGGGCCAGTATGGAGCCACCAAAAGCAGATCTGCCCGTTCCTCTAGCATCTTCCGTATGACCTGAGGGATCAAAGGAAGAGGGGGAAAGGCGTACAAGAGCCCTGGGGGCCACGGGCAGCGAAGGGCGTTGAAATCCTCCGCCCCTTGAGAGGGGAATCGGGACACGAACCGTGGCAGTTGGGCATTGAGAGGGGAGGCGAAAAGATCGACCTCCGGAAGACCAAACCTCGTGACTGCCTCTTGAAAGAGCGACGGATGAAGACGCCACTCCGTGGGATCGACTGTGGCCCGGCTGAGCCAATCTGCCTGGGTATTGCAGATGCCCGAGATGTGTTCTGCCCTGATAGAAAGTAAATTTGCCTCTGCCCAACGACAGAGACGTTCCGCCTCCTTCATGAGAGGTTGAGACTGTGTGCCCCCTTGCTTGTTTAGGTGTGCCTTGGTTGCTGTATTGTCTGTGAGAACTAAGATATGTTGGTTGCGTACCTGCGGCAGCAGAGCCTGAAGGGCCAGATGAATTGCCCGAAGTTCCAGCCAATTGATATTGTGGGACTGTTCCCTTGCTGACCAGCGACCTTGAACTGTGGATGAGTGAAAGTGAGCACCCCAGTCCAGCAGGCTGGCGTCAGTGGTGACAGTGAGTCTGCGGGGCTCCTTGAAGAGACAACACTTGTTGGTTGTGGGCCGGGACCACCAAAGAAGTGATGTAAGAACTTTGGTTGGAACCTTGACTTTGTGACCGGAATTGCTGAGATCGGAACGTTGAAACGGGAGAAGGAACCACTGAAGGGACCTGGAATGAAGACGAGCCCAAGGAATAATAAAAATACATGAGATCATTTTCCCAAGAAGGGTAGAAAGATCAGCTAAAGAAACAGTATGTCGTGACCTGATCAGCTGCACTAGTTGTTGTATACTTTTATGCCTTTCGTCAGAAAGGTAAACCTTGCATGCCCGTGTATCAATGATGGCACCTAAGTGTAACAATCTTGTAGAACGAATTAACTGGCTTTTGTCTCGATTAATAGCAAATCCATGTGCTTGCAAAATGCGGAGAGTCATCTGAGTATCTCGGACAGCTTGGGTAGAAGAGCTGGACAAAATTAAAATGTCATCTAGATAACAGTGCAACCTGATGGGAAGGGCGCGAATATGGGCAGCTAGAGCAGCGAGGACCTTAGTGAAAACCCGAGAAGCAGAGGCTAGACCGAAGGGAAGAGCCCAATATTCGAAATGTTGACCGTTATAGCAGAATCTTAAAAACTTACGATGTGATGGCCTGATCGGAATATGCAAATAAGCTTCTGTGCAAATAAGATCTACTGAGGTGAGAAAATCTCCCTCTCTGATGCTAGCAAGGATGGAATGTAAAGTGTGCATCTTGAATTTGCGATAGACTAAAAATTTATTGAGTCGTTTGAGGTCCAAGATAGCTCTCCACCCACCAGAACTTTTCTTAACTAAAAAGAGTAGAGAATAAAAACCACGCCCTTTTTGGTCTGCGGGAACCGGTTGAATGGCCCGTATGTGTAGAAGATGCAGTATGGCTGCTTCCATGAGGCTATGTTTTTTTGGAAACAGGGGATACCCTGAAAAAATCAGATGGGGTGGACTGGAATTCTAAAGCCAGGCCAAACCTCACAGTATCTCGGACCCAGACGTCCGAAGTAGAAACGTCCCATCTATCCGCATAAAACCTGAGACGGCCCCCTATGGGAAAGGACTCCTCAAGGCTAACGTGGATGCCTGAAGGATCTATTGCCGGAAGAACGGAATGATCGCCTGGATTGGCCGCCTCTCCGGTACCGATCCCCAGGGTCGAACCTGTCTGAGGAGAATTCCGGGCGAGGAAACTGGGATCTAGACGGTCGAGACAGAAAGGAACTCTGGGAGTAAGGCCGAAAGGAACTCCTCCAAAAGGACTGGGGATACCTTGGGTCAGACTTCCGAAAAAGAGAAGGAAGAATCCTTTTCTTGTTCCGGGTCTCAATGAGAAGCGGATCTAGAGAGGGGCCAAACAGCTTGTCGCTGTTGAGAGGAGCAGAAGCAAGCTTAGATTTGTGCTTGATGTCCGCCTGCCAAGGCTTAAGCCAAAGGAGGCGTCTGGCTGAAAGATGAGATGCAATGGCTCTAGTAGAAAATTTTACGGCATGAAAGGTCACATCGGCTGAAAATTCAGTAGCCGCCGTGAGCTTAGCAATGTCCTGATGGGCCCTTAGATTAGATGCAGGGACATGCTCACGAAGTTGTTTCAGCCATCTGAGTGAAGTCCTATTGAAAAATGAGGCCGCTGTGGCAGCTCTGATAGCCCAAGCATCAGAGTGATGGGCTTTGCGTAGCGCTACCTCGGCTCTCTTATCCTCAGGCTTTAAAACCTCAAGCGGCTCGCTTGGAAGAGAAGTAGGAGAGGCGAGACCCACAATGGGTTCATCGACCTCCGGGATATTTAACAAATTGAGGTATTCTGGGGCCATATTAAAGAGTCTCCTATCGTAACTAGTAGGAGCCGGACATGGAACAGGGGAACGGAACTGTTTTTGAACTAGTTCCATTAACATTGGAGGAACAGGGATCACTTCAGCCTGAACAGTAGGCTAATGAAAAAATAAATCCTGGGGACCCTCCTCTACAGGACCCACGGGGGGAGCTGATGTGTCGATGCCAGCCGTGTTAGTTGCCTTAAATAGGAGGGATTTAAATAGGTGAGGCTGAAACAGGCCAGTAAAAGCCGGTTGGTCCGGGGAAAGACCCTCATCCTCGAACATCCCCCCTCTAAAAGATCCTGTTCGTATAAGGAGTGCTCCGCCTCATGAAAGGATTCTAGGTCACTGTGTTCCAAATCTTGCATTTGAAACAGCTCCTCAGCCTCCATGTCCAGATCCCCTCTCTGAGTGTCCTGCATCGGAATATCCTCAAAAGGTATTACTTGATCAGCAGTTAATTCCAGCCTGACTAGAGGCTGGGGTGGCTGAGACTCCAGGTCAGCAGGGGCAGGCTGAGGTCGTGTCATAACAGCATGTTGTAAACCGGCAGAAATCCCCTGCCTGATTGCCATCTCCATCCAAGATCGCATTTGAGGCGGAATCTCCTCAGGCAAGGAAGATTCCTGGTCGAAGGCCTGCAGCAGTGGGGGTAAAGGTGGCCTCAGGAGGACCCCTAGAGGCTGGCCGGTCAGATAACTGAGTCTGGTGTCCCACAGAACCACGACTGTGCCTGGAGGAGAGGGAAACATCTAGTGGAGGGGAACAGACATGAGGGCCCAGGAGTAGAAGGAGAAAGGTGCTGAGAAGGTCTCTGAACCTCACGAGCACACTTATCTATTTGTTTCTCTAAGGCCCTATGGCGCCTTCTGGCATCACGCTCAGAAGCTTTAGAAATACCCCCCACATTTTTGCATTTGGATTTTGACTTGGCATGTGAAGCAGAAGGCCGAGACCGCTACCCCCTGCCATGATAATTCAGTATAATACAATCTGCTGATATCTATGTAAATGAGGCGGTTGGCACGCCCAGGGACCTTGCCCAGCAGGGAGGAAGCCCTGATATTAATATATATTCCCCTTGATCAAATAATTGGATTTATAAATTTGCAAAACTGGAAGAAAAAGAAGTGGATCACCAATCAGCCAGATTAAGAACGCCAGTGGGGCCTACTCAGAAAAACAAAAGGCCCAGAACAGCAATACTGCACAGGCTGACTCAGGCCTAGGGTGCTTGCTGTATGCTGCTAGGAAAGACTGTGAGGCTTAGCCAACAAGTTTCAGAACACTCAAGAATAATAAGGCCTTCTGCCTTATAGGATATCCTAAGAGAGCACAATTTAATCCCCACAGTCAACAATTAGGGCACAGGGAAAGGCCATGAGGCTCTGTGGCCGTTGGAAAAACAAAATGGCGGCCGCCTGAATTTTGGCGCGTGCGCGATCCCTAGCAGCAACGGTCCAGCTAATGGAGGACCTTAAGAGAAATCCACAGAAAGCAAGTTAAAAGAGGGAGGGAAACGATCACACTCCACTCCCTCTGAGACAAAAAAAAAAAACGGCGTTCGGGGAATGCAGAGAAAAGCAGCTTGCCATGCTGCAAAAAAACGGAGCAAAACGAAATCGGCAGGGGGTGGGGTGGGGCTGGAAAGCAACGTTCCAGGGGACCCCCTTTTACTAAGGGGGGGGAGCTGAAACTTCTACCCCCCTCAAGTAATTATTTGAGCCTTGATCACCCAAAAGGGAGAACAGAGGGACTGTGCTCTCAGTGCCCAATTAAATATAAATAGAACAGAAGTAAATCGAAATGCAAAAAAACGGAATAATAAAAGGACCCAAGACAGGGAAAGGACACTAAAGAATAAAGGAGGGATCAAGAGAATTGGAAAAATACAGAAATCACCTGCTTCGACCAGAACAAGCTCTTAAAACAACCTATTCAGACGAGGCTGAGCTAAAAACTGGGGAACGCTGGAAGGAGTCTCGTGGAGGAGGAGGAGCGTTCCAAAGTTTAAGCTCAGCCTATCAGGATGAAGACTGAACCAACCCAATCAAATGGATGCTCCGAGCAGCTCGTAGGAGAAATGAAATAGTTAAAACAGCTCTCCCCAACAGGGCAATTTGATAGGAGACGAAAGGGAGACATCTGCTGGTGTAAGTGGGAAATTCTTGGTGGAAATTCACCAGGAATAAGGATATTCTTGGTGACTTTTTGTCTGATATTTGATGTTCAGATTTTGCTCTATATTAGACTGATATAAGTTTATAAAGAAAGACTGTAAATGATTATATAGATTTTAGAACAATTCTTCAAAGATTATAGGACGCACAGATTTTCAACACACCAGCAAAAAAATTGAAAATTAATAAAAAGGAAGAAGAATAAGGCTCACTCTTGGGTCAAATCAAATAGTACTTTTGTAAGACTGGGTTTATTTACTACTTCCTATGGTTACTACTCTAAATGTTATTGAGTATTATAGCTATAGCATTATTGTTACTACTCTTATTATAACATTTGTTCATAGAAGGGTGTTTACTAAGATAATAGTGTTATCGCAATAGAACATTACTATAAATGTGGTTATAACATTATATTTAATTATTTTTATTATATTTAAATTTTAAATTGTATAGCTATATATAGTAAAAAGTTATATTGCCTTTGTCATATTTACAAATAATATTAGTAATATACTTTTTTTTGAGATCATATACTTCATTTTATATTATATAATTAGAACTTTACTTGGTATTATATTCTAATTGATATTACAATTTAATATTAATTATATTACGCTTTAATAATTTATTAATAATTAAGCTTAATAAGAAACAAAGTTTGGAGAGATATTTAAGAGGGGGAAAGAGGTAGGAATTCTGAAAAAAAAATAAGTTAGTAGTTAAATTTCTAAAAATGACATGTGTTACAAGCTTAATGAGAATTGGAACAGGGAAGAAGTCCGCAAATTCTAGTCCTTCAAATCAGAGATCAGTTGAGAATATACTCCAGAAAGAGAGGTTCAATTCATTTAAGCATCTTCAGGCAATGCTTCAATCAATGCAAGAGACAATGGTTAAGAATAATGAGGGGATGGTTAAAAACCATGAGGAGATGAAAAAAGAAATTGGAGTGGTGAGAAATGATACTGAGGAATTAAAAGAAAAAATACAAAGATGAGTGAGAAATTTGAAAATTTTCAGGAACAGATTAGTAAAAATGAACAGAGACTACATATGATAGAAGGTTTCTTTTTCTCTTCTAGAATCCCACCCTCATCGCCAGTGTTAAATATGGGTCAGATTGAAGAAGCAGGACAACCTGGAGAGGTAAAAAGAATCCATTTATTCTGTTCTGTATAACAACTGCCACTTTGGTGCGCCTGGTGTTTTTTTTACAGGTCATTGTCCAAACTTTCAGCCACTGATGTCTGTTCATTTTCCTGGAAAATGAATCAATGGGGAAAGTCTAATGTCACTGACTTTCCCCATTAAATATTCAACAAAAACCTTGCTTTTTTCTTCTTTCTCATCTTCCTTCCTTCCTTCCTTCCTTCCTTCCTTCCTTCCTTCCTTCTCTTTCCTTCCCTCCCTCTATCTCCCCTTCCTTCCCTGCCTCCCTCTTTCTCATTCCCATCTCGTTCCTTCCTCTGCTCTCAGGAAGGGATGAGAGGAAGGGAAGAGATTGGCAGTGCTACTGGTAACCATGCTTACCATGGCTGTGGCTTTCCCATGTGGGATGGGGTGGAGACAGTCCCAATGAAAGGAAAGCCGCATGATGCTGGGCATGGCATGATCTATAACTGGATGGCAGCTATCTGGCCTAGAACACAGTAAGCCTTAGATCTGTGGGGCCACCCTGGAGCCAGATATGGGATACCTCACCACCTTGACTGGAAAAGGAAAAGAAAAGGATGGAAGAGCTGAATTTCAAATTTTTGGTCAAGAAGAAGAAGAAATTAGATTACAAGAGTGGGAAAAAAAGAAAAGGATCTAGAAGAAGATTGCCCAGAGCATTTTTTTCAAATGACAGAAGAGTTGAATATTCAAGATGCATTGTGTGAGATAAATTCAGAAAGAAAACAATATATCTTCTACCCAAATAGACATGAATCCTGGTCAAGGATAGATATGGTCTGGATGTCGATGGAACTGATTTCGGAAATAAAGGAGGTAGTAATTGATTCTAGTCTTTGGGCAGATCATAATCCCATGAGAATCATTTGAGAGAAGTCAACAATGGATATTGAATCGAACCATTCTAAAAGATAAAGAATTTATTAAGAGAATCAACAAAGAATTGGGATTTTTCTTCAAGGAAAATAGACCAGGGGACACATCTATACAAAACCTATGGGACATGACAAAGATATTTATAAGAGTGGTTATCATTTCTGCCATGGCTAGGAAAAGAAAAATCAAGAATCAAAAAATAAGAGATCGAGAAAAAAATATAGTAATTTAGAGACAGAGTTACAAAAGAAATCACTAAACAGAAATATAAAAAAAGACTTGGCACTAATTAAACATAAATTGGATATACTAGAAAAAGAAAAATTGGCACAAAATGCTAACAAACCAGGAAGATGGTTAGCATATAAACGGAAGAAATTGAAGGAAGAGAAATGGTTTAGCAAATTACAACATGAAAAGGGAAATATCTGTTATCAAAATTAAGAAAAATATAGCTCAGGCCTTCTATGAACAATTATATGAAGACAACTGAGATTATACAAAGGAAGAAATTCTACAATATTTGTATAAGTCTGAGTTGCCCAAAGTATCAGAAGAATTAAAAGATATGCTCAATGAAGAAATAAAAATGTTGGAGTTAATTAAGGCTATAAAAAAACAAAAGATTGACAACTCCAGGATCTGATGGATTACCAGTGGAATTGTATAAAGAATTTCAGAAGATTTTGGGTCCAATATTACTAGAGGTATATAAAGTTGTACTAATAGAAGCAAAGGTCCCACTATCTTGGACAGAGGCCAATATAGTATTGATACCAAAAGAAGATGCAGAGCAAAGGTTAATTCAAAATTGCAGACTAATTTCATTGTTAAACACAGATTATTACTTCTATAATATCAGAACACCTGAAAAAATTTCCCAATAGTTCATTCATTCTGATCAAAATGTTTTTTTACCTAGAAGATATATAAAAAACAACATAAGAACGATGGTTGATATATTAGAATACTATGAAACACACAATGAAATGCCCAAAAGGCATTTAATAATGTAAATAGGGAATTCATGTTACAACTATTGAGATACATGGATTTTGGGAATAGATTTATAAACATAGTTAGAGCAATATATACAAAACAAAAGGCCAGAATAATAATTAATGATGAGGCAACACAAAATGCAACAATTCCAAAAGGTACAAGACAAGGCTGCCCATTATCCCCATTATTGTTTATTTTGACATTAGAATTATTGTCAAGAAACATTTGTAAAGAAGATCAGATCAAAGGTCTGGAAATCAGACAAGAACAATATAAGCTACAAGCCTTCACAGATGATCTAGTGTTTATATTAGAGGAACTCTTAAAATCAGGTTGAATCTTATGGAGAAACTGACAGAATATGGTAAAGTAGCAGGACTAAAAACAAATAAGATAAAAACTAAAATGTTGGTAAAGAATATGATAATTAAACCAAAAGAGGAACTAATGAAAGAAATGGGCATTCAAATTGTGAAGAAAGTGAAATACTTAGGTATATTCTTAATGGCTAGGTGCATAACTCTCAGAGAAGATAATTATACTAAATTAACAATTCAAATTAAGAAGGATCTAAAAAGATGGAAGAATCTACAACTTTCTCTAATGGGCAGGATAGCTGTTATAAAAATGAATATATTACCAAAAATACTTTTTTTATTTCAAAATATTCCTATTAAACTAGAGAATGACTTCTTCAAGAATCTAAACAACTAATGTCAAAATTTATATGGCACGATAAGAGACCATGAATTAAACTGAAAGTGATGCAAGACACTAAAGAAAAAGGAGGATTTGGCTTGCCTGAATGCGAGTTGTATTATTATGCAGCAACTCTAACATGGATAAAAGAATGGATTGAGGAATAAAAAATTGTTAAAACTAGAAGGTCATCATATTCAAATAAGCTGGCATGCCTTCTTATGGTACAGAAAAGATACAGCACATAATTATTTCCAGAGACATTATTTAAGACAGGCACTGTTAACAGTTTGGAACAAAATCAAATATCAAAATTACATGAAAATACCTATTTGGCTTTCCACACTAGAAGCATTATACATCCAAACTTGATACATATGGAGAAAATAGTAACTTATAGAGATATACTGAATAAACAAGGAGTATTGCAAACTAGATTAGAACTAGTAGTACAAGAGGTAAATATAGAATGGTGGTCTTACTTACAAATACAATCAAGATACACACAAGACAGAAAAACATGGGGTATTAATAAAGAATTAACAATTCTAGATAAGCTATAGTTAGAGACAGATGATAAATTAATAAAAATATTGTATAGTTATTTTTAGAATACATATTTGAGGAAGAACATGTTAAAGAAACAATGGTGGCATGGCAAAAAATTTTGGTTATAATATTGAATTGGCTAAATGGCAAAAACTTTGAACCACAGATAAGAAAATAACATTGGCTACAGCTTATAAAGAAAATATTTATAAGATGTTTTATAGATGGCATCTTCCACTAGCAAGGCTTTCTAAACTGTTTAAAAATATATCTCCAAATTGTTGGAAGTGTAAAGATGTATAGGCACATTTTTTCACATGTGGTGGACTTGCAATGCTGCAAAAAAATATTGGAGACTGATTCAAACATGAGTAGAACAAATGGTGGGAGAGAGTATTCCATTTAAACTGGAATTTTTTCTTCTAGTAATAATATCAGAAAAATTTAACAAGGAAATAATGTATCTAATAATACATGTATTGACGGTGGCTAGAATAATATATGTACAATACTGGAAAATGAAATCATACCTCCAGAAACAGAAATAATAAGAAAAATTATGGCATGTGCAGAATCAGTTAGGTTAACTTTAAAAATAAAAGACAAAGGAGAGTCTGAATATTATAAAACATGGAATAATTTTATCAATGGTTATATAACAGAAGTCAAGATTGAAATATTAGTTATGATTAGATTAATTAATAATTAATATATTAAATAAGAAGATTATAAATGAAGTAAAATGTATATATGTATAACAAGGCTAAATTGGATGTATTGTGTTGTATTCGCATAATTAAAATTAAAAAAATAAATTTTAAAAAAAGAGTAGAGGAAGAGAGCCCTGTTCCTCGGATACTGCAGAAATCACCTATATAAGAAGACTAGAACTCTAGCAGCACCCAAAGACATGGAAACCATGGAATGGAAAGAACTACAAAAAATGTTGGAAGAGCATTACGCTCCACAGCATCATCATTAGCTCACCGACTCAATTTTTATCGCAGAGAACAGAAGCCAGGTGAGACTATAAATGATTTCATTACAAACTTGAGAGACATTGCAGGCTGTCAATTTGAAAAAGTGGAGCTAATGCTAAGAGACAGGATTGTTGTTGGAATGAGGAACTTGAGATTATAGAGGAAACTGATAGCTAAGAAAAGTGTCTCCCTCAAGGAAGTAATAGAGGAAGCCTGAGTGGCAGAAATCTCAAACAAACCAGCAGCCGCAAATGCAAAGTCTGGAAGCGTTCACCTATCCTGGGGAACAGTTGCTGTATGCCAGGGAAATTGGAGAAAGCACCAAAGAGGAAGAAGAAATACATAGAGTGAAATCCGATAGAAGATCAGGAACAAGCCAGAGACCCCCATGGTTTGCCAGATGCAAAGGAAACCACCCCAGGGCAATTTGCAAATTTAGAGATGCAATCTGCCACCGATGCAAGAGGAGAGGTCACATCGCTGAAGCATGCAGAGCGAGTCTGCCAGCCTATCCCAATCAGAGGCAACCATTTCTCACAAACCAGCCAGGTGTTCAATAACAAAGGAGATTCCAGAGGAAGCCAAATTCAAACTACAAGCAGGAAGAGAATAAGACAGAGAAGGATAGAGACTATGAGCAAACCATAGTTGGGCATTCAGACACCCATAAATCAGAGAAATTCAATATCACAGTGATGATTGGAGATGAACCTTCTGATATGGAAATTGACTCTGGATCCTACATATCTATGGTATCCTGGGCTACCATAAAGAAAGAAATTCCAGGAGAGGGTGTTGCTGGCATTGCTACGGTACGGCATGTGATCTTGAATGTCCAAGATCATCACCGATATCTTTGTTTCTGGACAGTCCAAACTGACCTAAATCTTCCCAAAGAGACAGTGAATGTAAAGAATGCATCCTATCAATCCCAGGGACACCACAAAGTCCCTGGTAGATCTAGGAGAAGCTCTTTTTGCCAGCGGCAAAGAGGCAGCCATTAAAGCTGCTGAAGTTGGGAAAGCTCTGAAACACTTTCTCTTTCCATTCTCTTCTGTTTCAGAACTGTCCCAACTTCAGCAGCTTTAATGGCTGCCTCTTTGCCGCTTCTCGGGCGGGGGAGCCGCCTCTGTAACTTCCACAGTTCCCGCCGCTGCTGCCACAGTTTTTGGAGACAGTGCTGGTGAGAGAGGGACAGCTGCAGCTCGGCCTGGGCACGCTTGGAATGCAGGAACGAGCTGCACACCGGAACTTTTGGAAACTTGCAGAGCCCGAGGCTGGAGCACCAAGGGTAGCAGCAGCAGAGACGCTCGCTCGGCTCTTCTCATGCTCAACCAGCCGCTCAGGATTAAACCAAAATGCAGCGTGCCGCACTCCCAGGTACCTAAAAATATTTTTTTTCCTGTTGTTGCAAGGAAGGGGACGGGGGAAAAGCGGGAGCAACTCAGATGCTGTTTTGGAGACAGAGCTGGTGGGAGAGACGCCAGCACTGGTGGGAACCATGGAAGCTACAGAGGCCTAAGAAGCAGCTAAAATGCTGCCGGCAGACATCCATACCACCGCTGTTGCCCGCCCACTGACCCGGGTCTGCAGCAAAGGTGCTTGGCAGGGATAGGGAGCTCTCCACGCTACACCATGATTGGCCATTAGGAGAGGCTGGTGGCGAGACGTGGCTGCCCATGGGGCGCCCTAGGCAAGGGTGCGTGGGGGAGGGAAGAAATTAATTCACCCCCAAAAAGACGTCCTAGCCGTTTTTACGGGGCTCAAAAAAAAAAAAAAAGACTTGGTCTTATTATATGAGAAACACGGTAGATGGGAATAAGAAGGAGCAAGGGTTTTAAAAATATTGAATGTGGTGGTCTTTTTGACATATATCTCAGTCTTTACATTGTTATATGAACAAAATATCATCAAACAATATAAACATTTATATACATATATACAGATATATATTTACATTGTAATCTTTGTATTGATTTCTATCTTAGACATTAAGTTGCAATATAATCTTTTTAAATTTCACATTTTTTAGACTTCCTTTCATATCCCTCCATATAAAATTTTTCCTATATTGCATAGAATTCTGAAATATCTTGCTCCTTCAGTTCTAATGTCATACTATCTAATGCACTGAAAAACTTTTTCTATTTTTGCTTCATCATTTGGTATTCCTTTTAACTTCCATGTTTGGGCAATTAATAATCTTGCAGCTGTAATAACATGAATGATTAGATAAATATCTACTTTTTTGAAATTCTCATTTATTATTCCCAATAAAAACATTTCTGGTGTATAATTTATTTTTAAATCCAACATTTCTTCTAGCCATTGCCATATTTTATGCCAGAATTCTTATATTTTCTTGTACTCCCACACATATGATAATAGGTGCTCCGTCCTTTCAAACATTTCCAGCATATAGGTGATTGAGAACTATACATTTTGGCTAACCTGGCAAGTGGGAGATGCCATCTGTAAAACATCTTAAACAGTTTTCTTTGTAGGATGTGGCTAACATAATCTTTTTATTCTGATCCCAAATTTTCTGCCATTGATCCAAATTTATGTTATGGCCGAAATTTCTAGCCCAAGTTAACATTGGTTCTTTAACCTGCTCCTCATACATTTTATAATCTAGCAAATAGTTATACAATTTATTTGTTTCTTCTCTGATCCTAATAATATGTTATCTAATATTTTATCTTGACAATTTATTCCCCATTCTTTTTTATCCCTTTCATATCTAGATTGTACTTGGAGATATGCCCACCATTCCAATGTTAAGCCCTGCTGGTTAAGTTCCAGTCTTTGTTTTAATCTGCCTTCATCTGTTAGAATATCTTGTATGTGATTGCCTTTTTCTGGTTGTAGAGATTCAGATATGATATGGCTTCTAAGGAGGAGAGCTAGCTTGGAGTTTCCATATAGTTTTGCGATCTTATTTTATGCCAAATTGAGATTAGGACTTGTTCGATTTTATGCCTCCAAAAGTATTGGTATGTCATATGTCTACTGGGCCACAAATATGCATGCAAGCCCTGTTATAGATCGTGCCCTTCTAAAAGTAAAAGTCTTTTATTTTCCAAGTTTATCCAATCCTTAATCCATGTTAAGGCAGCCACTTGATAATACAGTTCCCAATCCAGAAAACCTAATACCCCCTTTCTTTTGTGTCATGTAAATGTTTTCATTTGATTCTTGATCTCTTTCCCTGCCACACAAAATTTAACATTATTTTATTCAGATCTTTTTTTAAAAAAAACAAATTTTATTATTTTTTAAACAAACATACACAAACACAACATAAAAACATCAAGCCATCTTCCACTTACTTACATACAGTGTGTCGGTTGGTTTACAATTTTTTTTTTTGTGCATCCACTTCATAGTCATCATTTACAATTACTTGTATATGCTCTCATATTATCTATCAAATATTCCTAAATACATTAATATACTTATTAATCTATCATTTGACTATTACTGTTATTTATTCATGTTATGCAAAATAATCCATATTTTAATTGATTTATTTTATGACAATTCATATTATTATCCCAGATCTATCCCATATATTATAATAATACATCTTTATATATTTCTAAAATTCTACATATTTCATTACCATATTTTATTGTCTAACCATTGATAAAATAAATCCCAAATCTTATAAAATTGTTTATCTTCTTGTTCTCTGATTTCAAATGTCAATCTACTCATTTCAGCACAGTCCATGATTTTCTTAATAACTTCCTCCTGCGTTGGTATTTTCTCATTTTTCCAATTTTTAGCAAATACAATCCTAGCCGCTGTTAATACACTTACAATCAAATATTTCAATTCCTTACTGTATATTTCAGGTAAGATTGCCAATAAGAAAATCTCTGGTTTCAAGTCTATGTATTTTTTCGTCATTTTTTCCAACCATGTGTGGATTTTAGTCCAATATCTTTTAGCATTTGCACACATCCACCACATATGGTAATATGAACCAGGTATCTGATGACATTTCCAACACTTTTCTGACTTGTTCTTGAACATTCTTACTATTCTTGTTGGGGATAGATGCCACCTGTAAAACATCTTATACAAATTTTCTTTATATGCTGTTGATATTGTCATTTTATAATTTTGAGACCACAATTTTTGCCATTTCTCTAAATCAATCCCATATCCAAAATTTTTCCCCCAAGTAATCATTGTTTCTTTAACTTGTTCTTCTTCTAACTTAATTCCTAATAAATATTCATACAGTTTTTAAATCACTTTTTCATCAGTACCTGTCAAAATCTTATCTAAATCAGTCAACTTATCATAAAAACCTTCTGTTTTGGAATCTTTATCATATCTAGAACATATTTGCGCATATGAAAACCAATGTATACTTTGTTCTTCTAGTTTTTGCATAGATTTAAGTTCACCCTAAACTAAAGCCTCTAAAACACAGGGGTACTTTAGAAGACATTATATACGGGAAGCTTTGTGGTTAAATTGGGAGAAGGCTAAAAGGCAATGCTATTTGAAAATTCTAGTCTGGCTATCGACTATTGAAGCATTTTCTTATCCTATAATATATAAAAAGAAACAAACAATTAGATATGGTGAAATATTCAGATCTTTAAATAAATTTTCCCTAATTTAATCAATATATTTTGGAATAAAAACAAAATTTTGGGTAGTATGTTCATTTTAATTGCAGAAATATTACCTATTAATGATAGTTGAAGGTCCGGAGGTCTGGAGACCTCATCAACGACGATGTCGGCAGTGGTGACCTGGCCTGGTACTGTCTGGCCCAGCGGTGGGGACACCTGAACTGAGGACGGCGCCGGCCCCAGAGATGGGGGCCCGAACTTTGGTGTCGGCTGGAACATCTAGCACAAACTTCTCGTCCACTCGATCCCGTACCCGTCGACACTGGTGACGACGAAGACGAGGACGGAGGTTAAGATCTGCTGCCCGGGACATCTGGATGGGTCGGTCCCGAGTGGGGCCTTCCCTTCCCCAATCCCGACATCTATCGCCAGCTGGACGCTGTTTGTCCTGCCCGATCACCTACTCAGCGGCGGACTTGTGGGCACTCAGGAAGGTCCCCCTTTCCTTGAGGTGGCCCCTCGACCTATCTGTGGCATACCTTGATGACGGATCTTGGGATCCAGAGAGGTGGCACAGTCGAGGGAAGTGTGCCCAACTACATTCTTTTATGTCTAAATTTTTATTGGGGTTAGGGAGAGTGACTAAGTTGGGTTTGGGGGACAACCCGACTGAGAAAAGGGCCAGATTGGGGGTCACGCATGACTGGGAGGTTTTGGGATCGGGGGTGGTCGGATCAAGGATGGGGGTTTCTTCCTGGGAGGGGGAGGGGATGGCTATTACCACGATCAGCGGGAGAGGCAAGTATGGCGCTGACCGGGGTCTTATCATGTTGTGGGAGCTCGCCCCCGTTGTTTACAGGCGGTGGCGCGCTCCGACCCTCAGGTCATGTCCCGTTCCCTGGGTTGCTCGAATGATTCGGCCCCGGGGCTTCGGCTGATGTTATGCAATGCCAGGTCCGTAATTAACAAAGCCCCCCTTATTCACAATCTAATTACGGAGGGGGGAGTGGACCTGGCTGGGACAGGAGGTGGGTGTTCCCCTGGTGGAGATGTGCCCAGCTGGGTTTCAAGTTTTTCATCAACCGAGGGCCCAAGGGAGGGGCGGCGGGGTTCCGGTAGTTATTTGGGAGGATCTAGTTCCTAGGGAATCCACTGTTCCTCAGATGACCAGATGTGAATTCCTCTTTGTAAAGTGTGGTTCTGGGGTTCAGATGGGCTTATTGATCACATACCTGGCTCCCTGCTATGTGACATTAGCCCTGCCTGAGCTCCTCGAGGTCGTGGCCAGCTTGGCGGTTGAGACCCCCAGGCTGATGGTGATGGGGGATTTCAACCTGCCTTCGGCTGGCGGGACTTTGGGGGTTGCTCAGGAGTTCTTGGCTTCCATGACAACCTTGGGCCTGACCCAAATAATTAGGGACCCCACTCATACTGGAGGTCACATCTTGGATCTGGATTTTGTCTCTGGACAATGGCAGGATGATCTAGGTGTAGGGGATATAGTTATTGAACCCCTGTCATAGTCTGATCATTCGCTCCTTAGGCTAGACTTCCAGGCCGCTCCTCCCCATCACAGGAAAGCGGACCAATTACGATGGTACCGCCTCAGGCGCCTGATGGATCCAGATAGGTTCCTGACGGAGCTTGGGCCTTGTCCCGACATTCAAGCACACGACTCGGTTGAGGATCTGATCGCACCTGGGACAGGGTGACGGCTGGGGTCCTTGACCGGGTCGTGCCCTTGTGTCCTCTGACCCGGTGCCACTCTCACTCAGCCCCTTGGTTTTCCGAGGGACTGAAAGAGATGAAGCACTGGAAAAGATGCCTGGAGAGTATTTGGAGGACCACCCGCTCCGAATCTGACCGAACACTATTACGGTCTTATATTAAGACCTATTTAGTGGCGATAAGGGTGGCAAAGCATTCGTACTTTTCCGCACTTATTGCGTCCACGGGAAATCGCCCAGCCGCCCTGTTTAGAGTGACCTGCTCCCTCTTGGAAGGGGGAGCGCAGGAGGACCCCTTGCAGGGACGGGCTGAGGACTTTTCAAATTTCCTGTTGGATAAAATCGCTCGGATCCGGGATGGGTTGGACTCTGAATGGGCAACTCTGGGTGGGGGCGGAATTTGGGGAAGTCATTTGGGAAGAGTTTGATCCTGTGACCTCCGAGGATGTGGACAGGATGCTGCGCGGGTTGAATGCTACCACATGTTTATTGGACCCATGCCCCTCCTGGCTGATGTTGGCCACTTGGGAGGTGACACGAGGTTGGTTCCAGGGTATTATTAACACTTCCTTGAGTGAGGGATATCTGCCAGCCGTCTTGAAAGAGGCAGTGGTGAGACCCCTCCTCAAAAAACGTCCCTCTGTTATCTAATTATCGTCCGGTCTCCAACCTTCACTTTGTGGCGAAGGTTGTTGACAGTGTGGTGGCACAACAGCTCCCCCAGCACCTGGATGAAGCTGTCTATTTAGATCCACGCCAATCGGGCTTCAGGCCCGGGCACAGCACGGAGATGGCTTTGGTTGCATTGGTGGATGATCTCTGGAGGGCCAGTGACAGAGGTCATTCCTCTGTCCTGGTCCTATTAGATCTCTCGGCGGCTTTTGATACTGTCGACCACAGTATCCTATTGCGACAGCTGGAGGGGTTGGGGGTGGAGGGCATTGTTTTCTTCTCTGGCCATTAGCAATTTGTGTTGACAGGGGGGCAGAAATCGGCCCCGAGGCCCCTGGTTTGCGGGGTTCCTCAGGGGTCGGTGATCTCGCCCCTTCTGTTCAACATTTATATGAAGCCGCTGGGTGAGATCATCCGTGGCTTCGGGATAGAATTCCATCAGTACGCTGATGATACTCAGCTATACATTTCTACCCTGGGCCACCCCGATGAAGCTGTCGAGGTGATGGCCCGGTGCCTGGAGACCATGTGGTGTTGGATGGGGTGGAACAGGCTTCAGCTCAATCCATCTAAGACTGAGTGGCTGTGCTTCCCAGCGCCATGATACAGCCAGCTAGTTCCATCGCTGGCTGTGTGGGGGGAAATTCTTGCCCCCACAGAGACGGCTCGCAATCTGGGTGTCCTCCTGGATGTGCGGCTGTCATTGGAGGACCATGTGTCAGCCGTTGCCAGGGGGGCTTTTGGTGAGGTCCGTAGGATCTACCAGTTGCGGCCCTTTCTGGATCGGGGTGCACTTCGCATGGTCACCTCCGCCCTTGTGATCTCCCGCTTAGACTATGCCAACACTCTCTACATGGGGCTTCCCTTGAAGAGCACCCGGAGGCTCCAGCTGGTGCAGAGTGCGGCTGCACTGGTGGGGTTGGGAGCTCCACGGGGCTCCCATGTTATGCCACTCCTGCGTGAGCTGCATTGGCTCCCGGTGGCCCTCCGGGTGCGTTTCAAGGTTTTAGTTACCATCTTTAAAGTGCTCCATGGCTTGGGACCAGGATATTTGCGGGACCATCTCTTGCCATTATCGGCTCCCATAGAGTCGGCCTCCTCTGGATGCCGCCGGCTGGGTGACTGGTGACCCCAAGGGTGCGGGCCTTCTCATTGGGGGCACCCTCCCTCTGGAATGAACTACCCCCAGAGATGAGAACCATCCCTGATCTCCTGACCTTCCGGCGCGCATTGAAAACTTAATTATTTCATCAAGCCGGTCTGGCCTAGGGTTTTTAGGGAATTTTAATTAGGGTTCATCTGGTTTTTAGTTTTTAGCCCTCTTTTATAGCCTTTTATATTTGGTCTTTTAGTAGTTTTTAATTTTGTACTGTTTTTTGTATTTTAATGTGGCTGTACACCACCCTGAATATAGGGCGGTATATAAATTTAATACATAAATAAATTATTCTAATTTTCTAAATCTTTTTTAATTTGTCTCAATAAGTTCTCATAATTATCCTCCTTAATTGTTGAGCAACATGCCAAAATATTAATTCCCAAATATTTTAATTTTTGTACTATTTGAATATCTAATAACTTAACAAGGTTTCCTCTTTGTTTGCTGGTCATATTCTTAGTTATGATTTTCATTTTTTTGTTTATTTATTTTCAAACCAGCTACTTCTCCATATTCTTCAAGTTTTTCTAATAGTTTCGGACCTGGTTGTTCAAGGTCTTCCAAGAAAAATACTAAGTCATTGGCATATGTGTGTAATTTAAAATTTTCTTTTTTAATTTCCAATCCTTTGATCTGTACCTTTTGCCCAATTATTCTCATTAAGACCTCTAATGAATATATGAATAGTAGTAACAGGGACAGAGGGCAGCCTTGTCTCATACCTTTTTGTATATAAACTTTGTTATTATTATTATTGCTTCTTGTTGTTTGTATATTGCCATAATTATCTTTTAAAACTTTTCACCAATATCCATGTTTTAACTGTTGCATTAGAAAGGGCCAATTTACGTTGTTGAAAGCTTTCTGGGAGTTTAGAAATAATAAGGCTGCCTGTCAATCACTATGTTCTTCATAGAATTCAAGAGCGTCTAAGACTATTCTCACATTATATTTTGTTTGTCTATTTGGAAGGAAGCCATTTTGATCACTATGTATGAATTCATTTAAATAATTTTTAAATCTCTCAACAATAATCATTTTGAATATTTTATAATCTGTATTTAAGAGAGATATTGGCCAGTAATTTTGAATTCTTGTCTGGTCTGTACCTTCTTTTTTAATCAACATTATATTAGCCTCTCTCCAAGATTTTGGTATTTTCCCTTCATCAAGCACAGCACTGAAGACCTCTAATAAATATTGGTTCAGAGTATTCTGATCTTCTTTGTATAGTTCTACAGGAATACCATCTGAACCAGATGCTTTGTTATTTTTTTGTTTGTTGATTGCCTTGGCTACTTCTATCATAGTGATTTCTTCATTAAGCATTAATTTTGTAGCTTCTGGAGTCTTTGGTAATTCAGCTTTCCATTAGATAGGTCCTAATCTTTTCTTCTGAGTAGCTTTCATTTCTTGTATATAATTTCATATAGAATCTCTGGGCAATATCTTTTTTTAGAATTCTCATCATATTTATTCCTTTCTTCATCTTGTAGTTTATTTATTCACTGTTTTTCTCTGCAGTTTCTTAATTTTTCTGCCAGACAACATCCAGATTTATTAGCATTTTCAAAATAATTTTGTTTAGTTAGTTTGATTTGTTGTGCTAGTCTTTCTGTCACCAAAATATATAGTTTATGTTTAAGAAGATCTAATTTACTTTTCAGATTTTTGTTATTCGGTCCTTTCTGATGTAGCGCCTCAGTTTTCTTATGCTCTTGTTCTAATTTTTCTCGATGGTTTTTTTGCCTTATTTTTTTGCTGTATAGGAAATTGTTATACCACGTATGTATGCTTTAATCTGTATTGAAATATCATTTTGTTTATTTAATTTTAAAAAGATATCCAATTCTTTTTCCATTATTATGTTGAACTCCTTTTCTTTGAGAATTGCCCTTTGGAAAGTCCATCTTGGTATGGCCCTATGTCTCTTCCACTATAAACTTATGGGATTGTGATCGACCCAGGTGTTAGTCTCTATAGTCACTTTTTGTATTTCGGAATCTAAGTCTTGATATCCAAACCATATCAATCCTAGACCAGGCTTTATGCCAATTAGAGTAAAATGTGTAACAATTCTCTTCATTGTTGCTTTCTCTCCAAAGATCTATCAAATTTAGATCTTTAATCCTATCAAAAAATGTTTTGGGGACTATTCTTTTTTCCCTTTTCTTGTATCATTATGTTTCTGGTCTTTTTTCCTATCTACAATCGCACTGAAGTCCCCCTCTATACATAACCCATCATACTCTATATTGCTGATTATGTTATGAAGATTTTTATAGAAGAATTCTTGGGCTCCATTTGGTGCGTATATTGAGGTAATTGTTATATTTTTGTTTTTTAGTTTAATCTCAACTATTAAAATTCTCCCTTCTTTATCTTTGTCAATCTGTTTTGCCTTAATCTTATTTTTCACATAGAGGGCCACACCTCTTTTTTTTTGCTGATCTAGTGATATAAACAGGTTCCCTAACTTAGGTTGTTCTAGTAGATGCTTTTGATCATGTCTTATATGGACTTCTTGCAAAGCAATTATATCAATTTTCAATTTTTGTAGTTTAGGAAATATTTTCTGACATTTTATTGGTGAGTTGAGTCCGTTAATATTTATTAACCAGATCCCACATTCTTCATCTCTTTTCTTAATTGTATCTTGTTCTCGTACTTCTCATGATTCTAGATTCCTTTGGCTCTTCATATTTCATTCCATAGTATTCTATCTTATCTCCTTCTCCTCTTCCCTTAGGTTTTTCCGTTTCTTGTCTTTTTTTCTATTGCTTGTCCTGAGTCTCTACCTTCTGTTATATTGTCTTCTTCTCCTTGATCTCCTGAATCTTCTTCAATATCACAGTGTTGTTTGTAAAAATCTTCAGCCTTTTCCTCAGTGGCAAGCTTGTATCTTTTGTCCTTCCAGGTTACCATTATCCCTTCTGGTGTTGGCCATTTGAAATTGATGTTATTTTTATTTAATCTCGTCATCAAAAACTGGTAATTTCTCCTTAAATCCCGCATTCTTTTTGGAATCTGTTTTAAAACTATTATTCATTTTCCTTTATATTCAAGTTGTTTGTCACGTGTTCAATGTAAAATTTCATGCCTGGTTGATTTTTTAGTGCATATAGTCAAGACTATGGTTTTCCCAGTTGCAATGTATGGCTGTGAAAGCTGGACCATAAGAAAGGCTGAGCACCAAAGAACTGAGGCCTTTGAAATATGGTGCTGGAGAAGACTCCTGCAAGGTGATCAAACTGGTCAGCCCTAGAGGAGATCAACCCTGACTGCTCTTTAGAAGGCCAGATCCTGAAGTTGAAACTCAAACACTTTGGCCACCTAATGAGAAAGAAGGACTCACTGGAGAAGAGCCTAATGCTGGGAAAGATTGAGGGCAAAAGAAGAATGGGACAACAGAGAATGAGGTGACTGGATGGAGTCACTGAAGCAATAGGTGTGAGCTTAAATGGACTCCAAAAGATGGTAGAGGACAGTAAACTTTACCTCAATTTAAAGTAAGCTTTACCTCAATTTAGTGTGTCTGTGTGTGGCTGAATAATTATTCATAACTACTCTCATAAACGTTTCCATGTGCATATCCTTGTTACTCAAGGATTATTCTGTACATATCTTAACAACAAGATTTCAATCTTTTCTTTTTGACACCAGGACAACCTACAATGTTTTCAATGACTGTGCCATGCCTAGCCTCAAAGTACCCCCATAGTAGGTGTTATAGGGAGGATGGAAACTGCCAAACAGCGTGGATGTTTGGAAATAAAGGAATCCAAGGTCCCAGTGTGACTTATTCATTTCTCATACTGCCTCAATGCCTTATTAACTTGTCAGGAATGGATCTATTAGGAAAACTTGGAGCTACTCTTAAGTGCTCTCCTGAGGGAGTACAGATAATTTTTCCCCTGATCAAGCATATTTGTGTTTTCTGAGTCTGAAGAACTTTAAGTCACCTTCAGACTCTCACATTAACCCTTCTGTGTGGTAGCAGAGACCACCTGGATTTGCTAAATTTGCTGTCCCCCATATGGCAAAACTGAAACATGATGCAGTCCCCATTTCAATAAAGCAGTATCCAATAAAAAGGGAGGCTCGCATTGACGTAAAAGAACATATTTAAACTTTTTTTTAATTTTAACATTCTTAGAGAGACTTAGTCCCCATGGTCTACCCCAATTTTTCCAGTCCCAAAACTAGGCAAGACTTCAGACTCTATTAGAACAAAAGCTTCCTGCTTGAGCAACTTCCAATAGGATTTTCCAATATGTGAGTACTATAGTAGAGCAAGAAAATGTTCCATTATCCAGGTGCCAATTTTTAAACTCTGCTATCCTTTTGCCATGGCCAGAAGAATATATACCCCATGATTGCTTAGATGTGTAAGAGTGCATCACAGGGTCTAGATGTGATCTAAAGACTTGAGCCACTGACTGATGGAAATCTGGCACTCTGGAAAAATGGTTCTTCCTTTATGAAAGATGCAAAAAGATATACAGGATTAGTAGTAGTGACAGAAGATGGACCATTGCTTCAGAGACGGCTCCCTTCAAACATGTCTGCACAAGCAGCTGAAATAATGGCTCTCATAGAAGCATGCTATTTACCTGAAGGCCAATGAGTGATTATATATACTGACAGCCGAGGCTATATAGCAGCTGATGGAAAAACTTTAAAAGATGAAATCCCTTCTGGAAGATTTGATGCAAGTTATTCACCTACCTAAAGCAATTGCAATCATCCATTGCTGTGGAGATCAAGCTGACTCTGGTCTAGTCTCTAGGGGCAATAAGGAAGCAGACTATTGGGCTAAACAGGCTGCCATGGGCCCAGAGACCAACCTGCGAAGTTGCATTAATTCCAGAAGAATTGATTGATTACTTTCCTCCTTTGTATGATAGTAGAGACAAATTAGAAGCAGATGGCCAGTGAAAAGATGGGTGGCAGATAGTAAAGGATAAAGTACAACTGCCTAGGCAGCTAACTTGGCCAATAGTGAGACGTGTCCACCAGGCCATTATGCAGGTCCAAGAGTAATGAAGAAATGGTTAAAAAGAAGATGCAGGATTGAGAATGTGAGAAGACTGTGTAAGGTAGTAATGGATCAGTGTGAGATATGTCAAAAGAATAACCCCATAGAAGGAGCCAAAATCCCACAAGGATCCTGCTATATAGGAGAAGAGTGACAAGTTGATTTCACAGAAATGCCTAAGAAAGGAGCTAATAACAGTCTTTTGGTCTTTGTCCATATGTTCACTGGATGATCAGAGACCATCTCCACAGGCACCCAAACAGCCAAAGAAGTTGTCATCATGATGGAAATAATTATCCCTAGATTTGGAGTACCAAAAAAGTATAGAATCTGACTATGGTTCATCTTTCTCATCCCAGTCAATATCAAGGGATGAAGGAGAGACAAATATAACACAATATTTGCAGAAACTCGCCAGTTTCCAGGTTCTGTCTCGTATTTCTCAACAGGTGCACGATGCCTTGCCACCAGTAACAATGGTGTCACTGTGTGTCCAACCTGGACAGTGGATTCGAGTAAAGGAACTCTTCCTGAGTGCAACCAATGACAAGTGGTCCAACCCTTAGCAGGTTCTTCTCAGCACACCCACAGTGGCTAAAGTTGAAGGCATCAAAGCTTGGATCCACATTTCCAGAATAAAGAAGATTCCACCATCCCAGTGGGAATGTCAACCCATCAATGACTTGAAGCTACATTTGCAATGAACCTGTTCTGACCCAAACCTTATTCCAAGGAAACAAACACAAAACAGAGGTAACAGCAAAACCTTTTAATGATTCTTTACAAATTCTGTTCCTTTGCAGTTAAAAGGCTGTTTCAAACTAATTATCTCTGATAAGAACGAGCCTTGCCAAGCTTGTGCAAGGCTGCCAAGAACACTAGATAAGAAATATTTTAAACACAAAGAATCTCCAAACACCAACCAAGATATTCCAAACGTCCACAAGGCTTGAGTACAAAAAATTCTTTGCTTCCTGCAAAGAACTCTGGTTTCTCAGCTGGCTTTTATCTCTTAAGGGAGGGGCCACTGCCATGCAGTCTTATCCCCGAGTCACCATGCTGCCAGAATTCAAGCAGCCCTGTGTACACCCGCACTAGGCACAGGCTCCTCAGGGACCTCTTCATCACTGCGGCCAGCTTCCACAATCACCAAAGGAAGCATTCCACTCCCTGATGGTCCTGGCCCCATTTTGCATCACACACAGGGTCCTCATCTCAGTCCTCTTGGAGACCTCAGCTGTCCGCACCTGTTGCCAGTGAACCACAACACTATCCCTCACTGCAGGGCCCTTCCCCCAGGTCTGACGGTCCAGATGCAGCCATGATGGGAATTGTGTGTGAAAAGTATCTACCAAAGCCGGGGCATGGCAAAAGTTGCATCTTCCCAAGTGAATGCCTCCGGTCCATAACCCTTCCATTCGATAAGGAATTGGAATTGCTCTTTCATCCACTGAGAGTCCCAAATACTGGTGACTTCGTACTCTGATGGCCCTTCTCCATGACGAGATGCTGGCGGGGAAGGGTCAGGTTGGCAGACCGGACAAGCCGCCCGTTCAGGAACCAGA
Organism: Bungarus multicinctus; assembly: GCA_023653725.1. Lineage (NCBI taxonomy): Eukaryota > Metazoa > Chordata > Lepidosauria > Squamata > Elapidae > Bungarus > Bungarus multicinctus. The sequence continues at coordinate 68,163,014 of CM042840.1, forward strand.
AGGGACCGATGGAAAATCAGATGGACCCGTAGTGAGTGAGGCAAAGTCAGGCATTAGGAAACCGGATTGATCACCACCTCTACAGGGAACAGACCAAGGTACCGATGGTTGAGCTTCCTCACCAGCCAGTCTAATAAAAGGTGCTGATTGGACAACCACACCCAATCTCCCACAGCCAAAGGTGGCAGCACTCTCCGGAAGCAGTCTGCAACTCGCTTGTAATCTTCCTTGGCCTTCTCCAGATACTGTTACACCAATTGGTAAATGGCTTGCAACTCAGACAAAAAGTTCTTTGCCTCCAGAACTGGCATGTTGAGTGGCGTCAAGGGGAAGAACCGAAGATGATAGCCCACATTGGCGATTAATGGGATGGTTTGTGTGGAGGTGTGCTGCTAGTTATTGAACACAAATTCTGTGACCACTAAGTAGTCTGCCCAATTGTCCTGTTGCTGATTGACAAAGCAGCGCAGGTATTGCTCCAGGATTCCAATCACTTTCTCTGTCCCACTGTCGGTTTCCAGATGGTGAGATGATGACAAACAGATTTTAACGTCCAAAACTCTTTCCAGAATTGGGCTGTAAACTATGTTCCTCAGTCCAACACAACCCGGTCTGGGTGTCCATGTAGCCGGAAGATGTGCTGGATAAATTTGTGGGCTGTGGAGTGAGCCTTGGGTAAGCCACGACACAGAATGAAATGTGCCATCTTCGTCAGCATGTCGACCATCACGAACACCGTGGTGAATCCCGACGACGGCAAATCCATCAGGAAGTCCATCGAAAGGGCACCCCAAGGAGTCTCTGGTGTTGGTAAGGGCTGAAGCAGTCTCAGGGGAGCCCATAGCCGACTTGGCCTGCCAGCATTGCACACAAGATGTCACATGGGACTGCACATCATGTCGTAATTGGGGCCACCAGAAAGTCCAAAACATGAGATGTAACATCTTGAAGAGGCCAAAGTGCCCCACTGCAGGGTTGTCATGGCACTGCCATAAGTTAAGTCCCCGGAGCGGCCTGTTGGGACATAGAGCCTGTTGTGGTACCACAAGAGTTCCTCCATGAATGACCACAGAGAGTTGGGTCCCAACTCGTTTCCGCTGATTCGCCCAAGCGTCATGCTGCTGCGCCTCCTGTATCTGCGCCTTTAAGTCCACTGGCTCCTGCATGGTGGAGAACGACTCTACAGGCAACACTGTCCAGTCTGGGAGTTGGTCCTCTGGATACAAGTACTCGGGCTTCCATCTGTTGGTTGAGACCACTTGGAATGTAGGTGACACGGAACTTAAAGCGGGCAAAGAAGAGGGACCACTGGATCTGGTGTTGATTTAATTTCTGGGCAGTCTTTAAAAACTCCAAGTTTTTATGACCTCTTCGGACTTCCTATTTATGTATGTATGTATGTATGTATGTATGTATGTATGTATGTATGTATGTATTTAATATATCGCCCCCTCTCCCGACGGGACTTGGGGCAGTGTACAGCCAAGTAAAAAAGCACAATTATAAATACAATTTTTAAAATAGAATTAAAAGGATTAAATTAATGGCTGAATAAAGATAAAAACTAATCGGGAAAATTTAAAAAGCTAAAACCATTAAAATCAATCAAAAGCCTTACAAGTAACTCTAGGCCAGACCGGCTTGATGGAAAAGGTGGGTCTTCCACGTGCTGGAAGATTTGTAGGTCAGGGATAGTCCTCATCTCCTGGGGTAGTTCATTCCAGAGGTAGGGTGCTCCCACAGAGAAGGCCCGCACCCTCGGGGCCGCCAGCCCAGCTGACGGCACCCCAAGGAGGCCCGCCCTGTGGAAGCGCACTGGCCGATGGGAGGCCGATGATGGCAGTAGGTGGTCCCGTAAATTGATGGCCACTTGATGGCGCGCCCCCTCCAAATGATGCCTCCAGGCCTCAAACACCACCTTAATGGCCAGTAGCTCCTTCTCCCAGATGGTATAGTATAGCTTGGCAGGATTGAGCTTCCTAGAATAATAAGCGCAAAGGAAAAGGATATCACCAGAGGTGTGAGCCTAGAGGAGCACTGCACCAACTGCCACATTGGACACATCTGCTTCCACCATTAATGGATGGTGTGGATCAGCGTGCTTCAAAATTGGCTCCTTAATGAAGGCCTGCTTCAAGGCCTGGAACACCTGCTGCTCAGGAGCACTGCACTGGAATGGGACCTTTTTCTGGAGGAGCCAAGTGAGGGACATGGTCATGGAAGTAAAGCTGGATGAAGGACTGATAATAGTTGGCAAACGCAAGGAGTTGCTGGACATCCTTCACTCACCAGGGAGGTTGCCAACTATGCAACAACTTGACCTTACTTGGCTCCATGGAAATGCCTTCCAGAGAAATGCAATGCCCCAGGAACATGATGGTGGACTGGAAGAACTGGCCCTTCTCCAACTTGGCATACAAGCTGTTCTCCCAGAGCCATTGCAGAACCAGGCACAAGTGGTGCAGATGGCTATCCCTCAAGTTGGAATAGATCAAAATGTCATTGAGATACACCACCATAAATTGGTCTAGGAGGTTCTGGAAAATGTCATTCATGAAATGCTGGAAGACAGTGGGAGCATTGGTCAACCCAAACAGCATGACCGTGTATTCAAAATGCCCATACCTGGTACCAAACGCTGTCTTCCACTTATCTCCAGACTGGATCCGCACCCACGCAGGTCCAACTTTGTGAACACGGTAGCCTCCCGGAGCCACTCTATCTGTTCCAGTATCAAGGGCAGAGGGTACCAATTGGGTACCGTTATGGCATTCAATCAACGGTAGTCACAGCAAAGCCTCAAGTCACCCATTTTCTTCTTGACAAACAGGACCGGGCCAGACAGTGGCGACAACAAGAGCCAGATAAAACCCCGAGTGAAGGTTTTCTCGAAGTCCCACAACGCGGCCAACTCTGGATCCGACATGGAATACAGATTACCCACGGGAAGGGGTGTGTCCAGCACCAAGTCAATGGAGCAATCATAAGGCTGATGCAGGGGCAATTGGTCTGCCTCCTGCTCGCTAAAGACATCCACAAAGTCCATGAGTTCTGAAGGCATGGACATCTCGGGTGGACTCATCACCTACCCTGTGCAGACTTGATGGGTGTGGTCCATGCACTGTAGGCTTGGGAACATGATCAATAGATCTGGGGGTCTTGAGTCTGGAGCCACACCAAGCCTAAGATCACAGGGAAATGCAGTCCAGAAGTGATGTAAAACTGGATCGCCTCCTCATGTGAGCTGATAGTCAGACACAAGAACTGGGTGGCGGCCTTGATAGGGCCAGACAAAAGCACCCAGCCATCAATGGTCTCAACAAGCAGAGAGGGCACTGAGGGACTGTATATTGTGCTGCCAAGGCTGTATCCATGAAGTTCGTGGTTACACTGGAATCCACCAAAGTGTGCATCGGAATCTCCTGTGAACTATTGGCCAGGAAAACCTGGGCTGCCAGGATCAAATGCCAAGGGGGTCTGGAATCCACATCTGCTGGGCATGACTTGAGGTTGGTGTGCACCCAATCCAGGGTCTCCCCTAGATTGGGCTCCATCCATTTCCCAACAAGGGAACTGACTGGGTTTGCTGGGTCTGGGGAACAGATACTGGGACCTATGCCCCTCGTTGCTTCTTAGGGCATGAAGCAGCCAGATGCCAGGTTCCCCACAGTATAGACACAACTGTTTGGTGCATCATCTGTTGTAATCTGTCACCAACAGGCAGGGCCTGGCAGTGCCTAGGTGGGGACTCACACACAACAGGGGCCACAGGAGCTCTCAGAAAGTCCGACAATGGTTCCGCCTCTGCAGGCGGGCATCAATTCTCAGGCACAGGTGAATCAACACATTGAGAGTCATGGGACAATCCACACATGCCAGCTCATCCTGCAACTCATCCGACAACCTGCCCTGGAACGCGTCCATAAGTGCCACCTCATTCCAGGCTGAATCCTAGCTAAGCAGCCAGAAGTCGCTGACGTATTCCTGCAAGGAATGCTGTCTCTGCTGCAGGTCTTTCAAATGACAGGCAGCAGTCTGGGACTTGATGGGGTTCTTGTACATCAAACATTGTCACAAAACCCCCGGAAGTCATTCAACAGATAACTATCCTGCACCAACAAAGGTGTGGCCCAGTGTATTGCAGAACCAGAGAGCAAGCTAATTACAAAATCCACTTTATCCGGGTCAGTGGGGAAGTCCTCTGCTCTCCAGCTAATGAATAGCTGGCACTGTCCCAAAAACGCTGGGAACATAACCTGGTTGCCATCAAACTTATCAGGCACAGCAACTGGACATTTTCTTCAGGGAGGAAGAGGTGGAGCAGCAAGAGCCTGGTGCTCACCTACCTGATTAGCTAACAAGGCCAGCTGTTGTTGAAACTGAGCGTTCTCTGCTCGAAGCTGTTCCATCTCACAGTAAAAAATAGGTTTCATTTGGGCAGGAAGCAAACTGTTCTGACCCAAACCTTGTTCCAAGGAAACAAACATGAAACAGAGGTAACAGCAAAAAATTTTAATGATTCTTTACGAATTCCATTCCTTCATGGTTAAAAGGCTGTTTCAAATTATCTCTGATAAGAACAAGCCTTGCCAAGCTTGTGCAAGGCTGTCAAGAACACTAGATAAAGTTACTAAGAAATATTTCAAACACAAAGAATCTCCAAACACCAACCAAGATATAACGAACGTCCACAAGGCTTGAGTGCAAAAACTTATTTGCTTCCTGCAAAGAACTCCAGTTTCTCAGCTGGCTTTTATCTCTTAAGGGAGGGGCCATTACCTTGCAGTCTTACTCCTAAGTCGCCCGTACTGCTGCAGCTGCTCTTTCCTTCAAGCAGCCCTGTGCGCATGCGCACTAGGCACAGGCTCCTCGGGGACCTCTTCATCACTGCTTCCAGCCTCCACAATCGCCAAAGGAACCATTCCACTCCTGATTGTCCTGGCCCCATACTTGCATCGCACACAGGCCCTGTCATCTCATCCGTACCTGCTGCCAACAAACCACAACAGAACACCAGCTTCACCTGCAGACATTTTTGATGACCTGGAGTTCTGACTACTTGTTGTTCGTTTTTATATCAATTTGCTCTTCACTTTTAATTATTGCTGCCTGATGAAATTGCTGCATTTCAAGAAGAAAGCTGTGTGTGATTAGAGCCAGTGAACTTCATTACCCTCCTACTAGACCTAGGTGCTCAACTATTTGATGGGTCCACTGTCTCCTCCGGCTCATGTTATTCCTTTTCCACAAGAGGCAATTTCCACAAGAGACTATTTGTTATTTAAAATTCTATTTCTCACAACGCCCTGCCATCAGAAAACAGCAATGACTACAAACTATGGCTCCAGCTTTTTCCACCTGAAAAGGATTCCGATAATTCTTAGTCTGAGTCTGAAACAGATTTCCCTGACTCTTGAGGCCGATAACAACTCATCTTGTCATGAATGTACAGGAACTAAAATAACTAAAACTCTGGTTTACCATTCAGATTACACCTGCTAGGGAATAAAAACTACCTGCACACATGACCAGATACAATCTGCCAGCTGTTCCAAAGGTAGCCAAGTGGTGTGTCACACTCCACAGGGAGAGAGGTTTGCCACGAAGGGATGGATGTATGCATTTGTGGGGGGAAATAATCATGATATCCAACAGTTGGCTTATAACCACATTATACTTAGGCAAAGCCCAGAAATGACTTTTTGTTTTGATGCTTCTAATCCTTAATTTGCTGGCTAAAAGTAATACATAAATGAGAACTGTTATAGATTGGCTCTAGATTACCTTCCAGCCAAAAAAAGAGGAGACTGTGGAAAATTTAATCTAACCAATTGCTGTATCCAGATAGATGATAACAGAAAAGCAATTGAAGAAACCACATATGTATGAGGAAGCTTGTCCACATTCCTATTCAACTTTCGGATGGTTTGAGGGAATGTTTGGAGATTAGAAGATAATTTTGTTTCTTATAGCTCTGGCCTTTGGAGGGTTGATGATATTACCTTGTTTGATACCCGTAATAAGATCAGTTGTTGCTTGCACAATTTCTGGAATAACAGTTGTGGCTTTGGGAAGACAGGACAAGCCTGCCAAGGTTCTTACATTGACAACAGTATCCAAGCAATATTCACCATTGTTCCAGCAATAGGAAGCATACTATTGCCTTAAAAGGGGATGAATGAAAAGATTAGAGCATATACAGAGTGTGCCTAACTCAAATTTTGATTCCCTACTGAGCTGAGCTCCATTGTAACCTAATGTACTAACTGCAAAGATAAAGCCTCTAGGCTAAATTGCCAAGTAGCCTAGCTAAAGTAACCTGTGAAATGCAAAATGTGAATTCTGCCTGTTTGCTGTAACTTAAAATGTGTATTCTCAGTGAGATAGCACCCCCTAACAAAGCTCTGGGCATATGCCAGAAAATGTATTTCTAAGATCCTTTGTTTGCAGAAGTGCTGAAAAAAATCATGAGGTTTGCATGATATGAAATAATGTTTCTAATATTATGATGATCTGTGCAAGCTGTGTAAACTATAAGAAGTTTGAGAAAAAGTTTTTTTTTTCCTTGTGGCTTTTGCAGCAGCTTCAACTTTTGCTTTTTCTCTCTCTGACTGCTCTGTTTAAGGTGGGAGATAAAAGGTCGCTCAGTTTTGCTTTCTGCAGAAATAAAAGCTAATTATCAGTAACCTCGTGTTCAGAGTTTCATTGGACTTATTAGATTCTGAGCTACACTCAAAAACCATTTGAACAATTGGCAGTTAACAACAGTTGGCAATCACACATCTTTGTAGAACTCCTGGCTCTCTAAATACATGGCAACAGATAAACAGCAGATTCTATAAGTCCATGTATTTGCCATATGCTAAATAAATAAATAAGCAGCTTGGATATCCCAGGGTTTCAGATACAAAGGGCAGACAGAATTGCAGAAACATCCGGTAAAAAGTAGAGAGGGGATCTATATTTTTATATCAATAGTCGTTGGTACAAAAATATAATTATACTAAAGAAATTCTGTGATGTGGGACATTAATTATCAATTGAAACCATTTTATTTTTTTGTAAAAAGTTTTTTATTTTTTATATTTCAAAAACAAAATCTCTTTTAGTGAACAGTATGGTTCCAGGTTTTCACATTTCCATACAGATATGACCTTGGTTACATATTCATCTTTCACATTTGATTTCATATATCATTACATTTCATATTTTCTATCAATTTTCTCAAAAAAATTTATATTCTTCAAATTTATTTTATATAAATAGCTCTCATATCTTCACATTCATAATACGTTATACTTTTATCTGTCACATTTGAAATTTCATCGCATATTATTTCATTATTCCAAAAGTTCCATCTTAATTCTAATAATTCAACAGATTTCTCCTTTAATTACTAATTTGAGTGTACCGCCCCTTTATCTTATACATCATTTAGCTAACTCCTCTTTAATTCATAATAATAATTTATCACAATATAGTCATTTTCACCTTAAGAGTTAATAAGAATAATCTCCTAGCATTTATATAACACACATATATTTTAAACCGGATCCTGCATGGTATTTTCCCCTACAATTATCTTAAATCTTGTATAATTTCAAATAAATTAATCTATTCAGTTAATCATAACAACTGATGTTACTCTTTTTATAACAATCCTTATGATTCATTTTAATGATATTCTTAAATTTATTAAACATATTTAGCATACTTATCATAATTTCTCTTTATCACATTTATTCCATTTATCTCTGTATGTAATTGAACAATAACAGGTAGTCTAATGACAAAAGGACATCAGTTCCAATCTTTTCATTTTAAAAATCAATATTTTTCTATCTTCTAAATGATTTTTTACTTCAAATGCATTTATATTAAACCACATTACTTTGCAGAATTCCCCTTTTTAATCCTTATCTACCCATTGTCTATATGTCTCTTGACTAAACAATTTCTTTTCATTTTTGTACGATTTCCATATCTCCTTATTTCCTGGTCCTTTCTCTTATTACTTCTTTTTTCTTTCATTTTTTCTCTCCATTTCTTACTCCAATTTTTATCCCCCTCCCTCTTTAAAATTTTCTTCTGTAATTCCCTTTTCTGCTGTTTCCATTTTCTTTGTTTGGCTTTCAAAACATTTCCCTTTTTAATTGCCTCCTCAAATCTCCAAATTTTAATTCCCATTCTTTTTTTCCTTTGCTTTAATGTTCATTGCTCAATTTTTCCATTGAAGTTGGTTTCTTCTTTGATTAGCTCCTCCCCTTTTGGCACTCCTTGTTGTTCTTCATACTCCAGAATTGCCATTTCTAATGATTGTAAGGCTAGACAGCATGACTCACTTCTTTCATGTAACTTTTCTATTTTCTTTATCCCTTTCTTTAGTCTTTAAATCCAGAGCAATTGTCCAGTAATTTAATTCAACCAGTGTCTTTGATGTTTATTTCAAATGATCAACTTCTATTAATTCCTCTTTAAGTTTTTTCCAAGTTCATCAAATAGTCCAATATCCATAAATTTAAGTTTTTTGCCAAAATCACCAAACAATCCCAGTTTAAGTTCTTTACGCTTCTTTCTTTTATTTTGATATTCTGTATTTTCACTTTCCAGGGTTTCTATTTTGTTGTAACGAAGCTTCTTGTTTTGTATCAAATTTTACTTTTAAAAGAACCTGGCATTTTTTAAAGAGTCACTAAAATTTTCCTTTACCACTAGGTGGCGCTCTCTTTTATATCCTTTACCCCCCACTTTCTTTTCTCTGTTTAGGGCTTTTAAATTTTAAAAATCCAATAGATCCAAATATCAATTACTGTTCTTTATTTTACACATTCAAGTTCAGCTTTTAATTATGCTTATTTAGTGCCAAAATCATATATTTGTCCAATTTAAACAAGCATTTTCTTCTGGCTTCCTCCCTGAATTTAGCTCCTTTCAAAGTTTAAAAGCCACTTTCAGCTGTCAATTCCCCCTCCCCCCCCATTTTCTCTGGTCACCACTTTTACTATCTTTCTTAAAAATTTCTTAATGTCTTAATTCCAGGAACATTTGTATCCAAATGTTGCGCCTAGTTAGCCAGGGCTTCACACTGTCCTCTTCTTCACCACTCCAGCACAATCCTTGTCCCGGTTAGCTCTCCTTCTTCAGGGTAGCCATACTGACTACCGCTACAGACCATCTTCAGAGGGAGTATGCCTAGCCAGGGAGGGGAGATCCGGCTCCCCTCAACCCAGCTGGCAATCTCCCCCCTTCTTCATCACCCCTATATGGTGGTTCTGGCCCTGTTTGGAGTCCTCTGACAGGGAGAACATGGATCAAAGTCACGCATGATTGCGGTCTTCGGTCCGTCAGCAAAGGAAGTGCAACCAGAAGTCCAATTGAAACCATTTTATTGTCCATGAGTTTTCCTCATTTCTCCTAATTGCTGTGTATATTTCTCCACAAGCTTGTGTAAACAATGCATTATGAACTGTAGCTGACCAAATTATGTGGGTTGAAGTTAAATACACTGATTCACTTCTCATCAAATCTCATTAGAAGATTTCAACAGTACTAAATTAAGCAAAGAGCTACCAAAATATTTTCAGCACATCAACTGTATCACTAGAGGAAAGAATACTTTAGGCCAATGGTGTCAAACTCACATTATCAGGCAGCATCATGTGATGTATTGGGACTTTTTGCGCCTTTGCTGAACCGGGCATGGATGTAGCCAGCACATGACACATCTGGCCCATGGGCTGGGAGTTTGACAACCATTGCTATACAACATTGAATGATGTTTATTGGTCTTTACCATGAACAGCTGTGGACACTTTGATCATTGCATGATTCACCTTGTACCTGCTTATAGACAAAGACTAAAAACCATAAAACAAATAAATCAGAGAGGTCTTGGATTGAGGAGGCAAAGCTAAAATTACAGGCTTGTCTTGACTGCACTGATTGGAATGTTTTTGAAGATACCTCTACAGACTTGGATGAACTCACAGATAATGTAACATATGTGAAGACCTATGTGCACCAATCAGAAACCTGCAAATATACAGCTATAACAAACCTTGGTTCACAGCTAAATTTAAGTAGCTATGTCATGCCAAAGAGGAAGCCTACAAAAAAGGTGATAGAATGCTGTACTAGAGATGGCATTCAGTAGATTTTGACCAGTTCTGGAGAACCAGTGGCAGAAATTTTGAGTAGTTCAGAGAACCGGCAAATACCACCTCTGACTGGATCTGCCCCCATCTATTCTATGCCTCGAGTCCCAACTGATCAGCTGGGTCTTCTTTTGTTGTACTGCACAGGAGAACAGAGCTGGAAAGCAGGTTAGTGGGGTGGAGAGGGAATGGGATTTTACAGTAACCTTCCCCCAGGAGTGGGGAGGGAAAGGGGATTTAACAGTATCCTTCCCCTGGAGTGAGGTGGAAATGGAGATTTTACAGTATCATTCCCCTGCCATGCCCACCAAGCCACACCATGCCCACAGAACTGGTAGTAAATAAATTTGAATCCCATCATGTGCTGAACAATCAGGCCAGAAATGCAGTGGTGGGATTCAGCCAGTTCTGGCCAGTTCAGGTGAACTAGTAGAAAAATTCTGGCTGGCCCCGTCCCTCCCTACCCACCCACATCACCCCGCCCAGTCACTCCTTATCTCATCTGCTCACCTGGCATAACTGCTGCTGCTCACCATCTGGCTCATTGGCTTGCCTCGACCACACAGTCTCTGAGGATCAACCAGCTTACCTGCCTTCCATGCAGCTGAATCCTATGCAGAGCTCTCCATGTAGCCCAGCTAAGGTGCCCTGATTTGCTTAGATGAGTGACTGCTAGTAGCAAGGCCCAAATCCTGGCCTAGTGTCTTCTACATCACCCCAAGGTCCCCGAGGCCCTGTGTGCTTGCCTGCCTTCCCTGCTGCCTTCCCCGCTACTTCCCCTCAGTCCCCCAAGTCCCAGAGAAGGGCTGATGGAAATGCCCCATTTCCTACTTCCATTGGGCTGTCTGCACCACACTGGATCGGGGGAGGAGTAAAAAGCCTACTCTGTCCATAGGTGCTCACCAACATGATGGCAAATCTCTTCAGGTACAGATTTGCCCAGTACTCCATGTGTGCAACTCCCCAAAATTTTAAAGAGTTAGAGCTACAGGGAGGCAAGGTGTATTCATCTGTTTCCCTCTGACTGGCCTTGGAAAAGCCTATCTTCACAATCACATGCCTGCAGCCAGAGCCGGACTTGGAGCAGTAACAACAGTTTGGAGCTTTTTAAGGAGGACTCCACTGCATTTTCCAAAGCTGGCTCTGTCTGCAGGTATGTGATTGTGAGGGCAGACTTTTCCATTGCCATGGTCGAGCACCGCATCTTTGCTCAGAAGATCAGCAGGTAAAAGAGCTGGTGTGTGGAGAGGAGGAAGGAAGCCACATCCTAAGCTTCATGGGATTTGTGTGGAAACCTAGCAGGGAGATGCATTCCGGTCCTCACTAGGGGAAATGATCTTGCCAGTGTGGGGGATTCCAGAGACTTGGCTGGGGGGAGGGGGAAGGGAAGGTTGGAAAATTACCTTTTGTTGAGTTGCTTTGTGGTGTATTGGCATCATTTGGTATGGCCAACCATGCAAAAGGTTGGAGCTGTTGCTTGCACGTGCAATGTGTGTATCTGGGGCACGTGGTGCTGTGACTGGATGGCCACTATCCCGGGGGGTTTGTTCTGGAGGCCGATCTGATAGGCATGGATGTGATTTATGCAGCAGCAGCAAAGGGCAGGTTATGTGAGTGGCCATATGAATTTTGCACACAGGCTGATTCCGAAGCATACTTCCTTATAGGACTGATTGTAGTGAACTTGTTTGCTTGCTTGCATATATGTATGTGTCTATGTGCTTTCTAGGGGCAGCTTTGGGATTTACAGGATTGCAGGTTGATCTGCTCTCTGCCACCGTCTCCTCCGCCCCCTTTGTCCTCTAGCTTTATAGGTATATGATCCTCCCTGGGATTTGTGTCTGGTTTGCTATCTACAAGTCTGTTCTTTTTGGAGGGTCCTTTTCAGACAGGGTAAACTGTTGTTTTGCATTGATGTTCGGATGGATGGGTGTGTGGTTGTTTAAGCCTTTGGCCTTGAAGTGAGGGCTGCTGCTTGTATTGGGTTATAAGGAGGAATTGGAAACAGATTTCTTGTTAATTTTTAGAAAACAAAATCATGGGGGTTTAGTGTAGCAGAGCAGCTCTATCTAATTGTCTTAGACGTTCTCTTGACATTTCTTTTTGCTGCCAAGTTTAATGCTGGACTTGTCATACTCTGTCCTCTGGTTGCATTATCCATTCCCTGTTAAGTTCTTTCTCTGCAGCGTTTTCTCAGTGAAAATTTTTGCCCGTGCATGTGAGTGGGGTGGAGAAAAGTCAGACCTCTAAGTTTCAGATTCTGTATTATGTATAATCTGGCTTCCAAACTCAGATAGATAGATAGATGGAGGGAGGGAGGGAGGGGGAAAGAGAGAGAGAGAGAGAGAGGGAGGGAGAGGGAGAGGGAGGGGGAAAGGGAAAGGGAGAAGGAGAGGGAGAGGGAGAGAGATAATTTGTTTCCAAACTTACGTAGGTAGGTAGGTATAGGCTAAAAAAACCCACCTAATTTCAAAATATTTTTTCCAGATTCTTTTATTACTTTTTAGTTTTACTTTTTTCACTTTTATTTATATTTTATCATTCAGATTTTATTTTATATTCCATTCTTAATTTGAATGTTGGTGGAAAGAACTTTATGCTGCCTTCCAACATACCCTCTGTACTGTAAATAGCCACCAACACATTAATGAAGTTCACTTTATCTTAAGTACTGCCTTTGAAACTCTATAGCCAAGATGGCGAACCTATAGCACGCATGCCAGAAGTGGCACACAGAGCCATTTCCACCGGAATGCGAGCCTTCACTCCAGAGCAAGTCCACTATGCAGGCGCACGTGCCGCCCACCCACCAGCTGATCATCGGGTAGCTGCTGTGCATCTGCAGGGGGCGGGGTGCACATAGGAGATCCACATGCATGCACAGAAATATGTGGCACGTATGGGGATTATGCGCCCATGTGCAGAGACACATGGTGCATGCGGTGGAGTCATGAGCACATGCACAGACTCGCAGTGCACATGGGGGGTCAGAGAGACACATGCAGGCGCAGAGATACATGGCGTGCACTGGTACATTGGTACATTGGTACTTATAAGGTACATTGTCTTATAAGTGATGGCACATGTGTACGTGCACACATATGCGTGTGCATACTTTTGGCACACGAGGATGAAAAGGTTCACCATCACTGCTCTATAGAGTTTTTCATCTGTGCATTTTAGAAAGTCTTGGTATAAGAGTAAGAACTTATAATGTATTCATACTGTAGATGTTGTTGGAAAAGACTTTGCTAAACTCTGATAGCCAAAAAATCAGGAATCTGGTAGCTCCCTTTCAAGCTAACAACATCCTTCATCAGTTTAGCTACTCCATCAGTCAGATGAAATGAGATTAAAGTTTAATGTCTTTTTATACTACCTGTTAACTGAAATGGATCTAATAGATTCCTACTATAGAGGTAGTCTTTGACACAGCTGAGTCCAAAGCTCCTGTTGCTAAGGAAGACATTTGTTAAGTGAGTTTTATTCCATTTTATGACTATAATTGTTAAGTGAATCACTGCAGTTAAGTTAGTAAAACAGTAGCTCTGTTGTTTGGTGAATATGGCTTCCCCATTGACTTTCTTGACAAAAAGTTCACAAAAGGTGATCACATGATCCCGGAACATTGCAACTGTCATAAATAGATGCCACTGTCTGAATTTTGATCACATGACCGTGAGGATGTTGCAATGGACATAAGTGTGAAAGATGGTCATAAGTCAATTTTTTCAGTGTTGCTCTAACTTTGAATGGTCATTAAATGAATGGTTGCATATCAAGGACTACCTGTAGTCTATGTCAATTTATTCCTGCTGTGTTCTGTGAAACTTGTTATTTAGCTAGTATATGTGTTAGGATTAGGGAGATTGGTTAGCAGCTAGTAAATATTCTAGCTTTTCTTACATGAAATCTGCCTATATCTTTATATCTGTAGGTCTGGTTTTAAGATTGTGGTCATATAAAATGAATAATTCAAAATTATCTTTTATTGATAAAATGCTGTCTATCTTTTCATCTTGAAACTGGACATGGGATCTGCAGCAAAAAGAAGACTGGGAAATTCTGGAGGTTGAAGTCCGTACAGGTAGGCCTTGATCTAACAACCATTCCTTCCACTCTCTGTTCTCACTTTCCATTTCATGAGGCCAATAACTTTATTCTGGAAATTATATGTTCAGAAGGGAGCTGAATCCAGTCAGCCACTTGAAATTAACAGAATTAACTTCTGCATATACAAGTAGTCCTCAACAGTTCATTTAGTGAGCATTTATTTATTTACAAGATTTATATACCGCCCCCTCTCCCTGCGGGACTCGGGGCGGTGTACAGCCATTAAAAAATACAATAACAACACAATAATTAAAAACAATTAAAAAGATTAGATATCGTGGCTGAATAATAAAAACGAGACAAGGGTTTAAAAATAAGGACTAAAACCAATTAAAACCAAATTTAAAACCCTATAAAACCCTAGGCCAAATGGCTTGATAAAATAAATGAGTTTTCAATGCGCGCTGGAAGGTCAAAAGGTCAGGGATGATCCTCATCTCTGGGGATAATTCATTCCAGAGGGAGGATGCCCCCAACGAGAAGGCCCGCACCCTCGAGGTCACCAACTGTCCAGCCGGCGGCACCCCAAGGAGACCCACTCTATGAGAGCGCACTGGCCGATGAGAGATCGATGGTGGCAGTAGGCGGTCCTGTAAATACCCAGGTCTCAAGCCATGGAGTGCTTTAAAGATGGTAACTAACACTTTGAAACGCACCCGAAAGACCACCGGGAGCCAATGCAGCTCGCGCAAGATACAATGGCATTGAAATGACTGCTTTTCAACTTACAGTCATTGCTCGTGGTCACATATCAAAATTCAGATGGTTGTCAACTGGTTCATATTTATGATAGTTGAAGTATCCTGGGATCACGTGATCAACTTTTGCAACCTTCTGACATATTCACTTAACTGCGTTATTAACTGAATATTGCAGTGACTTACTTAATAACTGTACCAAGAAAGTTGTAAAGGTTGCTGTACCAAGAAAGGTTGCTTCTACCATAAGATGCCAGCGCATGCACAACGCAAGGCTCAACGTCTACCTAGAATTTGCAAGCTAATAGTTGTTTTTTTGTTCGTAGCCAGTCTGTTTACACAAAACAGTCTGGGTTTGACTTCCTACAGTCGACAGGAACTTTTGGAAATTGGCTTTATTTATCACAACAGTGACATTTTAGACGTTTGTCTCATCCCTGCTGAGGCTATGCACTCTTCCCAGCTTGGCGGAAGTGCTCAAAGGCGCTTCGAGATCGTAAACAAAGATGAGGGAGGCACAGAGGTTTGAGAGCTAAGCTAAGGCTAAAGCCGCATCGGCTCTCTTTACCTAGCATTTTTCTTGCTAACGTACAGTCTCTGGCAAATAAGATGGATGAACTTTGACTTCGTATTACTACCAACAAAGGATTAATGGATTGTAACATCATCACCGCGTGGGCGGTCCGGGCGGCGGTCGGGGCTGACGGCGTTTAACATCTTGCCGCACCCTGTCACGCTTTGCTTCGTTGGCGTCTTGTTCCTGCCGCTTTGTGAGTGCTGGGTCTGACTCGACATTGAACTAATCCTGCCGTCTCATTCTATTCTCCCTTGCCTCGCCTTGGATATTTTGAGGGTGATGGCTTGGGTCGGCGTTTTGGCGCAGCCGGCAGCGCTGACGAGGCTGCCGCCTGGCTGGGCGGGGTTGGTCCTTCTGGCATTGGTGTCCGTGATTGCCGTTGTCGTTGGGGTTAGCAGCAATTTGGGGGTGACTTGGAGGCTCGGGCCTGACCTCGACCGGCCCCGCGGTCCAGGCATCATCAGCTGGGGCCGTGGTGGCAACGGTACGATGGTCAAGGCCGATGCCGATGGCGCTGTCTGGCCTGTCGGAGCTGCCGACTTTGGGGCTGTTACCCCTGGCCTGGACGGCCCTGGCAAGGGCCTCTGCGATGTGGAGAGAGCCCAGGATGATATCCCGGAAACCTCGGTGTCGCCTTGAGGGTCCTGGCCTGGCAGCGGTGGCAGTTCCAGCAGCGGGTCCTCGGGAGGTGGTGGTGCCCTTGGCTGGTGTGGCCTTACTGGAGGCGGAGATGGTGATGGCGGTCCGGAGACCTCGTCGACGATGATGTCGGCGGTGGCGACCTGGCCTGGTACCTTCTGGCCCAGCGGTGGGGACACCTGACCTGAGGACAGCGCCAGAACTTTGGTGTCGGCTGTAACATCTAGCACGAACATAGCGCCCATTCGATCCCGTACTTGTCGACGCTGGTGACAACGAAGACGAGGATGGAGGTTAACATCTGCTGCCCGGAACATCTGGATGGGTCGGTCCCGAGTGGGGCCTTCCCTTCCACAATCCCGACGTCAATCTCCAATAACTTTACTGGCTGGACGGCATTTGTCCTGTCTGATCACCTACTCAGCGGCGGACTTGTGGGCACTCAGGAATGTCCCCTTTCCTTGAGGTGGCCCCCCGACCTTTCTGTGGCATACCTCGATGACGGATCTTGGAATCCTGAGAGGTGGCACAGTCGAGGGAAGTGTGCCCAACTACATTCTTTTATGTCTAAATTTTTATTGGGGTTAGGGAGGGTGACTAGGTTGGGTTTGGGGGACAACCCGACTGAGAAAAGGGCCTGACCGGGGGTCATGTGTGACCGGGAGGTTTTGGGATCGGGGGTGGTCGGATCAAGGATGGGAGTTTCTTCCTGGGAGGGGGAGGGGATGGCTATTACCACGATCAGCAAGAGGGGCAGGTATGGCGCTGACCGGGGGCCTTATCATGTTATGGGAGCTCGCCCCTGTTGTTTACAAATGGTGGCGCACTCTGACCCCCAGGCCATGTCCCGTTCCCTGGCTTGCTCGAATGATTTGGCCCCGGGGCTTCGGCTGATGTTATGCAATGCCAGGTCCGTAGTTAACAAAGCCCCCCTTATTCACGATCTAATTACGGAGGGGGGAGCGGACCTGGCGGGCATCACCGAGACCTGGCTGGGACAGGAGGGGGGTGTTTTCCTGGTGGAGATGTGCCCAGCTGGGTTTCGAGTTTTTCATGGACCGAGGGCCCATGTGAGATGCGGGGAGGTTGCGGTAGTTATTTGGGAGGATCTAGTTCCTAGGGAATCCACTATTCCTCAGACGACCGGATGTGAATTCCTCTTTGTAAAGTGTGGTTCTGGGGTTCAGATGGGCTTATTGATCACATACCTGGCTCCCTGCTATGTGACATCGGCCCTGCCTGAGTTCCTCGAGGTTGTGGCCAGCTTGGCGGTTGAGACCCCCAGGCTGATAGTGATGGGGGATTTCAACCTGCCTTCGGCTGGCAGGACCCCGGGGGTTGCCCAGGAGTTCTTGGCTTCCATGACAGCCTTGGGCCTGACCCAATTAATTAGGGACCCCACTCATACTGGAGGTCACATCTTGGATCTGGTTTTTCTCTGGACAGTGGCAGGATGATCTAGGTATAGGGGATATAGTTATTGAACCTGTCATGGTCTGATCATTCGCTCCTTAGGCTAGATTTCCAGGCCGCTCCTCCCCGTCGCAGGGAGGCAGACCAATTAAGATGGTACCGCCTCAGGCGCCTGATGGATCCAGATAGGTTCCTGACGGAGCTTGGGCCTTGTCCCAACGTTTGAGCACACGACTCGGTTGAGGACCTGTTCGCCACCTGGGACAGGGTGGCGGCCGGGGCCCTTGACCGGGTCGTGCCCTTGCGGCCTCTGTCCCGGTGCTGCTCTCACTCGGCCTCTTGGTTTTCCGAAGGGCTGAGGGAGATGAAGCGCCAGAAAAGACGACTGGAGAGTATTTGGAGGACCACCCACTCCGAATAGCACTATTGAATTAGCCGGTCACTATACGGCTGGACAGAACAGTGGAAGGTTCCATTAAGATCAGAGGTGAAGTTTATGCATTTATGTGTATAAAACCTGGTGCACAAACTCTGCTATTGTTGAGAAACATTGCTCTGCTAATGTGGAATTCCTCATGATCAAGTGTAGACCTTTTTACCTACTGAGGGAGTTCACTTCTTTAATAATAACTGCTGCATATATTCCACCAGATGCTAATGCCAAGCTAGCAATGAAAGAACTATATGCAGCCATTAGCAAACAATTAGCATTGCATCCTGAGGCTGCTTTCATTGTTGGGGGTGATTTTAATCACTCTAACTTGAGAACGGTACTCCCTAAATTTCATCAGGAAATAAAACATTGGATCAGGTCTACACTAATGTTGAAGATGCATACAGAGTTCTCTCTCCTCCCCACCTGGGACAGTCTGATCACCTCCCATTGTTCCTACTCCCTAAATACACAACGCTCATCCAACGTGTGAAACCTCTGTGACTACAATCAAAGTTTGGCTGGAAGAATCAGATAATATACTGCAGGAGTGATTTCAGCACACGGACTGTATTGAGTTGGCAGCGGAATGACAGAGGCAACGCAGAGCAACCTTCAGCTCTAACTTTATTTGAAAAATAAAGGATTGCTGCGACTGCTGTGCTAACAGGACAGCCAGCTGGCAGGCAACAGCTGATGCCGTTTGACAGCTCCCTTTTGTCAAATGGTGTCAGCCAATAGGAGCAGGAACGCGGACTGGAGTGATAACTTAAGCCTAGTCTCTTCAGAATGCAATACTCCTTTCTCCATGAATGAAGCATGTGTAGTCCTTTAAGTAACTCAGGCGCTTGAGCATTCAGCCAGATCTTCTTGGCTCTGTTGGTGTTGCCGCTGACTGGGAGTCCTCCGCTTGGCGAAGAGTCTCTGGCGGTGATGCAGCAGGCATCTCAGCTTCCGATGGCTCAGGATGCGCAATCATTGACTGTCCAGGTAGGCTCGCGTTGCTGTCGGGACTGTGGTGGCTTGCTTCAGGAGTGGATGGTCTGGTCGCAGCGAAGTCATCCAGAGGATCATCTATAGAAGTACTCCAACGCCCCCTTAATTGATCAACATGGTGATGCCAAATGAAACCGTCTTGTAACTGGACCCTATATGACTTAGGGCTAGTTACTGCCACAATTCGACCTGGTATCCATAAGGGGTGGCCCACATAGTTCCTGGTGTATACCTGATTGTTTTCAGTGAAACTTCTAGCCTGGCTATTGGAACCCAAAGGCATGGCTGGGGCATAATTTGGATGGAGTTTGTTTAAGGTGGTTCTCAAACAGTGACCCATTAGGAGTTCAGCTGGGGATCTATTTGTAGAAGTACAGGGGGTTGTGTGCTGGTTTAGAAGGTATTTAGCGAGTCAAGAGTGCCAAACAGTGAGCCCAAGCCTTTCCAGAGCCTGCTTGGCAGATCTGACAGCTCTCTCAGCCAGGCCATTGCTAGCTGGGTGAAAAGGGGCTGTTAGAGCGTGCTTAATCCCTTGGTTAGCCAGAAAGACCTCAAACTCATAGGATTGGGGTCCACTGTCTGGCACAATGACCATGGATAGCAAAGATTCACAGCAGGGCCTTAGCTACTGCTTCAGAAGTTGTAATGGGCATTAAGGCTAGCTCTACGCATTTTGAAAAGGAGTCAACTATTACTAAAAATGTTTGCCGATGAAAAGGCCCAGCCAAATCAATATGTAGCCGGGAGCATGGAGATCCTGAATCTTCCCATCTTCCTGGAGTGGCTGATGGTGGAGATGGTCTGGTGACCTGGCATTGCTGGCAGGCTGGTGGTGGTCTGAGCATCGATGCCAGGCCACCACACATAACTTCGAGCTAAAGCCTTCATCCTGACAATGCCAGGATGACCCTTGTGAAGAACTTTCAAGACTGACCTCTGTAACAGGGAAGGGATAACCACCCTGGTTCCCCATAGCAGGCAGCCTCTCAATGAAGACAATTCTTGCTGGCGGATTTTAAAAGGCAAAAATTCAGGTGAAAAAGGGGCTTTAGGCCATCCCCTTCCCACCCAGTCAAGGACTTGGGATATTACCTTGTCCGTGGCAGAGTGGGCAGCAATGTCAGAAGCAGTGATGGGAAGTTTGAGGTCTTCGATGAGGAACACAGCATTGGTTGGTGCAGGATCCTCCACTGGAGTAGGCAGGGGACAACAACTGAGAGCATCTGCGTGGCTGAGGTGTTTGCCTGCTCGATGTGTCAGAGTATAAGAATAGGCAGCCATAAATAATGTCCACCTGGTCATTCTTGGAGACAAAATCTGAGGTGTTTGTCTGTTGCCAGATAGAAGGCCCAAAAGGGGCTTATGGTCTATAATTAGCTCGAAGTGATGGCCATAGAGAAACTCATGAAACTTTTTAACTGAAACTACTGCAGCTAAAGCCTCCTTCTCAATTTGACTATAGTTGCGTTCTGCAGGAGATAACGTTCTGGAGAAAAAGGCAATGGATGCCTCAGAACCATTGGTAGTCTGTCACTTAAAATGGCTCCTATGCCAAAAGGTGAGGCGTCTGCAACTAAGACTACAGGCAAATTTTTATTGAATTGAATCAGGACAGCATCAGATGTAAGTAACGATTTGACTGCTTTAAAAGCATAGGCTTTCTTAGGTCCCCAATGCCAAGAGCAGTGTTTGTGCAAAAGTCTATGCAGAGGTTCTGCAATAGAAGCCTTATGGGGCAAAAATGAGGCATAAAAATTAAGGAGTCCCAAGAAAGACTGAAGTTCAGTCTTGTTAAATGGTGTGGGTGCATCATGGATTGCGTGCAGTTTGGATTCAATTATCCAGAGGCATCAACTTTGTAACCCAGAAAGTCAACCTGTGGCAATAGTGCACTTCTCTTTCTTCAATTTGAGGCCTGCTCTCCTGAAACACTTGAACTTGAACTCTTTGTAATAATTGAGGTTTGTAATAATTGAACTCTTTGTAATAATTGAGGTTTGTCGAACTCTTTGTAATAATGAACTCTTTGTAATAATTGAGGTTTGTCGGAGGCAGAAATTAATATGTCATCGAAATAAGATATTACGCCAGGTAACCCTTGTAGCAACCTCTCCATCAATGACTGAAAAATTCCTGGGGCCACACTGACTCCAACTAGAGACGTCTACACGTGAAAGGGCCCCTGTGAGTTACAATAGTTTGTAGTTCAGTGGCTATGTCATCAACAGGGAGCTGTTGATAAGCTTGGGACATATCTAGTTTTGCGAAAATGGTTCCTGACTTGAAGGAATGCAGCAGGTGCTGGATAACTGGGATTGGATATGCGCTAATATGCAAATATTTGTTTATGGAACATTTATAGTCTGCGCAAATGCTCAAGCTGTCATCTTTTTTGAGGGGTGTCACTATAGGTGTTTCCCATTTTGCAAAGTTCACAGGTTCCAAAATTCCCTGGTTAATTAGTTTATCCAGTTCCTTGTC
The DNA here is from genome assembly GCA_023653725.1 of Bungarus multicinctus. Classification (NCBI taxonomy): domain Eukaryota; kingdom Metazoa; phylum Chordata; class Lepidosauria; order Squamata; family Elapidae; genus Bungarus; species Bungarus multicinctus. Next base: position 68,184,518 of record CM042840.1, read on the forward strand.
CAACTTAGGGCGGATTGCAAAAGGCACTCTTCAAGGCTTCAGATAGATTGGAACTGCTAGAGGATCCAAATTGAAGGATATTGGGGTTCTCACATAACATCCTAGGCCTTCACTGAATACATTGGCATAGTCTTTAAACGAGGCATCCACCTCTAAATTGGCAATAGAATGGATTGCTCCAATATGAAGGCCAAGGGCAGGAAACCAGTCTAACCCTAGCAGGCTTGGGAGGGAACCATTCACCAACCAAAATTTTAAAATTTTGAAAATGAATGAAAAACTTGCCTTTTCCGATGACTGGGGTGGTTCTGCCTTGGTAGTCATGTAGGGTTAGGTTGCAGTCCTGAAGCCTTTTCTTCGCCATCCGTGGAAGGAGTTGTTTCAAGGTGCTCCACAAGATAATGGAGAGTACTGAGCCAGTGTCTACCTCCATTTTACAAGATTTTCCTTCTAAAGAAACAATACCACTAATTTTGTTAGAGCCTTTGTCTATTGGTTTAGCTTGGTAGCAGGTGAAACAGTCTTCAACTTGTTTTTGAAAATGCTGAGTTGTCTGAGGTTGCTGTGGCTGAGTAAAAGTATTTCCTGCCTGACAGATCCTGGCTAAATGCCCCTTCCTTTGGCATTTTAGACAAATGGCATTCCTGAACTTGCAGGATGCCCTGAAGTGATTCCCTCCACAGCTTAGACAGATGGGCTGATTGGGAACAGACCTGTATTCCTTTTGAATGGGTTGCCTGAGGTGATTTATGTCATTAGTTTCATCAGAACTTTCCTCTGGAGAGGCTTCATCGTAATGAATGGCTGAGCTATTCTGTCTGACAGGGTTTCCTTGAATCTCTGCCGCTGAGAGCGTTGACAGCTCAGCGGCTTGAGATTCCTCTATTGATATTTTAAGAGTCAAATCCCCTTTAGCTAGGAGGTGCCTTTGTAATCTTAAGTCTCTAACTCAGACTAGTTGGTCTAATAACATGTCCTCGAGGTAATCTCTAAAATCACAATGTAAGGCAGCTGTTCGTAAAGCTGCCATATACCCGCTAATAGTCTCTCCTTCAGCCTGGGTTCATCTCCTAAAAGCCTGATGCCTGGCAATACAAGAGGGCTTAGGGGAATAATGGTTACACAGGATTTCCTGCAATTCCTCCCATGGAACAGTTTTTACTGATCACGATGCCAGCAATGCGGTAGCAGTGTCAAACACTGTAACTCCACAAAAACTTTAAAAGTATGCTTTTTTCCTGTGGGTAGAAATATCAGCGAGGTCGATAGCATCTAGAAAGCAGTCAAAACGATTTATGTAAGACTCCCAAGTCTCTACTGTCAGTCTGAAAGGTGGAAACACAGGGGTTGAAGTCATCTCGTCTTCGGCGGCACCGGGTTCTTCCGAGAGGAATTGAAATTAGCGCTTGCGAATAGTAACAATTAGCTCTTAAAGTGACATTCAGTTCGGTAGTGGCTTCAGCTCTTTAAAGTGACTCTTGCTTAGCAATCGTGCTCAGTTGCCTCTAGACGGATCCCGCCTTCATCGTCAGTATTGAGTTGGCAGAAAAATGACAGAGGCAATGCAGAACAACCTTCAGCTGTAACTTTATTTGAAAAATAAAAGGTTGCCGCGACTGCCACGCTAACAGGGCAGCCAGCTGGCAGGCAACAGCTGATGCCATTTGACAGCTCCCTTTTATACTCAGCTGTCAAATGGCTTTAGCCAATAGGAGCAGTCTGCATTCCCGCTGGATACAGGGACGAGAGTGAGAACTTAAGCTTAGTCTCTTCAGAACACAATAGATTGGAGTATATTTGCCTCTCAAGCTACCTCTGACTCTCACATGGACATTGATAAATATACCTCCTCCGTTTTGGAACATATTAACTTCACGATCAACAGTGTCACAACTCAAAAACAGATCATCATATATCCTAATCAGAAGCCATGGATGAATAGGGAGGTCCATCTCTTGCTTAAGGCTCGAGATGTTGCCTTCAGATCCAGTGACAAACAGGCCCATAGTGCATCTAGGGCCAATTTGAGAAGGGGTATTAAGAAACCAATGCATAGCTATAAGCTAAGTATTGAGGATCATTTTGCTATCTTCAATCCTTGACATATGTGGCAGAGCATCCAGAATATTACCGACTACAAGTCTGCCCATTTTACTCCCTCATTTGCTAATGTCTCGTTTCTTGATGAGCTAAATGATTTTTATGCTCGCTTGGAGATAGTCACCAAGATCAGACCCTCTGCAAACTTACAGCCCTTCACACACTCTACCACTGAAGTCTGCACTGTTCTGAGTCAGATCAACACACGTAAAGCTGTGGGCCCCGATGGCATTTCAGGATGTGTACTTAGAGCTTGTGCTGAACAATTGTTTGTGGTTTTGACTGACATTTTCAATCTGTCTCTTTCCCAAGCAACTGTAGCAACTTGCTTCAAGACCACTTCCATCGTGCCAGTGCCTAAACACTCCAAGCCAGAGTGTCTGAATGACTACCGCCCTATAACACTTACACCTATAATCATGAAATGCTTCAAGCGCCTAGTCCTGGCACACCTCAAAATTTGCCTCCCAACTACACTGGACCCTTACTAATTTGCCTACAGCAAGAACAGGAGTACCAAAGATGCTGTTTCCATAGCATTACACAATACTTTAACACACCTGGACAATAAGAATACCTATGCTAGAATGCTGTTTGTTGACTTCAGTTCAGCATTTAATACAGTCATTCCCTCCAGGTTGATCACTAAACTTGGTGATCTTGGTATTAACACTACTCTTTGTAATTGGATACTGGACTTTTTGATAAACAGACCACAACATGTCAAGTTGAATAACTCCACTTCATCTACTATTACACTGAGTACTGGCATACCCCAAGGCTGTGTGCTGAGCCACTTAGTGTTCTCTCTCTTCACCTATGACTGCAGGCCTGTGTATATCTGTAACACCATTATCAAGCTTGAAGACAATACTATGGTGATCAGACTCATCAATGATGATGTCGATTCAGAGTACAGTGCCTAGCTATGTGATGCGCTGACAATAACTTATTACTTAATATCAACAAGACGAAAGAGCTCATTGTGCACTTCAGGAAAGAGAACGGTCACACACACTCTCCTATATACATCAACGGGAGAAGGGGCGTTGGTCTTACCTGAACCTTTCTTCTCATGAGGGATGAAGGAAGAGTCCAGACTGGGTTATCTCTAGTCTTCTAGCTCTGCAGACCGAGTTGAATAAACTGAGGACACACCCCCTGGTCACTGTCCCCAGTTCTGAACGACATTGAAGCGAAATCAGCTGCTTCTTGCCTTCAAACAAACATCAAGGCAGATCCTGCAAAAAAAAGGGGGAGACATCCCTTCCCCCATCCGACCTGACAGACTACCGGGCGGGACTGGACTCTCCCTTCATCTCTCACGAGAAGAAGCGTTCAGGTAAGACCAACGCCCCTTCTCCATGGGGATGAAGAGAGTCCAGACTGGGACCTCCCAAAGCTAGCTGACGGCAGTCCTATGGGAGGGAACTGGAGAGGTCGGAGGTCCCCATTGCTGTATGAACTCTCTGCAGGACTCGCTTACCAAAAGCAGCCTCAGCCAAGGCAAATGAATGAATCTTGTAATGCCTAATAAATGGGGTTAGCGACGACCAAATCACTGCCCTACAATGTCCAGAATTGAAGCCTGAGTAGCCCAGGCAGCCGTAGTCACAGCACTCCTGGTCTACTGTGCAGTGATATTCCCGGGAACCCGGAAGACTCTGCGCCTCATAGGCTTTGGCTATACAAGTCCGAAGCCAAAGACCTACTGTATAAGATGTTACTCTGTGTCCCAGAGATGACGGCTGAAAGGAAACAAACAGGGCCTCAGTCCTCTATGGGAAGAAGTTCTCTTGATGTAAATACGGAGGGCCCTCCTAAAATCCAAGATATGCCATTTTCTCTCCAGTGGGAAGGCCACGGACAGAAGTTAGGCAAAATTAACTCCTGTGAATGATGAAATAAGGAGTTCACCTTGGGCAGAAAGGAAGGGTCCAACCTCAAAACCACCCTGTCTGTGTGGAAAATACATAAATCCTTTCTAATGGATAGGGCCACCAACTCCGAGATGCGCCTAGCCGAGGTAATGGCTACCAAAAAAGCCACCTTGTAAGACAGCAAACTAAGGCTGACCGCACGCAAATGAAAAAGAAGTCAGGGCCTGCAATACCTTAGGTAAATCCCAGGTGGGATAACGGTGGACAACTGGAGGCCTCAAATTCGAGGCTCCTCTAAGGAAAGCCTTGACTCTAGGATGTTGTGCCAGAGCAGCACATCCCCTAACCGAACTCACCGATGCCAAGGCTACCACCTGCCTCTTCAAGGTATTGGGGGAGAGACCTCTATCCAACCCATGCTGCAAAAATTCTAAAACATCAGCGATAGAAACCTCAGTAGGATCCAGCTTATGACAAGCACACCACCTACAAAAAACCTTCCAAGTCGCATTGTATATTCTGACTGTGGAAGGTCTTCTGGCTGCCTGAATGGTCTGAATGACCTTAGAAGAAAAATTCTCCCGCCTCAAGATCCCCCACTCAAGTGCCAGATGGTTAGACGAAACCAGGCTGGGTATGGATGTTCGATCGGACCCTGGCTGAGAGATATCCTGTACAGGGGAATTCTCCAAGTCCTGGCAATCGACAGACCCACCAGATCGGCGAACCAAGGTCACCTGGGCCAATAAGGGGCCACCAAGAGCACCTCCGTCCTCTCTATCAACACTTTCCTGATTGTCCCTGGAATCAGGGGAAGAGGAGGGAAGGCATATAATAGACCCGGGGGCCACCTGCACCTGAAGGCATCGACTCCTTCTGCTCCCTGAGCTGGGAACCGAGACAAGAACCTCGGAAGTGAGCATTCTCTGGGGAAGCAAATAGGTTCATGAGCGGAAGACCGAATCGCCTCGTCATCTCCTGAAACAGGCTGGGATGAAGACGCCATTCCACCTGGTCCACCGAGGCCCTGCTCAGCCAATCTGCTCTCACATTGGATACCACTGAAATATGCTCCGCTTGCAGGGACAAAGGTTCCTCTCCGCCCATCTGCACAAACGAGTCGCCTCTTGCATCAACGGTCTGAAGCGAGTGCCGCCCTGTCGATTTATGTGGGCCTTGGTAGCCACATTGTCTGTGAGGAGAAGGACATGTTTCCCCACCACCTGCTCTCTTAGATCTTTTAGCGCTAGATGGGCCGCCCTGAGCTCTAGCCAATTGATATTGTGAGCAAGCTCCTCTCGGGACCACATCCCCTGGGTCACCAGAACTCCCAAGTGAGCCCCCCAGCCAGACAGACTGGCATCTGTTGTTAAGGTAATCCTCTGAGGCTCCCTGAACAGGCAACCCTGATTCATGGCCTTGGACTGCCACCAACGTAGAGAATGACAGACTGGCAGGGGAACGTGAACTCTCTCTGACGAGTCACCCTTGTTCAACCTCTGATAAGGTAGCAGAAACCACTGGAAAGGGCGAGTATGAAATCTGGCCCAAGGAACAATCCCGTTGCACAATATCATCTTGCCGAGGAGTTGAGACAGCAAGATGATCGGTGCCTTTCTGGTAGACAGGATCAGAGAAGATACTTCCCTGATATGATCTCGACGTTCCTGAGAAAGGAAAACCTGCCTGGTCAAGGTGTCTATGACCGCCCCCAAATGCAGAAGCCGATTCGATGGTACTAGGTGACATTTTTGAGGTTTATTGAGAAACCGTGCTCTCGAAGAATCCTGATAGCTGAAACCAAATCCTCCTCCGCCTGATGACGGGAAGAGGATGCTATCAGGATATTGTCCAAATAGCACTGGATCCTTATGGGCAAGGCCCAGAGGGAAGCTGCTACCGCCGCCAGAAGCTTGGTAAAGGTGCGAGGGGCCGATGACAGGCCAAAGGGAAGAGCCCTGTACTGGAAATGACGGCCGCTGTAGCAAAACCTCAGAAACTGACGGTGTTTGGGGTGAATGGGCACGTGAAGGTAGGCTTCTGTTAAATCTACCAAAGCCAAAAAATCTCCCTCCCGCAGACCCTGAAGAATGAAGGGGAGGGAGTGCATTTTGAACCTGCGATAAATTAGGTGTCTGTTGAGCCCTTTGAGGTTGAGAATTGCCCTCCATCCCGAGGCCTTCGGAATCATGAATAAAATTGAATAGAAACCTTGTCCTTCCTGATCCACTGGAACCGGATGTATGGCCTAAATCTCCAAAAGATGACGGATTGCCGATTCCATGAGATCCCTCTTGGCCAGAATCTTGGAGAGTGGACAGCAGAGAAAGACCTTTGGGGGGGGGAAGGAACTCTAGGGAGAGACCTGACCTTAAAGTGGACAGGACCCAAGCGTCTGTAGTGGTCCGTTCCCACCTTTGCCAGAACAGACCCAGACGTCCCCTTATGGGAACTGTGGGTTTGTTGCATCTAAAAGGTCTATTGGAACCTCTAAAGGCCCTCCTGCCCTCCTGTCTCTGTCGCCCTCTGGCTGAGGAGGCCTGTCTATCGGCCTGTGATAATGATCTCTGGAAAAAGGGCCTAGATTGATGGGAAAAGCCTGCCCCAACTTCCCCCTGCCTGAAGGAGGGCTTCCTATAATAAGGTGAAGCCCTGGAATCAAAGCGCCTTCCCTGAGAAGGAAGGATCTTTCTTTTGTCCCTGGTCTCCGTTAAAAATGGGTCCAAAGCCTCTCCAAAAAGCTTCTCTCCTTTAAAAGGAGCAGATGCCAGCTTCCATTTGGTCCTGCCATCCATCTGCCAATTTCTCAACCAGAGAAGCCGACAAGCAGAGATGGAAGAAGCCATGGCTCGGGACGCGAATTTGGCCGAGGTCAAGGTGGCATCAGCAGTCAATTGAGCCACAGCTATAATCTTATTCAGGTCTTGATGCAGTCTGAGATCCGCAGATGGGATTCTCCCCTGAAGCTGTTTCAGCCACCTCAATGATGCTCTGATGGCCCAGGCGTCGGCCTGATGAGCTCTCCGGAGCGCCAGCTCCTCTTTTTGGTCCTCTGCCTTCAAGACGTCTTCCTCATCAGGAGGGATAACAGAAGACGAGACTAAGGCTACCACTGGCCCATCTACCTTTGGCACCTCCATAGTGTCCAAAAGGACCTTGTCTATATTAAATAAAGTAATCTCAGATCCAATGGGGCGGATATACAATCCCGGGTTCTCCCACTGCTTCTTTATCAAGTCCAGAAACATCTGGGGCACAGGTACAGCATCCACCACAGATGTCTTTTCCGTAAATAGGAAGTCCTCCTGATCATCCCCTTCCACGGGAAGATCTTGAGTTACCGTGTCCTTTTGAAGATTAGCAGTAGCCTTGGCCTTAACCAGCAGAGTCTTGAAAAGAGTTGGCTGGAAAAGACCTTTAAAGGGAGAGGAACCGATAACCTTCGACTCAGCATCTGAAAAGTCCCTGTCTGGAGGAAGATCCCTCTCTGATCCATAAAATTGGCTGTACTCAGAAGGCGATGTCGAGCGTTCCCTGAATCAGGAAGGCTGATCCATCGTGGCCTGTCCTTGGTCTGGGAAATCACTTCTGGCATCATCAAGGCGAGCCAGCTGATGTAGGTGGCCAACTCTGCCTGTAATTCTTGCCTTATAGTTTGAGAAATCCAAGCCCTCATGAGAGATGGCAGTTCTGGAATCTGGGTCTCCTCAGGCCGTAAACCCGCAGCTGTAGGAGTAAAGGTAGCTGCAGGCACCTGTCTGGATCGGCTGGTGGTCTGAAAAGCAGACCCCTCCATCAAAAACCCCTGGGAAGGCTCAGAAAAGGTATGAGACACCTCAGCTTCAATTTGGAGGTTTCCCTGCAAATCCTGAGCACTTGAGCCCCCCGGAGACCACACAGTCATGTGCTGCCTATCAGGCTGTTGTTCTGGCTGCCTGTCTTCTGGTGAAGCCAAAAAATGGGAGGCTGAGTCATCTAGCCTACTGGATTTAGCAGCCCTATCAAACTGTTTGTCTCTTCTGCCTGACCTGCCTATCTTCAGCCTGGAGGATCTTTTGGGGGCTAAGACCCTAGTTCTGATCTTAGCTGCTGCCTCCAGAGTAGCAGATCTGGGCTTGGAGGAGCCCTTAGCAGCCTTCTCTGTGCCCATCTGAGGAAGTGATGAATCTAGATCAGCTTCCCTGTCAGCCATCTTGAATTTTCAAAGGTAACTGTCCCCAAAAATGGAACAATAAAACAGAAAAGAAAAATAAAATAAAAAGAAAGGAAAAATTTTTTATTATTCCCGGCTTGAGCTGTTTGTTAAGCCACAGCCGCTGTCCAGCACTTCAGGAGGTAAAATGACCCGAAATAGGAAGCTCAGCCCAGCTCTGTGATCCCCAAAAAACAGAGTCAGAAAAAAACTCTTGGCTGGACCTGAGCCCACCAAAAAGACAAAATGGCTGACTCCCAGAATCGAAACAAGCCCTGAATGAGCAGAGGCTTGAGAGCCTGGAGCTGGCTGCACCTTAGATCCTGGCAGCCTTACGTAGCAACGCCGCTGCCTCAGTGCCCTGGGGACTGGTAGGGGTCCAGGAATAAATTCCTGATGGCCAAGACCCCCCTTCCAAGGGACAATCCTGGAGTTAAACTGCAAGATTGTCCCCAACGTGGCCGCCTCCATTAAAAAAAGCACAAAAAAGGCACCTCGCGGCAAAGTGCTTCCTTCCTGAAAATGAAAGTGAAGCAAAAGCGGGAGAAAAGCAGTTCAGAGAAGCAGCAGACTCCCGATCCCAGCTCGGGCTACCCGGGCTCACAGGGTAGCCTGCAAATGACCACAAAAATTCCCAAAAAACCCAGTCCCCCAGGAAAATTATTTTTTTAAAAAAATAGAAAAATTAAATTAAATTCAAGAAAAAAGAAAAAACAAAAGACTAGCTGGAAAAACCAGCTAGCCAACAAACCTGAACCTTGCAGAAAATACTCTAGTACAGGGCGTGAAATTCTTCGAAACTTCTAGCTATTCAGAGCCTCAAAGAAGTGGTCTGAACACGCTGAGACCGAGTGAAGAACTGGGGACGGTGACCAGGGGGTGTGTCCTCAGTTTTTTCAACTCGGTCTGCAGAGCTAGAAGACTAGAGATAATCCAGTCTGGACTCTCCATCCCCATGGAGAATGGTAGAACGTGTCACCAGCTTCAAGTTCCTGGGGATCCACCTCTCTGAGGACTTGTCCTGGCAGTTTAACACCACTAGTCTGATTAAGAAAGCTCACCAGCGCCTCTTCTTCCTGAGATTACTGAGGAAGAATCACCTCTCCTCAGCTATTCCTATTAATTTCTACCACTGCACAGTCGAGAGCATCTTAACTAGCTGTATCTCAGTTTGGTATGGAAATTGTACTATAAAAGAAAAAAAGGCATTACAGAGGGTGGTGAAAACCACCCAACGCATTATAGAGATTCTACTTCCTGCCATTGTGGACATTCAGAGGAAACTATGTTTGTGTAAAGCCCACAACATCGTTAAGGAACCCTTCCATCCAGCCCACAGACTGTTTACTCTTCTTCCATTAGGGAGGAGGTTCAGGTGCCTGCAATCTAAGACTAGCAGGCTAGGGAACAGCTTTTACCACACAGTGGTTTCCTTGCAGAATTCCTCAGTTAGTTTGTCCCCACATATATGCTGATGCTTCCCTTGATAATATATGATGTATTTTGTATAATTCTCTGTGCATTTGTATTTATATTCAATGTGTCCATAAATATTTTGTACAGTTGTATATGTTCATATATGTGTAGTCACACTTATGTTTGTGTGCTCGTGTACATACATTTTGTTGTGTTTTCCATTGACATATTCATGGATGCCTTGTATATATATATATTTTTTATATACCGTATTTTCCGGCGTATAAGACGACCGGGCGTATAAGACGACCCCTGATTTTCAGTTGACTTTTTTTCAAAAGTTGTCTTATACGCCGGAAAATACGGGTATTCAAAATTAAGCTGCAAGGATTTGTAAACTAAGATGCTTCTCCTTAAGTGTGTAGGCAAATACATTTTTATTCAATTCAATACAGTCAGCATTATAAATGAACTCTACAACTTTCTATTAATGACATATTTTTTAAAATTCCGGCCGCTACTCCACGAAAGAAAACAGCCCGATCTGCCGCCACTAGAGCTCCGAAGGAGAGAATAGCAGCTAGAGAGGCAGAAGCCGGGCGACCTCCCGAAGGTGTCAAAGAAGAGCGAAGCGTCTCTTTCACAGGGCGGGTGAGCAGCTTAGAGCCGCCCTCTGTTATCCCTCGCTTCTCGCAGGAGGCAAACAAGACAGAGCCACGCCGGAAGCTCCCGGCTTTCCCTGGCGCCTCCTCCCTTGACGTCCCTTCCGTGCCGGCAGCTCCAGAGAAGCTCAAGGCGAGTGGGAGTGAGGGGGGATCCTTGTCCTTGTGAACCGCTGCATTACCGAATCGAGCTGACTGGTTCGCTTCGCATCTCTCCCTTGCCTTGGAGGAAGCGCCCGCAAACTTATTTCTCGGCTCCCTCAAAGAGGAAGCGTAAAAGCGCTCAAGCTTCACTCCTGATGTACCCGTATTTTCCAGCGTATAAGACAACCGGGCGTATAAGACGACCCCCGATTTTCGGTTGCCTTTTTTTCGTTTCAAAAGTCGTCTTATATGCCGGAAAATACGGTATTTGCATTTGCATTTATATGCCGCCCTCCTCCGGAGACTCAGGGCAGCTTACAGTCTTTAGAGCACCATGCTAAATGCTCGGCAATAACCTTCATTCCATTGTATATGCCTGGTTATTACTAGGGCTTTTTGGGCCCCTCCAAGCGGCATTTTTTTTACAAAGTCAGCTTATTGCCCCCAACAATCTTGGGTCCTCAATTTACCTACCCCGAGAGGATGGAAGGCTGAGTCAACCTTGAGCCTGGTGGGATTTGAACCTGCAGTAATTGCAGGCAATTGAGCTAAGTACTAGATGATTAACAGCCTGCACCACCAAGGCATACATATATTTATATTTTACTTTTGTTTTGAACTTCTGGTTGGATTCTAACTGTATTTAGTTGCCTGTATTCATGGCAATGACAATAAAGTTGAATCTAATCTAATCTAAAATGAGGCAAAATTCACTTAGTATCAAAGGAGCAGCTCCTCACATTGTGGCTGCTGCGATGAGTATGAACAGCCCAGCTAATGTTTTGAGCACAGTTTAACATCTCCAGCCCAATGAGTTCTCCATTAACACTCACCACACATGTCAATTTACCAACTCCAGTTACTGCACCAGTGTACATCGCACATCCAGTCACTATCACCTCATCAATGAATCTCTAAACACCAATGATATTAGCTGCTATTAAATATAGCCATGAGACATGTGGAAAACATGCCTTTCCTTCCCCAGGCATTGCTAACCTCTCCCTCTTAGTAAAAAAAATCCCTAGACCAAAAACTTCATGCAGTACTAAAAAGAAGAATAGAAATGGGGGCTGCTGTGTGTTGTTTAATGGACTGCTAAATTGGCAAAATGAACTGCTAAATTGCCCACAGTCACATAACAATGTCCACCCAGTCACATGACCACCTTGCCACACCCAACCAGTCATATGACCATCTAGCCACGTCCACCCAGTCACATGACAATATAGCCACGCCCACCAAGCCATGCCCAGAGAACCGGTAGCAAAAAAAATTGAATCCCACCACTACAGAAACTTATTAACAAGGGAGATCAGAGCAGCAAAAAGAAGCTAGTCTGAAAAACTAAGTTCTCAACAAATAAACCAGCAAACATGTAGAAAACGTAAAAATATCACTAGTTACAGCAAACCTCCTTTCCATGATGAATGAAATCGACAATTGGAAGATGACCTAACTGTGTTTTACTGTAAGTTTGAGAGGATCCAAGGGTCCTCTTTGTAGACTTCAGCTCAGCATTCAATACCATTATTCCAGATATTCTTCTAACTAAACTAAATCAGCTAGCTGTGCCTGACCACACTTGTAAATAAATCATAAGCTTCCTAATAGACAGGAAGCGGTAGATGAAGCTAGGAAAAATTACATCAGATACCTCAACGATTAGCACAGAGTGGCCCCAGGACTGTGTGCTCTCTCCACTTCTCATGTCTCTATATACCAATGACTGCATCTCAAAAGATCCCTCTGTTAAAGTGCTGAAGTTTGCAGATGATACAACAGTGATTGATCTCATTCGAGACAACGATAAATCTGCATAAAGATGAACAACTAGCCTTGTGGTGAGACCAGAGCAATCTTGAGCTAAACACACTCAAAACCTTAGAAATGATGGTAGACTTTTGGAGAAATCCTCCTATACCTCTTACATTACTAGACAACACAGTATAAACAGTAGAGACCATCAAGTTTCTAGGTTCTATAATATTCAAGACTTAATATGGACACCAAACATCAAAAACATCATCAAAAAAGCACAACAAAGAATGTCCTTCTACACCAACTCAGAAAGCTCAGACTGCCCAAGGAGCTGCTGTTACACTTCTATAGAGGAATTATTGAGTATGTCATCTGCATCTCTATAACTGTCCGGTTTGGCTCCGCAACCAAACAAGACAGACACAGACTTCAACAGATAATTAGAACTGCTACCAAACAATTGCTACCAACTTGTCTTCAATTGAGGATCTATATATTGCATGAGTCAAAAAGAGGGCTGTGAAAATATCTACAGACCTCTTACATCCTGGAAATAAATTGTTTCAACTTCTATTTCAAAACAATGTTATAGGACATTGCACACCAGAACCACTAGATACAAGGACAGTTTTTCCCCCATGCCATCACTCCGCTAAACAACTTATTCCCACAATACTGTCAAACTATTTATTAAGAACATATTACTATTCTTTTTCTCATCCTTCCTATTACTTAATTTCTTTTCTACTTATGATTATAATTTTGTTGCTTGTATCTTTATTGTTTATTTTGTTTCCTAGTATGATTTATCTGATTTTTATTTAGTATCCTATGACTATCAGTAGATGAATGTATTTATGATGACTATGATAATGATAGATCATTTATAACTAGATAATATGTCATTTATCACTTATATCTTTCATGTACACTGATAGCTTATGCACCAAAGACAAATTCCTTATTTCCAATCACACTTGGCCAATAAAGAATTCTATTCTATTTTTCCAAGAAACAAGCCAAAAAGAGATAACATGTGTTAAGAATGTTTCAGATTCTAATTTGAATTCCATCTGGGTCAGAGGCTGAATTGGGTGCTTTCAACTTGCTATTATTTCTTTATTTCTTTTCCTTTTCTAAGCCCTTAAAGAAGAAGTCATGGAATACTCCATTCCAACACATCTAGGATACAGGAATGAACTTAGTTATTTATTTATTTGTTTGTTTGTTTTATTTATTCGGCCTTCAAGTCAGTGTTGATTCCTAGCAACTGCTTGGATAAGTCCTTGGAGTTTTTCAGAAGTGGCTTGCCATTGCCTCCTACACAGTGCTGATAGAGACTGATTGGCCTAAGATCACCCAGCTGTTAGGACTAGAACTTACAGTCTCCCAGTTTCTAGGCTGTACCTTAACCACTATACTAAGTTTTCACCATGAACTACAATTATAAAAAAGCTCAACACCTAATATTGCAATAGTCTACAAATTTCATCTCTTTGTAAAATAAAAAAGAGAAACCCTGCTTCATATTAAGGAAAGTTGAAATCTGTTGGGACCTAGTAGTTCCTTCTAATTCAAGCATCTCTGTAAAAATTTCCATCTTTTCTTCTATACAGAAATACAGCCAAATCCTAGCAGAACCACAATAAATGGAGCACTACTGATGATAAATGATTTATGAAGATACACAATATAGTACCTGTACTTTCAGTTTTATTTCAGCATATATCAGTTTACTAGTTTATCAAATAATATTAAAACGTGTTTCTTTAGTGCAATCATATGGTACTTCCATAAACCATAAACAAGAAAGTATTAATTATAATGCCACAAATTAGGTGCTGTATAATTTCCATCTTACCACAATTCGTCACAAATGCATACACATAGTAAGTTTTGAGCAAAGTTTAGAATATATACAAACTTGTTTTTTAAAACATTAGTTTTGGTTATTGAAGGTAGATATTTTGTGATTCATTAACTAATACATTTATATAAACATAAAACAGAAGTATATCTTAGTACTGTCATTTCTGTATATTATTAGTCTTTCATAATATATTGGCTCCAAGAATCTAGAAGTTTTGAATATTAAAAGGAAGAGTGGGGAACCAATTGGAGGAGAAAATTAGGAAAGATTCAAATGGCATACATATATGTATGTGTGTGTATGTATGTATACAAAGATATATATTTCTTTTGATGATTCTGTAATCCCTTATTTTCCCTTTTAAGGCTGTGACAGGTGTTAGCTGCTTAGGACTGAATCTGTGCAAAAGGCTTATTAGCCTAGCTCCGCCTACTCCGGATAGCTCCTCCCAATTTCTATTCAGTCCTTAGCTGAGTAGGACACTCAGTATTGCTTCTGCTGCCTTTGGAATTTCAGTCCAAATACAGTCTTACAAGGAGAAATCTCCCTTCATTCAACTTAAAGAAAAAAAGCCTCCGTTTTGTCTTCCCCTTTAAATTTGGTGCTCTGCTTCCCAGCTGATGTTCAGGAACCGCCAAACAGCTGAGGGCTGTTCCCGTGGTCCGAAGTAGCCTGCAGGGGCCTATTTCAGCCCTCCGGGGTGAAGATAGAAGATCCTTTTCAAGGGCGAGGAATCTGCCCTCGTTGAAGAGCCATGAGGCTGCTCTTGGCTTGCCAAGGTGATGAGGAAGCCATTTTCGAGTGAACGGCTCTTTTGAAAAGTGGGGGCGGCTGCCATGCTCCTTTTAGCACCATGGGACTTTTCGCTTGGAGAAGCCAAGTAGCTGCGTGGTCTAGCGGCCGTTCCTGGAAAACAGGGAGCCAATCTCCCTGGGATAAGAAGCCTGCCTTTCCCAAGTCTTTTGGCCAGAAGACAAGCTTCGTAGCCAGAAACGGCCATTTTGGACCAGCCTCGAGGCCGGTGGCCATTTTAGATCTGACAGCCATTTTGAAGAGTCCAACCCAGCTTCTTCACACCACTTCTGCACTTTGTCTGTCTCCATCATGCCCAGTTCCTGCTGCTGCTGAGTGAAGACATCAAAGGGTAGGTGCATTTTATTTCAAATTTTCAGTGGGGGATTGGTTTCTCTATCCCAAAGTAGACCAGGACCCTTGGGCCTTCCAGCCAGGCCTGGTCTATATGAATTGCCCTATTAGGCCCAGGAGGGTATAAGTCCCAGTAGGAAGTGTTAAAACATCCTACTGAAGGTCCATAGGGCAGAAGAGAGTGGTGGTTGGATGGGGATGGAGAAGATATAAAGTCCCTTTATAAATCCCTTCGTGTGCTCTCCTCCTTGCACAGGATTTTCAGTCCAGAATAGGCCTTGCTGTTCCAAGAGGGCTGAAACCCCAAGGGAAACCGGAGCTTCCAAAGCTGCAACACCTCAAAAGGTTGCTCCTGCTGATTCTACCAAAGGAAAGCAGCCTGTGAAGAAAGCCTCAAAAGTAGAGGAGAAGGATGCTTCCAGGCGCCATCAGGCCATAGAGAAGTAGGTGAAGGTGCATCAAGCCTTTACTCACAGATCAGTTAAACCTTCTTCTCCAGCATCACTCATCAATGAAGTGGATTTGGAGGAGCCTGGACCTTGTTCTAGACCCGGCCTCCACACTTGTCCTGACGTGTCCAGGAGAGGCACTTCTCCCATTCCCTCTGAAGGAGGCAGTCTTCAAGGCAAAGCAGTAGCTTGGCAAGAGCGTGAGTGCAGTAGACAGGGGGTGTAATCCTCCTTTCCTTCTACTGCTGTTGGCCTCAGACCAGCTGAACCTTCTGACCCAGATGTACCTGCCAATCTTCAAATCCTTATTGACAGAGCCGTTAGGAAGGCCATCTCAGGTTTGCAGAGAGCAACCCATCATTCTTTGGCTGCTTCTGGTTTATCAGAGAGAAGGTCACGGGTTTGAGAAGCTCTCTTGTCAGGAAGAGGTTCCTTTACCCAGGATCTAGTTTCTGTTCTGGCTGAGGACTATGCTCCTGCTCCCTCAGTGACTCCATCCTTGGTGGGGGAATCTGACAAGCCAGAATCTGATATGTCAGCAGATGAAGGCACATCACATGAGGTTCCTGTGTTCACAGGTTGTTTCAAATACACCTTGTTTAGTCCCTTGTTGTTCAAGGCAAGGAACACAGCCAATCTGAAGGGCAAAGATGATGAGGTGGCTGCCTCACTTCCTCTTGAGGAATCAGATGTTCTGTTCGATGAACTGGAAGTTAGGAAGAAAGTGGTTCCATCTCCTAAACTGTTTCTGAAGGTCATCAAGAAACAGCTGAAATCTCCTGCCACGGGGTCCATTTCCTCTGGCCTCCAATTGCAGATTCTTTAATGTGGGACGTGAACTCACCAAAACCCTCCAGGTTCCTACAATAGATGCTCCTGTAGCAGCTTTAGCCTCCTCCTCGTCTGCTCCATCTGATCCGGAGGAAGTCCTCAAGGCTGAGGAGAAAAGAGTTGAACAGTCACTGCAGAGATCTCATATGGCGGCTCCCTGGGCGGTCAAGGCATCTACTGCAGCATCATTCTTCACGAGGACTTTGCTCAAGTGGCTTAAGTAGTTGAGGGATACATGGATGTCCGAGCCCACCAGAACATCAACAAGATTGTGGCAGCTGCAGAATTCATGGTGGACACATTGGATGTCCGAGCCCACCAGAACATCAACAAGATTGTGGCAGCTGCAGAATTCATGGTGGATGCCACCCTGCATAGTGCAGTTTCCACCGGTCATCCAAGTCCACTTACCAACGCCAAGAACCTCTTCCTGATCGTTCAGGCAAGGGCCTGCAGTAGTTTTCTACTAAATGGCCCTTTCAAGGAGGAAGAAGTCACCCGTACCATCACCAGAGTTAGCGCACAATCTATTCCCATTGGGGGCCGATTAGCATGGTTTGCGGACCAATGGGAGGGTACTATTTCTGACGCCTGGGTTTTGTCCACTGTTAGATTGGGTCTTTCACTGGAATTCTACTCCATTCCTCTGAGGTTCTTTATCTCTTGCTCAGTATCTAGGGATGCTGGGAGACAAGGGATGCTAGGGATGCTGATGGAATCGGCCATTCAGCATTTGTTGGACTTCAAGGCCATTCAGAAGGTTCCCCTAGAATGGGATTCTACTGTAGAATTTTCGTTATTCCCAAGGCCTGGTGAGGGGGGGGGGCGGAGGACAATTCTTTACTTGAAATGACTCAATAAATATGTTGCGTATAGGCATTTTAAGATGCACTCTCTTTCTTCCATCTTGGAGAGCGTTTGGCTGGGGGGTTTCCTCACATCTATAGACTTGATGGAAGCCATGTTCCA
Source organism: Bungarus multicinctus (assembly GCA_023653725.1). NCBI lineage: Eukaryota > Metazoa > Chordata > Lepidosauria > Squamata > Elapidae > Bungarus > Bungarus multicinctus. The sequence goes on from CM042840.1 coordinate 68,201,938, forward strand.
ATTTGTTCTTCTCACAGAAAGTTTCTAAGGTTTTGTTTCCAGGGGCATCATTTCCAATACAGGGCCTTTCCCTTTGGGTTATCCTCTGCTCCTAGAGTTTTTACCAAAATTTTGGCTCCTCTAGCAGCTCATCTTCGTTCCTTCCGGGTGTGTTTACAGTGTTATTTAGATGACATTTTAATCATGTCTTCTTCCTTTCAGAAGGCTCAGCAGGATCTGCATGTTGGTTCTGCAAGTCCTGGGGTTTTCAATTAATAGGAAAAAGAGTCATTTCTTTCCTTCTAATCATCTCCTTCATTTGGGAGCCATCATTGACACTAGAATGTGTCAGGTTTTTCTATTACAGGAGAGACTGGATGGCCAGCAAGGAATGTTTAAGGGCATTCAGAGTCACAGTTCGGTTCCCTTGGCCCTTCTAACTCAACTTTTGGGTAAAATGGTTTCCTGTATTGGCATAGTTACTTGGGCCAGGCTTCATGCCAGATCCCTGCAGTGGTTCTTGTTACTTCACCAGAGGGCTGGGCCAAGTCATTCCCCTTGGAAGGTAAATTTGACTAAGCACGTTTTACTTTCCTTCCATTGGTGGCTTTCAGTGCCATGTCCAAAAGTCAGTCCTTCAAACTTGAGACCTGCCTTGTCCTCACAACTGATGCCTCCTTGTCAGATTGGGGAGGGCACTTGGGCTCCCTCTGGGCTCAAGTCTTGTAGTCTGCACAGGAACGGGCCAATAGCATCAATTGGTTAGAGCTCAGAATTGTTCATCTGGCCCTTAGAAAGTTTGGGAATCAGGTGTCGGGGTCTAATGTCCTGGTCATGACTGACAATGTGGCCACAAAAGCTCGTATCAATAAACAAGGTGGTACCAGGTCTTTATCTCTCATGACAGAAACAGCATGTGGGCTGAGTGACACCTTCGGTCTATCAGGGCTGAACATATTTTTAGCTCTGATAACGTGCAGGTGAACCTGCTCAGCAAGGCTACCATTGATCATGCTAAATGGAAATTACATCCATCTCTCTTTCATCAAATCACTCTTTGAATTGCAAGTAGTGGATTTCCCTTAATGCCCAATTGCCCAGGTTTTTCATTAGATATTTCATCCAGGGGGCAATTATATTGATATTTCATCCATTGTAGCTGGCCTTCTGGTTTACTGTATGCCTTTCCTCCATTGCCACTGCTTCCAGCTGTGATTCGGAAAATCTTGTTGGAAGAGGCCAAGATGATATTAATAGCTCCCCTTTGGCCTCATCAGCCTTGGTTTGCTGATCTGATGGGCCTGTCTGTAACCCACCCTTGGCAGATTCCTGAGGAAGATGTCTCTTTTCTTCAGGGGTCCCTGACTCATCCGGAGCCCCGATGGCTGCATCTGGCAGTTTGGCGATTGAGTGGGGCATATTAAAAAATGTCCATTTCTCCAACAAGGTAATACAAATCACTCAGACCTTCAGGAGACCATCTACAATTCATATTTATGAGGCTACCTGGCAATCCTTCTCTACCTGGTGTATCAAGTCTAACATCTCATCTTTACGAGCCTCGGTGGCTGCTGCTCTGGAATTTCTGTAGGCAGGCCTGGATAAGGGCCTATCTCCCAACACTCTCCACAGACAGGTGTCTGCCATCTCATCGGTGTTGACTTGTAGGAAGTTGGATTCTTTGGCTCAATACCCTATGGTATGTAGGTTCCTCAGAGGCGCAATCAACCTTTGTCCTTTTATGGTATATAGGTACCCCACTTGGGATCTGACCAAGGTCTTGCAGTCCCTCATGAAACCTCCATTTGAACCATTTTGCCAGTCCAACCTTCACCTCCTTACTCTAAAGGTGGCATTCCTGGTAGCAATTACTTTGGCTAGGAGTGTTTCAGAGTTGGTCGCTCTCTCAGTTTGTCCTGATCTCTGTATTTTCCATCCGGGTGGTTTTAAGGTTGAACCCGGCCTTTATCCCTAAGGTCAACACAGCTTTCCACAGAACTCAGGAATTTGTTCTTCCAGATTTTTGTCCTCATCCAGAGAAGGTTTGGCACACTTTGGATGTGCGCAGGGCCTTAAAGGTTTACATTAAACATATTGCTGAATTCCACAGAACTGAATCTCTTTTTTGTTCATTCCAACCTTCCACCTTGGGAGGTAAGGTGACTCCATCTACAGTGACTAGATGGTTCAAAGCATGCATAGCTCGAGCCGGTACCCAGGGGTATCACAGTGCACTCCACTTGTAATGCAGCAACTACAGCAGCTTGAACTACACAGGCATCAGTGGAGGAGGTCTGCAGAGCAGCCACATGGACGTCATCTTTGCCTTTCATCCATCACTACCATCTGGACTCCTTTGCTTCAGCGGATGCGGTGTTTGGCCGACAGGTCCTACAACAAGTCGTTTTGGACCGTGAACACCAGGACCAGCCTTAATACTCCCGAGGACAACTCTGCTTTGGTATGTCCCATCCTGACCTGTCACAGCCTTACAAGGGAAAATGGGCATTGTTTACCTGAATGCCACTTTTCCTTTTTAGGCAAGACAGGTCAGTCCCACCCTAGGGGATTCATCCTTTCGGGGACCCATGGGGGGAGGGTCCGAATAATGTTTTTGTTTTTGTTTCCCTTCTCAGAGGCAATCCAGTCTGTTGCACTGACTTTGCAGAAACTGGGAGGAGCTACCCGGAGTGGGCGGAGCTAGGCTAATAAGCCTTTTGCACAGACTCAGTCCTAAGCAGCTAACGAAGCATATCACCCATCCTGATCTGTCTTGCTTAAGAAGAAAAAGTGGCGTTCAGATAAACAACACCCAATTTGGGCAGAGTCAAGTGGACAGAGTTTAACATTTATTGACCGGATGTCCTTCCTGATGCCTACATAGAGTTAACAGCAGATATTTTCTCTTTGTGCCCTGAGAAACATTGCTGCTTATCTGTCGAACACTTTCAGAATATACATGGAAATTAATCAAAACCAAATAACTTGAGATGTCACCAATAGTTGATGTAGAGTTTTTTTTATTTGTACCATGGACATCAATTACTTGATGTAATTGCGTTCTAAACACAATTATCTTGTAAACTATTAAGAGTCATTGACATAAAGTGGTTTGTATATTTAATTAGTGATTTATTTTAATTGGGCAATGTTTTAAAATACTGAGTTTGGACAGTCATTTCCTACCTGGGAAGAACTTAACCGATTTCAAAATTCCTACAGCAAATTTCTCTCTCTCTCCCTCCTCCCCTCCAATTTTCATAAATGTAGAATCAGAAGATTTTCTTGCTCCAAGTGCAGCTCAGGAAGCAAGACTGAATAATTGTCAGTTTTCTACTGTTCAGTGGGAGGAGATAATTAATAATGTTATGTTCTATTTCAATCAAGAGTGTTCTCTTTCAATTCTTGGGATTCTTGAGGTTGACAGAAGTGAATCCAATTGGAGGTTGATTTCAAATTACTTTCAAGGATTGGAGAGCAAAATTGGTTATGGTAAGGGAATGCCCTTAACTGAACTACAAAATAGCAACAAAGAGGACAATTTGCAAACATATCTGCTTAAATCTGTACATTTTGCCATCTATAGCTAATTAATTTGGACTTGATAAATGAACACACAAAATAGGGCCGTGAGATCCAATCTCTACAGGACATTCAAAATTAGATCCCTTTCATCTTTTTATTTCCTTACTTTAAGGGGAAAAGAGCTCTCTCGCACATAATTTGACCCTTACCAGAAGAAAAACCTTTTGATTTTTACTGAAATTAAATTCAGTAATCTGATTTCTAAACAGCTTTTTCCCAAGAAAAATTGCATCAACAAGACTTTGATTCTCAGCATATCTTCTAACATCCTTTGTATTATTTTCATTTATTTTTCATCAACAAATAACAAAAAAGCTGAAAAGGAAAATGTTGACATAATGGCATGTACTGTATTAACCAAACAAGAGAGATTGAATAACAAACAGGAAATTACACTGTTAAATATATACCTCCATGAATTTACAAAAGTGAGAGGGAAATTGCATTTTTTCCTATAGTTTCCCTATAATTATTTAAGATGAATAACACATATCAAAAATGGAAAACAAAGTCACAAATTGATTATATTTTCCAATAAATATGAAAGAAAGAGTAATTTCACTCACAATATTCTACCATTCCCAACAATAGACAACTCCTTCCAGATGCCTCCCAGATTGCTACACAGCATGGCTCAGAATTGTGATCAGTACTTAATGATTATCAACATATTCTTTACATGAAGCAGATGCACTGTCTTTCTAGATTTGCTCCTTCATCTTTTCTTGAAGAATGAATAGTCCAGATGGAGAAGTCTGAGCATCTGGCATTACTGGCAAGAATAGAAATCCTCTTTATTGCAAAATGCCCTTTGTGGTCACCAAGTGCTGTCATCAAGAAGATTTCTAGGGACTGGGAAGGAAGTGGGACAGGCTGCAATTATTTAGCTTGTGCAATCAAAACTGGGAAGATGGCTTTCTTGTGTAAACAATGAATTGTCTAAAAAAGAGGAAAGTTTAGTTTCATAACATGAGAATGAAAGACCAGTAAATTCATAATACATTTGCCAAGGCTAATTCAAGGGATAAGAGATTGAGTTCTATTTGTTTGGCTCCTGAGGTTTGAAAAGGGAGGGGGGAAATAAAAAGAAATAAAGTACATGCTGCCATGCTACAATGTTTGAATTGGCCTGAAATTGGATGGCTGCTTTTTTCTTAAGAAGAAAATATCTTTTGAGCTAATTTCATTAGAAATTCTCATTATTAATGTGCATTCAATCCCATGAGCTTTACAAAAACTTTAGTAGTGAAACAAAATTATTTTCAGTTTTATTACTAAGATTACCTGTAAATAAAGACTGTTAGGTGATTTTCTCTGTGTTGGTTTGTCTGTTAGAACTCTGTATTCTTTTATATAGAAATTCTTTGGAGTAGTTGTGCTAAGAAGGGACTAGCTTAGAGACATTTAATGAGTTTCTGTAAATAAAAATGGACTATAAACTGGGCTTCCAGGGTGTCAGACAAATGCCTTAATCATTAAAACCCATTGGTTCTCAAATTTTCCTACAAAGTTGTTGAGAGGTGCATTTGGAATATTCTATTGTTCTATTTATATTATTAAATATATATTATATATTAAATATTAAATTTATATATTAAATATTATTTATATTTATATTATTTATGTTATATTCATATATATTTGAAATGTTCTATTGTTATATTAAGATCTTCAGTTTTAATATAACAATAAAACTTATATAATAATAATTAAACTTAAAGAGTATCTTAAACTTTAAGAGGTGATTTTAACAACCTCAGAGAAAACCATTTCTGTCCTCACTACATGCTAGTTAGTGTACAGCTCGACATGCAGCTAGACTCACCTATCATCCCAAAAAACTGATCGTGTGCGTAGATTTGAATGCTTTATTAAGAAACTGGATATGGTGAAACTGGGGAAAATATCTGGGGTATATTTCTCCACTATATCATTCATTGTATCCTTTATGTGGTTGAAGAAGTTTGTCCTCAAAACGCTTGTAGTATTGACTTCTGAGACCATCTGGGCCTGGGGCTTTGCCTGGCCTCATTTTTTTTAAATAGCTTCTGATATCTCTACTGACTTCTGTTACTTCTAGGCATTTGATTATGCAGTCATGTGGCAGAAAATCAAATGCCTTATTGTAATCAATCCATGCTTACATTTAGGTTGGTCTCTTGCAATTTTCCAAAATTGTTTTGTCAATTAGGAATTGATCTTTTTTTCCTCTACTATTGGGGTAGTTTCTTTTCAGCTCAAGTGGAAAGAGATTGTTTTCAACTACATGCTATTAGACTGCATTTATTTATTTATTTTTTATTTATTTAGGTTTTATATACCGCCCTTCTCCCGAAGGACTCAGGGCGGTGAACAGCCAACTAAAATACATGTAGACAAATATAAATAGTTAAAAAAGAATTAAACCCTAGGCTGTCCCTATAAAAATCTAAAAACCCCCAATTAAAATAAATTAAAACTTTGTACACCCATCTCAACTAATCTAAAAACCCCATTTAAAAATCCCATTTGAGTCAGCTCAGGCCGGCCTGCTCGAAGAGCCAAGTCTTCAGGTCACGTCTGAAGGCCCTCAGGTCACTGGTCGTTCGTAGTCCAGGGGGCATCCCGTTCCAGAGGGCGGGTGCCCCCACAGAGAAGGCCCTGTTCCTCAGGGTCACCAGGCGACACATAGAAGGCGTCAGGACCCGGAGGAGACCCTCTCTGTGGGAGCGCACCGGTCGGTGGGAGACTACTGGCAGAATGCGGTCTTGTAAGTATCCTGGTCCGATGCCATGGAGCGCTTTAAAGACCAAAACTAGTACTTTAAAGCAAACCCGGAAGGCCACCGGCAACCAATGCAGCTCGCGCAGGAGGGGCATCACGTGGGAGTATCTCGACGCCCCCATAACTACCCGCACGGCTGCATTTTGTACCAGTTGAAGCCTGCGGGTGCTCCCCGCAGGGAGCCCCATGTAGAGGGCATTACAGTAGTCCAGACGGGAGGTGACCAGGGCATGAGTGACTGTGCGTAAGGCGTCCCGATCAAGAAAGGGCCACATCTGGCGTATCAGGCGAACCTGATAAAAAGCCCCCCTGGAGACGGCCGTAATATGATCTTCCAAAGACAGCCGTACATCCAGGAGGACACCAAGATTGCGAGCCCCTTCTGTGGGGGTCAAGATCTCATCCCCAATAGCCAGCGATGGAGTCAGCTGACTATATCGGGCCACCGGAAACCACAGCCACTCGGTCTTGGAAGGGTTGAGTCGAAGCCTGTTCTCGCCCATCCAGTTCCGCACAGCCTCCAGGCAACGGGCCATAGCCTCCACAGTATCGTTGGGGTGGCTTGGGGTGGAGATGTAAAGCTGAGTGTCATCAGCATAAAGATGGCATTTCACCCCAAAACCACGTATGATCTCTCCCAGCGGCTTCACATAGATGTTGAACAGAAGAGGGGAGAGGACCGACCCCTGAGGCACCCCACACATGAGGGGCCTAGGGGTGGACCTCTCCCCCCCGTCAACACAAATTGCGAGCGGTCCGAGAGGAAAGACGAGAACCATCGCAAAACGGTGCCCCCAATTCCCAACCCCTCCAACCACCGCAATAGGATACTATGGTCGATAGTATCAAAAGCCGCTGACAGATCTAAGAGGACCAGGACAGAGGAATAACCTCTGTCACGGGCCCTCCAGAGATCATCTACCAACGCGACCAATGCTGTTTCGGTACTGTGCCCGGGCCTGAAGCCCGATTGGAACGGATCTAAATAGAATGCTTCCTCCAGATACTGAGGGAGCTGACGCGCCACCACACTCTCAACAACCTTCGCCACGAAGGGAAGGTTGGAGACAGGACGATAGTTATTCAAAAGAGCCGGGTCCAGGGAAGGCTTCTTGAGGAGGGGCCGCACCACCGCCATTTTCAGGGCGGTCGGAAGCGCCCCCTCCGTCAACGAAGCGTTGACAATCCCCTGGAGCCAGCCTCGTGTCACCTCTCTGGAGGTAGAAACCAACCAGGAAGGGCACGGGTCCAATAAACATGTGGTGGCATTCAGCCTCCCCAGTAATCTGTCCACACCCTCGGCGGTCACAGGATCGAACTCCTCCCAGATAACCGTCTCAAGACCTGCTCCGGACACCTCCCCCGGGACCACCCAACTGGAGTCCAGCCCATCCCGAATCTGAGCAATTTTATCATGCAGAAATCGGGAAAACTCTTCTGCCCTACCCTGCAAGAGGTCCTCCCGCGCTCTCGGCTCAAGCAGGGAGCGGGTCACTCTGCCCCTGCAGGGCAGCAGGCCGATTTTCTGCCGACGCAATAAGGGCGGAGAGGTGTGAACGCTTCGCCGCCTCTATCGCCACTAGGTAGGTCCTAATATAGGACCTCACCTGTGTCCGGTCAGACTCAGCACGACTGGCCCTCCAGATGCCCTCCAGACGTCTTTTCCGGCATTTCATCCCCCTCAGCTCCCCCGTAAACCACGGAGCCAGGTGGGATCTATGCCGAGTCAGAGGTCGCAAAGGCACAACTCGGTCCAGAGCCTCAGCGGCCAACCTATCCCAGGTGGCCACCAAGTCTGTGGCCGAGTTATGAGCCAGAGTTTCAGGAAATGGCCCAAGCTTCATCTGAAACCGTTCAGGATCCATCAGGCGCCTGGGGTGGAACCATCTCCTCGGCTCCGCCTCCCTGCGATGGGGGGTGGTGGCACCGAAGTCCAGTCTAAGAAGAGAATGATCGGACCATGACAAGGGTTTTATAACTAAGTCCCCAGCACGATCATTCAACCACTGACCAGAGGCGAAAATCAGGTCCAGTGTGTGTCCCCCTGTGTGAGTGGGGCCAGAAACTAATTGGGTCAGATCCATGGCCATCATGGAAGCCAGGAACTCCCGGGCCACCCCAGAGGTGTCCCCGAGCGAAGGCAGATTGAAATCACCCATGACTAAAAGCCTGGGGGTTTCAACCGCCAGCCCGGCTATCACCTCGAGGAGCCCGGGCAGGGCCGATGACACGTGGCAGGGAGCCAGGTATGTTATCAACAGGCCCATCTGAACCCCCCGACCCCACTTCACAAAGAGAGACTCACAACCAGCCGTCTGAGGAACAGTGGCCTCCCTAGGACAAAGGACTTCTCTAATAATCGCCGCCACCCCACCACCCCTTCCCTGAGACCTCGGTCGATGGAATGCTTGGAAACCTGGTGGGCACATCTCTACCAGAGGGACGCCACCCTCTGGGCCCAACCAGGTTTCGGTGACCCCCGCCAGGTCCGCACCCTCCTCCTGAATAAGATCGCAAATCAGTGGGGCCTTGTTAACGACGGACCTGGCATTACATAACATCAGCCGGGTACTCAGGGCCTGAGACTCTGCACAACCAGGCCTGCCAGACGGGTCGGGAGGGTCGGAGCGCGCCACTGCTTGGAGACAGCGGGCACGCGATCCCCTACCACATCGGTTACCAATTTGAAAGTTATTGGTAAGTGAGTACTGTAATTGGCCAGTAATTGTCTAGTGCTGTCCTTTTGCTGGATCTTTCATTATCGGATAGATTTTCCCAGATGTTAGCCACTTTTCAATTTTACCTCCTTATAGTATGTTGTTAAATTGCTTGGCAACAAGTGCGTATAGACCAGTTAGATGTTTCAACTAAAACCATGCAGTTCATCTTCGCATAGTGCTACCAATTCTTGATTTTCTTTGCTTTTTTCTCTACCATTTTTGTTATTGTTCTGTCCTTATTACATGTTAGTCTGTGTGCAACTTGACATGCAGCCAAACCCACCTATCATCCAATAAAACAGACCATGTGCGTAGATCTGAATGCCTTATTGAAAGAACAGGATATGGTGAAACTGGGGAAATAGGAATATATATAATGAGAACCAAATACAAGATAGACAATATTGGATTACTGCTGAACATAACAATTAATAAATACAAGCAATCTAAATCTCATCAGCGATGCTCTGTGTATGGGATGTGGATTTTAACCTTGGATGATTAAGTGCCACAGATTAAGATGGACTCTTCTTTGTGCTTCTGCCTTCTCCAAATGCTAAAGGAAATGGAGTCTGCCTTCCCAGCATGCACTTGTTTTGAAAGTGTGGGCATATGGGTAATGGGGTGAGGTCAGCTTCAAATAATATTTTAAAATTAGTATTTGTCTGTTCAGACATTAGGTGGGGCGAGAGTGCAACAACAGTATATAAAGACAATATGTGGAATATATTTGTCCTTCTGGCTAACTGATGGGGCTACAGAGCAATAACAGTATATAAAAGTTATATGCTGGGTTATGACACAGCCCAGGGGTCACTAACCTTTCAGACCAGGGACCATTAAATTCATAATTTTAAATCCCATGGATTACTAATATGATCTGCCTAATGACTGGCTGGGTGGGCATGACTAGGTGGTCACGTGATTGGTCGGCGTGACCAATTTGAGGTCACTCACATCAAGGGGCACCTCGCCAGTCTCTACTTGCCCCTCACCTCCCAGCCACTCCTTGTCTGCCCACCCAGGTTCCTTAGGGCCCTAACAGGAAGCAGTTGGTGCTAAGTGGCCACCACGAAAAAGAGTTGGCAAAACTGGCTCAGTTCAAATTAGATCTGACTGAGAAGGAGGCACAGCAGAAGCACCTTACTGAGGATTATGAGCATAGGCTTTCTAAGCAGAAGGAAGACTTGCAGGAGTGCAAGGCCAGGTACTGGTGCCTGGAGGCTCAGTGGGCTGAACCAGTTCTTGGCCATGATGAAGTCTCCCTGGAATGAGGCCCTCCAGCCCTTTACCGCCAATGGCCCTCCCATCCAGCCTTTGCCCAAAGCCCTGCACCATGTTGGAATTTCTGACCCCCTGCCACCTGCACAAAAAGACCTCCAAGGGGGAGACTCTCTGCAGCAACACAAACGTTCATTGCACATATCTGGCCCAGCAGCAGTAGTCTGAGGATGCTTTTTTATTAACTAAGGCAGAATATCAGCAAATAACCATAATCTGCAAAGATGAAGCAGAATGAACAAAGACTTGCAACAAAAGTTAAAGATAATTTTTTAAAAGTTTATTTCAACATATTAATAACAAGAAAAAAGGAACAGTAGATCCACTTAAAAAGAAGATGGCAAGGAAGTAACAGGCAGCAGAAAAAAGCAGAACTGCTTAATTCATTCTTTGCATCAGTGTTTTCACAAAAAGAAACTATAGCCCAACCTATCAAAAATCTAACTATAGAAATTAAAATTATAATAAGCAAGAAATGCTTAACACCTATCTGATCTTGATGAATATAAATCACCAGAATCTGACTGAGAAGGAGGCACAGCAGAAGCACCTTACTGAAGATTACGAGCATAGGCTTTCTAAGAAGAGGGAAGACTCGCAGGAGTGCAAGGCCAGGTTCCAGCGCCTGGAGGCTGAGTGGACTGCACTAGTTCTTTGCCATGATGAAGTTTCACTGGAATGAGGCCCTCCAGCTCTTTGCCGCCAATGGCCCTCCCCCATGGTTTCTTCAGAACCATAAGTTTATATCTTATGGTTCTGAAGAAGCTGGCAGATGTTATCTCAGAACTATTGTACCATATCTTTCAAAAATCCTGGAACACTGGGGAATTCCCTGACAATTGGAAAAGAGTTGATGTGATTCCATCTTCAAAAAAGGGAGAAAAATAGACCCAGGGAACACAGCCTAACATCAATACCTGGGAAGATACTGGAAAAGATAATTAAAAAACAGATCTGCGAATATTTAGAAATAAAGTTATAACTAAAAGTCAGCATGAGTTTGGCAGATCATGCCAAATCAATCTTATTTCATTCTTTGACAAAGTGACTAAATTAGCAAAATGCTGTGGACATAGTATAATTAACCTTCAGCAATGCATTCAACAAAGTACATACAAATTATTTCTTAGTAAGCTAGAAAATGTGAAATAGATATCATACCACCAGATGGATTTGCAACTGTCTGACAAACCATATTCAAGGAGTTGTCATTAATGTTACCACATCTACATGGAAGGAAGGAAGCAGTGGGGTGCCACACAGGGTTGTCTTAGATCCAGTCCTCTTCAATATCTTCATAAATGACATAGATGAGGGAATAGAAAAGGAACTCATCAGATTTGCAGATAACAGTAACCTGGCAGAATAGCCAACACCCCAGAAGACAAGCTCAGGATCCAAAAAGAGCTTGACAGACTTGAACAATGGATCCTAACCAACAAAATGGAATTTAATGTGGAGAAAAACAATGTTTTACACTTAGGCAAGAAAAACCAAAGGTACAGATTAGGCAAAACCTGCCTCAAAAACAGTAAGTATGAGAGAGAACTTTGAGTCCTAATGGACAATCACTTAAAAATGACCAGCAGTATGCAGAAGCTGCCAAAAAAGCTGATACAATCCTAGGTTGTATAAACAGAAGCATAGAATCAAAATCACATGAAGTATTAGTACCACTTTATAAAGGCTAAGGTTACATCTAGAATACTGCATCCAGTTTTGATCACAACATTACAAAAAAGATGTTGAGACTCTGAAAAAAAGTGCAACTAAGACAATTAAAGGCCTGGAGACTAAAATATATGAAGAACGGTTGCAGAATTTGGGTTTGACTAATCTAGATAAAAGAAGGACTATGTTAGAGTTTGTAGCAAAAAATCAAGTCCAAAAAACACACAGATGACTGACTCAGCAGGATTCATTAAACTTATTTTTATATAAAATAAGTAAATGTACAATACCATGAGTAGATTCTTCATGGAGTAGTTACAAGCAAACACAAACAGAAGCAGACACGTTACAGCTCCAGTACAGAGCAAAACTCTAGTTTCAGTTTCAATTGTAAAGCACACAGAGCCAAACCACACCCAGGTTGTCAGCTCCCATTGGCTGGTCTGTTGCCATGCTTATTCACTTGCTGACTTTGTTAACTTCCAGTTAATGAATATACTCTGACACTTCTCCCTTCATAACTGGAAGAGACATAAAATCCAATTAACTTTATATTCTTCAGATATCTGTATTTGAAGACCCACATTCAAAGTTCCCTGAGAACTCTTTTACTAGGATACATCCTTTTGAATTAAACAATTATCATCCACAAATGCTAATAGTTGACAATTCCTACCTTATAACTTTCCAGTGTATATGCAACCATCAGCTTGCAATTCTTGAACCAAAGACCTTTCAATGCCTTATCTAAAGAAATATTCCAATTCCTGGCTAACTGCTCCAGCCCATAAATGCTCTTGTTCAATTTATACACCATGTTAGGCTTTTTATTTTCATATCCTGGTGCTTGAACCATTTCAATTTCTTCCTCTAATTCTGCATTGAGGTATGCAGTGCTATGTCAAAATGCCAAATTTTATGGCCATGTGCAGCTGCCAACACTAGTGCTAGTCTGATGTTTTCATCTTTACAGTTGGCATGAATACTTCATCATAGTGCACATTTTTCATCTTGAAAACCCTTGTGCCACTAACCTTGCTTTATATTGTATCTCATTATTCGGCAGTACTTTCTTTTTGTATACCCACTTGCATCCTACAGCTTTGCTACCCTGTGGCAAAGTCAGAAGTGTGAACACTTCATGTTCTCCCATGGATTTCATTTTCTTGTCCATGGTTTCTTTCCACTCGTTCAATTTTAGGTAATGCCAATACTTTCTTATAGTTTCTTGGCTTATACCATACATTATACACCTTCACTTTACTAGCAGAATACCTGTCAGGTGGAATCCCCTTGTTCCATCGCTCTGACCTGCATGGCATTGATTGCTCCTGCATTTCAATCTTCTATTTCTTCTTATCTTGTTCATCTTCTCCCCCCCCCCCCCCCCGAATGCTGACACCATCACTAAGTGAGTTACCATCACTAAGTGGATCACCGTCACTAGGTGAATCATTCCAGAACTTTACATCGATTCTGTTCCAGTTTTGCTCTGCAAAGCTAGCAGACCTTGAAATCACTATTCTTCTGCTCCCATTGCTAAAGCAATAGCTCTTTGAGCCTGGCTCATAGCCCATGAACCTGATATCAAGCTCTGGACAAGCCGCAACATGCACCGGAGTCCGACAATGATGTCAGGCAGTCGGAGGAACTGCTATTTACCTTGACGATGTCCCAGCCGCCCCTATGGAGATACTAGGATGATGTCATAAGGAGGTGACAGGGAGATAGCAGCTGATGATCGCACTAACTATGGAGAGACCAGGAGGCAACAAGGAGATTGCAGCAAGCTGGGAATGGGTGGCAGCTGCTGAATCTGGGACTGAAGGAGCAGTGGGTGATGTTTGGAGGAGAATAGCCATGGTGGTGGGTAATCTGGACACAATCACGGGATAATAAGGAAAGATAGTAAGCACACAGGTGAGGGGAGCTGCAGATAGGCAGATGTTAGTACAATGAAGTACCGGATATTAGGCAGATTAGATGAATGGGAGGGGCAGAACTAGGGTATTTAAAGCACTGAGAGGCAGTGGTTCTCAGTTCTGGCTTTATTTGGAAAAGTTCTTACTCGCTGTTGCATTGTTCTGATTGCTGGAACAAAGTGAAGATTACGCCAAAATGTGAGTCCTGACTGCTTTTTCCAGGTGGGAGACAAAGAGACCAAAAGCAGCAGAGACCTGAGCTTTCTAGCCCTTGGTTGTCTCTTTTTTCTAATTGCTTTTGGAATATGCATCCACACATTGCTTCCAAACATCCTTAAATGTTACAGAGATGGTTTTCTCCCATATAGCTCTGCATTAATGGAGGAAGTCCACAACCTATTAATTAAACAATTAGCAGTCAACATGGCTTCACCCCAATATGACCTGCTCAGATCAGAATCCTCTAGTAGCCTTACATCCTCTTACAAATCAAGAGTCCTTCATGGTTTGTAAGACATTCTGTCTCTCAGCAACACCATTCTCAACTGCTGGGTAAGGATTTGTACATCTCTGTTTTATTTCTAACTGTCCCAACCACTGTTGAAAACTTGCTGGCATGAATTCTGAACCTCTGTCAGTTTGCAGCTGACATATCTGTTATTTATTCCTTCTTTCTATGAAGCTTACTCATTGCTTAAATTTCTGTAGCACCTCTATTTTACTCTTTAGTAAATAGCAGAACCCAAACCTGTCTGTTGCCATGCTTACTCACTTACTGACTTTGTTAACCATGTATCTGCCAGTTAATGAACATACTCTGACAGACTAGAGGTGACAGGAGAGCAGTATTCCAGAATTTGAGAGGTTTCCATGAAGAGGAGGGGGTTGTCTTATTTACCAAAGCATCTGTAGGCAGGACAAGAAACAATGGATGGAAACTAATCAAGAAGAAAAGCAACCTGGAATTAAGGAGAAACTTCCTAACAGTAAGGACAATTAACCAGTGGAACAGCTGTCAGAAGTTGTAGATGCTTCATCACTGGAGGTTTGTAAGAAGAGACTGGGCAGCCACTTGTCTGAAATGATATAGGGTCTCCTGCTTGAGCAGGGGGTTGGACTGGAAGACTTCCAAGGTCCCTTCTATCTCTATTCTGATTGAGTAAAGTATAACAGGCTTCTGGAAAATAATAGCATTTCTCAGGAATTTGATAATGTATATTTTTATTTGGTGGAAATACATGAGCAGGAAAAAAGAAAAATACCATACATACTTCCCTTCACCATCTATTCCACATGCAAGCAATCTCCCCTGACCTTCTAGTAGACCCACTGAGAATGAAGTGCAGGATGAAACTGACAAAGTACTTAAATCATAAGAAAGCAATTCCCTAGACATTTAAAATATATTACAAAACAGGCAAAACAAAAGCGAAAAATCAAATATCTTGATAAATATTGTGAAAGGTACCATCTCTTCTCTGCTGGATTTTACACATCACCTAGAATGAACACTCCAGTCAACACATCTGCATATATTTCAAACACCAAGACTTTACTATAAATACTAGTATATTTACCCTTTTTTTTCCCTGTGACCATGTTATAAGTAAAATTTGGATATTATACTTGAGAAACTACAGAACCAGACTGTAGCCATTTTGTGTCCGTAGCCTGACCTTTTAAAAGGACAGAAAAGTTGAGAAATATGTTTTTGTGAAACAAATATGTTGGATTGCGAAGTTTGTCTTTGGCATAGGTTAGAGGACATTTGTGCTAGGGCACTCTGACATTATAAATGTCACCTTAAGGAATATTAATGTTTCCCTATAATTTTTCTGGAATGTGAAAAACAAGAATCTGAAAATATTGAAAGTTTTCCATGGAAGGTTGTATAATGTCCATATATGGAAAAAGGAAGCATTATGTAACCATGTGATTTGATAAACCTATATAAGCTGTATTCACTGAAAAGAGGGCGTCTCCTTCCTCTTAGAAAATGTTTCTTTTCTAGAGTGAACTGAGTCCAATACTGCAGTATTTTTGATAATAAAGCATCCTATAACTCAGATTATCAAAAGTCTGTTGTTTTCATTTGTGAATGCTTATAACAATTTTGGCGAGCCAGCAGGAGTTAGACGTTTTTTTCTTCCTTTGGATGGATTTTTCTGGACTGCAATGGCGCCTCTCCGCTGGATTTGTGGAGGCAGTTACTGGGTCTTCCGCCCAAGGGAGGGGAAATCGCTCTTAAAACCTTGACTGGTAATCTGGTTGTAGATGCTTGGAATGGCCGAAGTTTGGTGCACCAGGGGTCTCAGGTGAGCTGAATTTTAATTAGTAGCTTTTCACATTGTGTTGTAACATTTCCTAAATTGGAATGGGATTGTTTAGATGGGTCTGAAAATGATTTCTGTTTGACATGTGTATGAGTTTAAACTATTATTTTTTTCTTGTCTCTTTTCCCCACATATTTTGTGTTAAGGGGGGTTATAATGAGAACAAGATGTTTTTAAAGTTTCAGAGTTCTCTTTTGGAGAGCTGGTTCAGCTTTTGGCTGCTGGTATTGAAGTATTATTCCCTTGATACAGATGGTACTTTGTATGACTGGAATGGCTGAAATATGTTTGAAACAGTTCAAACTTTAGAGTGTGTATTGAAATGTGTATTGGTTTGAATGCCTTAAAAGCTGTGTTAAACAGTTAACTGTTGCATCTTTGTATTGTCTCTTTTAATGCTGTGTTGAAGAGTTAAAGATATTATGCCCGGGTGATTTATGTAGTTAGTATAAGGTATTAACAACTGATGTGCCAAGAGGGCAGAATCTGGTTAGAGTTTTTTTCGTAGATGGGTCAGTTTAGAGATGAATTGTCAGCTGAATTCTTGAATAGAATTAGAGTTAGTTTGAATAAGTGTTTTTTTTTTTCTTCAGAGAGACACCAGAATACTAAGCGTTAATGAAATTGTAGTTTGTGACAGAGGCCATGGAAGGTTTTTTTTTAAAGTTGTGATGAAATGAAATCTTGTCAGTGAAATATGTTTTCTGTGTTCGAAGCTGTTATGAAGCAAGAGAGAGACAGCAGAGATAAGTCAGATGGATTTGGACTTGTAATAGTTAATAATATCACAAGATTGGATCTTCATATTCATATTTATCTACTGGGAGTAGATGGAAGCATCCAGAAAAGGGGAGAGAATAGAATTTCTTTCCTGGAACAGAAATAGCTGCTGAAAAAAAGTAAGCAGTGTTTTGCTTGTGGCATTTTTTGAGAAAATTTGCCCGGATAAGCGGAGAAATGCAGCAGAGGCTGAATACCCTAATTGGAGATTAGGGGGGTCAAAAGCTTTTAACACTTGCGTCTCATCAGATGTAAAGGTGAGATTTGAGGAAACAGTTGTGGTTTCCTGATAGATACGTAGCCAGAATTTTCTTTTGGCCAGGTATGATGTATCTAGTGTTAAGGGAGAGCCTTTTGATGTTGCTAATGTTGAAGATGTGTCTCTAAAAGGAGAACAATCTGAAATAACATTGGATGCTATGTGTATACCTGAAGCAGGTATGGACCTTTTAGGATGAGATGCTTTGTCCTTATTAGGTTGTGCTTATCTTTCTGAAGATAAGTGTACTGTTCAGTTATTGACTAATGAACAGGAGAGATTTATAGATCCTGTTGTGTGGGAAGTAAAAGAGAATAGAGGTGTTTTGACTCTTACACTTGTGATATTAGTGATATTGAGCCAGTGAGGCGGAAGCAATGTGATATTTCCCTGGAAGGGAGATGTGGCTTGAACCTAGTGATAGAGTTCCTGTTAGGGGATGGGCTAATTGAGCCTGCGATGTTTCCGTACAATATATTCATATTGCCTGTAGAGAAACCTGATGGTTTTTGATGTCTAGTGGTTGGTTTCATATAATCACTTGGTGATTATTGTGCCAGAATCCCTATACGGTGTTAGGGGAATTCCATATGAATATAGGTATTTTAGTGTGATAGATTTGAAAGATTTTTTTTGGACTTGCCCAGTAGTGAGGATTGATCCAGATACACAGTATCAATGGTATCATTGACAGTATCAATGGTGTGTTTTACCAAGAGGGGTTCTAAGAAAGCCCTAGTTTGTTTGGACAAGCTTAGAGCATGTCCTTGGGGGTTTTGAACTGCCTGCGAGTATCAAGTTGTTACAATATGTAAATGATCTGTTGGTCTTAGATGAGAAGAAGAGAGATCTTGAGAAAGATGTGTAAATGCTTTGTTAGAGTTCTTAGGACAATAGGGCCTAAGAATTTTAAAGAAGGAATTGTAATCTATGGAGTCTGATTTAGGACATTTGATTAGGTATAGAGAATCAATCCAGAGAGAGGATTGAGAGGATAGTTAGATAATCTATGCTGAGAACTAAGAGAGCTCTTGTGTTGACTTTTTGTCTGAGTTTAAGGAAACCTTTCCATTTGTTTGTAGCTGTGGAAGAGGTATAGCTGAAGGTGTTTGTTCTAGCTCAAGTGTGAGCTGGGAAGCAGAGACTTATAGTTCTGTTGTTGGCTGACAATTGATGGATTTAATAGTGCTTTAATAGTTTTAGTGTTTTAATGCAGAAAGCATATGTGGCTTACGTATGTTAGATTTTTAAAGTAATTTTATTGTTAAGGAGATTTTTTTTTCAACTGACAGGAATTTAAATTAAGTTGAATTCCTTTTGAGAGAGAGACAGGAATGGAAGATATAGAACTATACATGCTTGTATTGAAGTTCTAGATTTACTGACAAAAGTGAGAGAGGATTTGGAAGATAGCCCAATAGAGGGAGGTATTAATTCATGTACTGATTGATCTTCTTGAAGTAAAGAATGCTTATCTGTTGAGTATTTTGCTTAGGTGTGTGAAGTGTTTGCTTTGGTGCAAGCTTCGATGCTTCTAGAAAATGAAGTGGGTATGTAGTGGCTGAAGTTATTGGCTAAGAGAAGTTTTCCAAAGAGATTTTGGGAAATAGGTTACCAGATGAGGCTTATGTATGTATATATATAAATGCATGTATGAGAGAAATACTGATGATGGTTTTAGTTCCTGTTTTGGAATGGGATGTAAAACCAGGTTTCCTTGATGAAGAAGAGAAACAGATGACGCTAGAGATGTGGAATATAGAGATTACATATAGTTAATAAGCCTATTATGAGGGACATAATAGAGAAGGTACATGAGGGTACTTATTAGGAAACACAAGTATTTGTGGCTCGTGTGAAGAGAAGATATGTTTGTAGAAGTATGTACACGATAGTTATGCAAGTGAGTAGAATATATATATATATTGTGTGAATGCATATACTCCTGATAGGAGGAAGAGATTTGGCTATTTGGCCATTTTAAAGAATGTGAGTTGCTTGTACTGTAATGTCAGTAGTGGGTACTTTGAAATATCTGTTGGTGGTTGTTGATCATTTGACTGAATGGCTGGAAGTTGTTCTGTGTGTGAGAGCAAATGCACAAATGACTGTGAAGTTAATATTGGAACAGATATATATAGATATAGGTATATAGATATGCACTGATAGTGCATTTATAATGATAGAGGTACACATTTTATTTTTCATGTGGTAAAAGGGTATAGGAAAGAATTGGAAATGGATTGGCAATAGATCTGTTGGGTTTTTTCCTCAGGTGGGGTGAAGAATGAGAACTATAAAACAATACATTAAAGAAATTAATGTTAGCAGTTCATTTATCCTGGATGAAATGTTTACCTCTAGCACTATTGTGAGTGTGTACTTGTTTGAGAAAAGATGTTGAAATTTCACTGTATGACATGATGTTTGGAATACCTTATACTGGAAGTGTGGGTATGTCTAGAATTGTACTTGAAGATATTTTATTTTATTAGAAAATATATACAGGGACTGTGCCAGTGTTTTTCTCTTTTAAGGTCTAGAGGACTTTTGGCACAAATACCACTGTTTGCTTTCCGAGTGCATGATTTTAAGAATGGAGACTGGGTCCTGATAAAGCAGTGGAGAGCTTTTGGGAACCTGAGGCCTATTTGGGAAGGACCATTATAAGTACTATTGACTACTGAGTCTGCTGTACGGACATGTGAGTGAGGCTGGACACATCATTGCGCACGGTCACTCATCATTGCGCACGGTCACTGCACATGGTCACTCAGGCCCTTGTCACCTCTCGCCTGGACTATTGTAATGCCCTCTACATGGGGCTCCCTATGGGGAGCACTCGGAGACTCCAACTGGTGCAGAATGCAGCCGCGCGGGTGATCATGGGGGCGTCACGTAGCACCCATGTGACGCCTCTCCTGCGCGAGCTGCATTGGTTGCCAGTGGCTCTCCGAGTTCGCTTTAAGGTTCTAGTTTTGACCTTTAGGGTGATCCATGGCATTGGGCCAGGTTATCTGCAGGACCGCATTCTACCAGTGATCTCCAGCAGGCCGGTGCGTTCGCACAGGGAGGGCCTTCTCCGGGTGCCGTCGGTCGCTATGTGTCGTCTGGCGGCCCCGAGGAGTAGGGCCTTCTCTGTGGGGGCCCCTGCCCTCTGGAATACCCTGCCACCTGAATTTCGTACCAGCACGGACCTGAGGGCCTTCAGGCATGCGTTGAAGACCTGGCTCTTTGAGCAGGCTGGCCTGGGCTGAGGTAGCTTTAAATTGTCTCCGAATTTTGGATTTTAATTGGGTTTTAAAGCTGGGGGGTGGGTTTTACTAATGTAATCAGCCAGTATTTAATTCTTTTTTAATTTTTGTATTGTCTTTTGGGGTTTGGATTTGGCTGTACACCGCCCTGAGTCCCTAGGGAGAAGGGCGGTATAGAAATTCTATAAAGAAAGAAGAAAGAAATACAGGGATTTGTGGATCCGGTTCCTGTTTCCAGTGGAAGCAAGCTTCGGAAAGACTGGATTTTTTATTTTCTATTTCTTTTAGATAGTGGGGATAGATAATTACATGTCTAGTTTAGCTTAAGTTTGTGGAACTTTGGGTGGAAGAATTGATTATTTGGTTGAATGTAATACATTTTTCTTTGTATTGTTGAGTATTTTAAGACATGAAATAATAGACTGTTGTACACAGGTATTGTATCCTCTGTGTGCGGAAGAAGATAAAGAAGTGGATGTAAGTCCCCAAAGACCGGTTGTAAGTTTTGAAGTGTAAAACTACATATGTTAAGGTGGGTGGGGGCCTAGTCCATTTGTGAATATGATGTGGATAGTGATTATTGCCTTATGTGAAGTAGGTATGGAGGCTTCTGAGATATTGCCTGGTTATTCATTAACATGGCAATGGTTATGTTTCCAAACTGAACCCGACAGTACTGAATATGAAGGGCAGATATCACTGACATAAATGAAACCTATGGCTGAGGTTGGAATCTGTATAAGATCCACCTTAGATGATGGTTTATATTTGAGGAAATATCTAGCATGTAACCGCACATATGACATATGATATGAGGACTTGTCTAAGAGGATGGAACAACTATATGATCGTTGTTTTGACCTGTATGGCAATTATTCTCCTTCCTATATGAGACTTAGAGCTCTGGAAGAAATGTTAATTATACCATTCATTGAATTAAGAAGTACTCAAAGAAGTTGATTTTTTTGTGTGACAGTTTAGTTAGTGCAAAATGTTCATTTACCTGGAAAGGTAGTTGTATAGTTAGATGTTTTGAGGTACCAAGAATTTTACAGAGAAGTGTAAGATACTGAAAGGAACAGAGCCTAATGTGAGAAGTGAAAATGTTGTTCTGGAATTAATGAGAGTAGCTTTGAATAGTTTTTCTTTTTGTGTGAAAGGAAAGACTACAGTTGCAGACATCATGTCTATTTGTTTTATAAAAGTTCCAGTGTCAGAATAATTTTTATGGCAGAATTTATCATGATGATATTTTGTATATTTGTAAAAGGTGATACTTTGTTTGGATTTTCTGTGAGGCCAACTAATGGACTAATCAGGAAAGCTGACAATTTTTCAGTTTATGATTGTATTAAGTATAAACATGCAGATGACAAAACAATTTATACTTCTGTACCTACTGAAGTTTTTTTTTAATTGAATGGAGGTTGAAGACGTAGGTGGAATGACACGTGTTTTATTTACCTAAAGGTTGGTTAATGTTTTGTAGAGCATATATATATACATTGATACCAATTAATACAATGGGTGTGCAATTGGTCGTTTAATGACTGTTATGGCAACTGCCCATACTAAGGATGAACATATGAAGAAATATAGAGGACAACGTTAGTGCTTAGTGATACTTCTTTTACAGACTGTAATGATATGTAAGTTGTGTTTCTGCTGTTGTAAGATTAAGAAACCTGAGGAAAAACGCAAGATATATAGTCAACAAGAAGTTAGGCTTATGTTGAGAGAGCTTGATGATCATTCTCTAGTATAAATTGGTAACAAAAGAAAGGGAGGAGTTGTTATAAGTAAAATTTGGATTTTATACTTGAGAAACTACAGAACCAAACTGTAGCCATTTTGTGTCCGTAGCCTGACCTTTTAAAAGGATAGAAAAGTTGAGAAATATGTTTTTGTGAAACAAATATGTTGGATTGCGAAGTTTGTCTTTGGCATAGGTTAGAGGACATTTGTGCTAGGGCACTCTGACATTATAAATGTCACCTTAAGGAATATTAATGTTTCCCTATAATTTTTCTGGAATGTGAAAAACAAGAATCTGAAAATATTGGAAGTTTTCCATGGAAGGTTGTATAACGTCCATATATGGAAAAAGGAAGTATTATGTAACCATGTGATTTGATAAACCTATATAAGCTGTATTCACTGAAAAGAGGGCGTCTCCTTCCTCTTAGAAAATGTTTCTTTTCTAAGTGAACTGAGTCCAATACTGCATATTTTCGATAATAAAGCATCCTATAACTCAGATTATCAAAAGTCTGTTGTTTTCATTTGTGAATGCTTATAACAGACCAAATTCAAGAGCTGTGTCATACATTACTCTGTCAAAAAAACACCCTCACTTCAAGCAGTTTTCTAGTGTGCTTCTTTGTGACCCAACTGGGACTTGAAACCAGAAATTTCTTCTGATAATTGGCAACCAGGATGGGATTCTGATATTAATCTGGCCAGTGGATGCAAACCAGGTAAAACTTCACTCAGCTACCAGCAGATCAATTTTTCTGGATGGTACTGTGCTGAAACTCTGCCCCTTTTGGCACAGGTAGTAAATGATGTCTTGGTTTTGGGCTAAATGTCTGCTTGAACCAGAGAACTTAGTTGATAAGTATCTCAAAAACATCATGTCTTCTGCCCAACAACTGACCATGTGTGTATGTCTCTCTCTTTTTATTCTTCCTGTTGATGACCAGGACCTGTATCCCATGTCATTCTCAGCCATACCAAAACCATGAATCAAGTCATGACTGGGAGATCTTGGAAAGCAAGGGAGATTGACAGGTTGCACAGGTCACAGAGGCTCCAAGAAATTTAATAAATGAGCTCCCATCCAAGCAATTGCTGGTTTAGTCATTGATTAAATCCAAAAAAGTGGGGGTGCCTATACTCCATTTAGAAGTCTTCCTCTTAGTGCTCAGTTATTGAAAATTGAAGATATGAAGAGAGCGATCATACTGCTCCAAAGAGAGCATTTGAAAACCCAAGCTGGATAAAGGTAGGGAAACTGCTTATTCCATTTAGGGAGTCTTCCTAGGTGTGTGCAATAACCCAAAGAAACAGAGACACATGTCAGGTAGGGGGGAAATGAAAAATTCTGTATCAGAAGTTTTGCCAGCTGGTGTGTTGGGAATGTTACTTGATGCATAGGATGGCAAAAACTTCCTATCCATCCAGGCATGAAAAGGGATCATGCCCAGCAAATATGTAAGGAATTGATGAAACTCAGGGACAAAGTTGGTAACCTAATCTGATGTAACAAATGTACTTTTAACTATAGAATACTAAAGACCTTAGGGCAAAAATTAACCTCCTCATCTCCCATATTGGAATTGCAGGGCAGGACTTTATGACCCAGCAACCACAACTCCTAGAATGGACCCCACTACACTGCTACCTCTTGCCCTGGTGGTATGGACTGCAGACAAGTCAACACAAATGACCAAGACGGGGAAACTAGAGGCAAAATCATTGCACCTTCTTCACCTATGCCCGGCTCAGCCCAAGGACAATTTAAACCTGTCTCCACTCACACTCTTTATTTATTTATTTTTATTTATTTATTTGATTTGTCAATCACTTACAAGATAATAGGTATAAGTATATACATAGTTATGAATACATGAAATGAGTACATATAAGAAAAATAAAAGAAACAATAGGACAGGGACAGTAGGCACGTTCGTGCACTTATGCACGCCCCCTACAGACCTCTTAGGAAAGGGATGAGGTCAATAGTAGACAGTCTAAGGTTAAAGTTTTTAGGGTTTGGGGAAGAAACCACAGTCAGGTAGAGTTTTCCAGACATTGACCACTCTGTTGCTGAAGTCGTATTTCCTGCAATCAAGTTTGGTGCGGTTAACCTTGAGTTTGTATCTATTGTGTGCTCTTGTGTTGTTATGGTTGAAGCTGAAGTATTCATTGACAGGTAAGTCATTGCAATGTATGATTTTATATACCATACTTAGATCAGACCGAAGATGGCGTAATTCAAGGTTTTTCTCTTCTCACCATTTGATCTAGTAATCTGAAAGAAGCATATCCTTTTTTCCCAATTGGATCCTCATGCAGTCATTAGGACTCTACAATATATAACAGAGAATTTTAACCCTTCATGGGATATATGTTACAACTTTTCAAGAAGTATAAGCTTCTGAAATAGTTTTAAAAGACCACAAACTGATTTTGTTATGAACACCTAAATATGCACAATAAAAAAGATCAGAATATCCTGGCACCAATCGGCAAATGATATCAGGAATCACTTCCAAACTATAGAATCTAATTTATCATTATTGAAAATTCATGAGTTGTGATGAATTGCCAACTTTGTACATGACCAGAGAAAGAAATTGAAGAAGGAAGATTGGGACAGAAAAGAGGAAAAGGAGAAGAGACAGTAGGAACAGAAAAGAAGAATAGAGAGGCAAGATCTGAGGGTGTTCAACAATCTGTAGTCTTAACACAACCATGCTATTCTACCAGTTAATAAGAAACAAGCTTACTAACCTGTTATACCAATATTTTCAGTAAATTTCAAAATTTTGCAGAGAAACATCAGTTATCATTTTCTGACATATCATTAAAACAAGTTTAAAAATAGCACACTGTTAAAACAATTTCTGAAAGTTTGATTGCAGAATAATTTGGAAACTGCTGCATTATTCTTTCCATATTCTTGTTACCTATGCCTTAAAATATAGGACATTTCAAAAATGTGTTGCAATCAAACCTTGAAAATATCCATCTACAACTTGGCAGGTTTGATAACTCTAAAGAACTGATTGCCTTTTCTTTTTTATTCCATTTTGCCAAAAAAAAGTAAATCAGGCAACAAGGATTATGATATTTCTTCATGATCATTGATAGATCAATATTTTTTCAAATTAAATTATCATAGTTTGAATTGAATCAGCTTAATTTCAGATCACAGCCTTTAAACAAATCATATCATCTTTGAATATTAAATTTCCAATGTGAACCAAATAGGCACTGATCACACAAGCAACAACTCAATTACCATATGGGGAAATTGAATAATATGGGGTGGGAAAGGGATATTAAATTTACATTGGGGAATACGAATAATTCTCAATTAATTTTGAGAGCTGATGATATTACTGTAAAATCACTTCTATCATTGAAATACATACATACATACATACATACATACATACATACATACATACATACATTTAAACTCTTCCTTAGTGCGTGCTTTATTGAGTCAGTTTCACAAGTCAGCTAGGGCAATAATCATGATAATATGTACTCTATCTGTTTCTTTTTGATGATTCTCCTAGAAATTTTAAAAGACATTTTAAAGGACAAGTGAGATAGGTAGGTCAAAGGCATGATTATTCAAGTGATGATATAATGAGAGATTCAGCATGAACTAGCTGCATAAAGGGTTATTAAATATTTTCTTTGTACTGCTCATCAGAGTTTTCAAAGTAATTCAAAATATTTTACTCATTTTTTGTTATTTTGGTAATTTAGAAAAACATCATGCTTTGTCTAATCTTAACATACCATGAATTAAAATAAAACTATTTCTCCAATATTGTAATTCTTTACAATATTCCCTTTGATCACACCATCATTTGATCTTCCTCCATAGGATCACCTTTTGCTCTTAGGTATTCATAACTCTCTAAAATGCTCCAAGAAAATTTCCATATCCGACATTTTGTTCTCCAAACCAAACAATATGTAATCGATTCTCTCTATTTTCCTTCATCCCTTTACCAGTCCTTTAATCATTACAGATGTCTGAAGCCTCTCCAACTTTCTGTCAGATTGAACCACATACAATGAAATGGTAAGTATCACAATAATTTTACATTTTAAATTCCAGAGCCTCATCAGTTATTGGAGTTATTCTGCTTCAGTTTTTCATGGTAGAACAACAGAGACTGGAGCAGAGATGGTATTCAGCAGATTCTGACCAGTTCTGGAGAATTGGTAGCAAACAATTTTGAGTAGTTTGGAGAACTGACAAATCCCACCTCTGACTGGAGATTTTACAGTATCCTTCCCCTACCATGCCCACCAAACCATGCTCACAGAACTGGTAGTAAAAAAAATTGAATCCCACCACTGGACTGGACTGTTTCATTGTGTAACAAAGGAGGAGATCAATTGGAAGTTGGTGTATGTTACATTCAGGGATGGGATGCTGCCAGTATAACAACCAGTTCACCACTTCATGTGCGCAGACACACACGCACATGTAAACAGCAATGCAAAAATCCTTATCTGCTATGTTACTTCAGGGGAGTAACACAACTGAGGAGCGGCAATTTGTTCCTTTGCACCAATCAGCTGGGACAATAAAGGTCAGTATAGCACAGATACAGTACATCACAGGTATAGTACATCGCAGGTATAGGGCAACACAGATACAGGGCAACATGGATATAGGGCAATACAACGCAGGGGTAGACAGATGGGCAGGCCCACCTGATCATCAGAAAGAACCAGTTTGCTCCCAACTGATCTTCAGAGCTAGGGACTCGGCCAAACCAGTCTGAACTGGCAGAATCTTACCCTTGGTTATATTCAAATAGATAAACAGGTACCCATTTTGTGGGGGCAGGGAGAAATGGTTCTTTGAGCAACAGTATGAATTTGACTAATACTAGATCAAATGCAACATCCAAATGTGAGGTGATATTAGTGGTGGGAAAAGTCGTAGATTGTCTGCAGAATATCATCAAGCTTCTGAGTATAGAACTACTGCAGTTTGCCCCCATATTCTGGATAATGTGGAACTGCTATCCTACCCAGATGTAGAGATATTAAATTCCTAGTCCCTAAAGTCCCATATATTCATAGCCACTCAGTTTTACTGGGGTTCAGTCAGAGTCTGTTGTCTCACATCCAGATCCCCATAGTACTATGAAAAGGCAGCAACAGCAACACTTGTGACCTGGCATGGCAATATAAAGTTGAGAATCATCGATGTTCTGAGGGTATTTCCTCCCATGGTAATAGATGGGAATAAGCTGTTAACAATCCTTACATGGTTTGTTTTTTGTTTCTGCTGATGGAACAATTGGTTAGCATGAGTTTGCTTTCAATAAATTTGGTTTTCTTATTTTTTCATAATTTCTTCTGCTCATGAACATATCCAGGAAGGATAGTATAGGATTTTCATATTATTTTATACATTTTGTTTCTTTAAAAATATATTATTTTATATGCATACTTTAATTGTCCCTTCTTTATTATGACAAAGGGGTTTTTACATCTTGGATAATATGTGTGAAAATGCTATGGTTCTAGATGTTGCATCACATTGTCAGTTATGAATTCTGACAGTAGTTATTTGATTGATTGAATTGCTTGAATATTTTATTTAGCCAAATATTTTAAACATACAAGAATTAGACACACAATCACACAATGATTAGATACATACAATTGTCTCCAGAATTGGATTCAATGGAAATTACTCTGATTTGTTGGTAAATTGTCCATTGAGCTTAAAATAAATAATAAGACAAAGGACAATGGTCTGGAGATTCAGCCTTAGTGTATTCTGATTAGTGTGTAATGCAATCATGCTGTAATGGATTTCTTTGCTAGTCGTGGATCTGCTATATGGCTATGAAAATTGCTATGACATTAAATGAAACCACAATTTCACCCTCTGTTATTCTTAGATTTTTGATTTTCTGGAAGCATTGTAGGGGTGAATTGATAAAGAGTATTTGCTCCCATATATTAGAGGTCCACATTTTTAGTGTGTTTCTTGTGTATGTTTTATGTTGGAATCCCTGGTATTAATACAATTGGATGAAGTAATATGTTGGGCTTCTGTATTTTTGAGCATGCATATAAATGTGGGTGAACTATTCATCTTCTATCTTCTTTAGTGATTTGTCCTTCCTTGGTCAGATCATTGAAGCTTTTCCTGATCTGGTTGATCCATATTGATTTACTATTTATATGATTTTCTTGGTTCCCCAATAATTCTTTGGTTTTCTTATGTATTTGTTTTATTAATTTATTTTTCACATTTCTGTATCACCCATTTCCCTCAAAGAGGGAGGTAAATAAATAAAATTTTAATTTGTCTTAAAGATGTGATTTTGATGGTGGTTGTCAACATCTTTATATGTTCTGGACTCATGGTTTTTATTAATTAATATATTATTTTAATTAATTAAATTAAATTAATCAAATTTTAATTTAATTTTAATTAATTAATACATGATTTGTATTAATTGCTTTTTGAAGATGTCAATGACGAGCTGGTATTTATAATTCTAAGATGAACACCTGGTATACACAATTTTTTTGATTGCTTTGTTTCCATCCAACTGCTCATCAAGTCACTGTCTTTTTCACTTCAACTTTTATTATTAATAGAAGTGAAGCTTTAAAGTGTGTCAAATTGGGTGGATACTTCAATGTTCTCTCAATGTGTGGGCAAAATATATTTAACAGATTCTTCAAAATGATCTAAAATTTTCATGGAACTAGAAAACAAGAATACCATGTGTTTTGCAGCTGTAAAAGGCCATTTCTTTTTACAGATCTTTTTTCCTTAGAAAATTGTATTTCCTTGTAAACTCTGCTTCTGGATATCCAGAAGGCTGTCATTTTTCCCTCAGGAGGCAAAAGAGATTTAGTTGCCTCAGAAAATATTATAACATAATTTAAAATACAGAAAAGGAATAGTTTCTGAAGGATACCCTTTTCTCATTTGTGGCCAAAATAGATGATATAAGAATAATTTTTAAAAAGTGACAGTAATGGCAAGAAAAGGGTCATTTCTACATCATTGTGTGCAGAAAGTAGATGCAGTTGAGTATTGAATTGGTGAATGAGTATAATCTAGACTAGATTCCAATGTAGTGGTTTTTGTATTCATTAAAAAGCTTCAAGTTCCAAGAATAAAAGTTTTATGAGAAAAACAGTACTTCAGTTTTAATAGTGGGCCTGAAGTCATGCATTTCAATATAATTTAAAAGACTTAATAATTAAATATAATTATACAAATAATTAAATTTGCATCCATCAAAGAAAGCGACTGAGTTACTCGGCATTAAATTCACAGATTTCCTGGATAAACATTTAAACTGAACAGCGGGGACAGAGAATTAATGGATTCAGAACATTTCTGTCCCCAGCAACCTAAAACTAATAAAGATATCAGAGCATGCAAAATAGATGTTTGTGCAGGTAAGATTATCAACATTGATGCCAACTAAAACCAAGCATTTAATAGTGAGTGCCATACCGTATGCATTAATCAAACAGATGGCAAGAAAGTAGGGACAGGCAGGCACAACACAGGTTATATAGACAGTAAACAGTGTCAGACATAAAGATCTCAAGTGTATATATACAAATGTAACAAACAGGGTGAACTCGAACTATGAATACATGAAGGTAAATATGATATAGTTGAAATAACAGAGACTTGGTGGGATGAAACCCATGACTGGAACATACTGGTAGAAGGATACACTATTCAAAAAAAAACCAGACCCCATAAAAGAGGAGGTGGAGTTGCACTGTATGTAAAGGACCACTATATTGCTACAGCAATGCATGAAACCAAAAATGAAAACCTCCTAGAATGCATATGGGTCAATATAAAAGAAAAAAAAGAACGACATGGCCATAGGTGTGTATTACAGGCCACTGAATGAAGCAGAAAAAATAGATGTCCTTTTTGCCAACTAACAAACTAACAAACATATGCAGGAAACACACAACAATAATAATGGAAGACTTCAATTATCCTGATATCAATTGGAAAACTAATTCTGCAACAAGTGAGAAATCAAATAAGTTCCTAACCAACCTAGCTGACAACTTTGTTGTCAAAAAGGTAGAGGGTGATACTAGAGGGACAGCCATACTGGACTTAATTCTTACAACATCAATAGCCTAACATCAATACCCAGGAAAATGCTAGAAAAGATAATAAAAAAACAGATCTGCTAACATCTAGAAACAAGTAAAGTAATAACTAGCAGTCAGCACAGGTTTGTTAAGAACGGATCATACCAAACCAATCTTCTTTCATTCTTCAATGCAGTGACTAAATTAATAGACCAGCAAAATACTGTGGATATAATATATTTAGATTTCAGCAAGGCATTCGACAAAGTAGACCACAACCTACTTCTTAGTAAGCTAGAAAAAAATGAAATAGATAGCACCACCACTAGATGAACTCGCAACTGGCTGGCGAACCATACTCAACGAGTAGTCCTTAATGGGTCTAAGTCTACATGGAGGGAAGTAAGCAGTGGGGTGCCACAAGGTTTCGTCTTAGGCCCAGTACTCTTCAATATCTTCATTAACTACTTAGATGAGGGAATAGAAGGGGAACTTACCAAATTTGCAGATGATACTAAGCTGGCAGGAAGAGCTAACTCCCAAGAAGATAGGCTCAAGATCCACATGGATCTTGATAGACTAGAACATTGGGCCGTATCTAACAAAATGAAATTCAATGTAGAGAAAAATTAAGTCCTACACTTAGACAAGAAAAACCAAAAGTACACATATAGATTGGGTGAAACCAGGCTCAAAAGCAGTAAATGTGAGTGGGAACTTGGAGTCTTAGTGAACAACCAGGTAAATATGAGCCAGCAGTGTGCAGCAGCAGCCAAAAAAGCTAATGCAATCCTAAATTGTATTAACAGAGGGATACAATCAAGATCAAGGGAAGTACTAATACCACTCTATAAAGCCTTAGTAAGACCACACCTAGAGTACTGCATCCAGTTTTGGTCACCACATTATAAAAAAGATGTTGAGACTCTAGAAAAAGTACAGAGAAGAGCAACCAGGATGATTAGGAGGCTAAAACATACAATGAACAGTTGCAGGAACTGGGCTTGGCTAGTAAAGAGAAGGACCAGGGGAGACATGATAGCAGTGTTCCAATATTTGAGGGGCTGTCACAGGGAGGAAGGGGTCAAGCTATTTTCTAAAGTGCCTGTAGGCCAGACAAGGAATAATGGATGGAAACTGAACAAGGGGAGATTTAACCTGGAAATAAGGAGAAACTTTCTGACAGTGAGAACAATCACCCAATGGAACAGCTTGGCCTCAGAAGTTGTGGGAGTGCCATCACTTGAGACTTTCAAGAAGAGATTGGACTGCCATTTGTCAGAAATGGTGTAGGGTCTCCCGCTTGGGTGGCGGGGGGTTGGACTAGATGACCTACAAGGTCCTTTCCAACTCTGATTATCTGTTAAATCTGTTAAATATCACACATACAGATATATATAAATAAGAGTTCAAATTGTTAATATAACTATGTGGCTGCTTCTATAAATATGGACCGTGGGAATCTATACTTTTTTTTTTTTTTTGCTTTTCTTGTTGACAATCATTACGTTTGGGGTATTATATGGCAGATGACTGTCTGTTTGAATTCTAATGTTTTTTTTTTTCATTTTCTATTACTTTATTTTATGGTCCCACCAATTTTTGCTTGCAGGTAAATGGTATTTTTTGCAGACCTTCCCATGCATCATCATCGCTATTTTGTCATGCTGTTGTTAATAGTTAGTCTCTGTGATCTACTCACTTTGTAATTTACATACATGACCTTTGCGATCATATTAAAAGCAACTGTGTCCTCTTTGCTAATGATGTAAAACTATTTAACACCATTGAGAATTCTGCTGCCTACAAAGCGACCTTGATTATGTGTCAGAATGGTCGAACAATTGGCAACTTCAAATCTCAACCAACAAATACTCTGTCTTACACATTGGCAACAGAAACCAGAACACTAAATACAAACTGGGGGGATACAACCTCATAGACGACCCTCACTCTCTCAAGGACTAGGAGTACTCATTTCAAAAGATGTAAGCCCAGAGCTCACTGTAACAGTACTGCCAAAAAGGCATTAAGAGTTGTTAACCTAATTTTGTGAAGGTTCTTCTCTGGTAACATTTAACTGCAAACCAGGGCATACAAAACCTTTGCCAGACCAGTTCTCAAATACAGCTCATCTGCCTGAAATCCACACTGTATAATAGGCAGTAATTGAACGAGTCCAGTGATATTTCACGAGAAGAGTACTCCTCTCCTCAATTCGCAATAGAATACCTTATGCTACTATGCCTGAAATTTTGAACCTAGACAACTTAGAACTACACCGCCTAAGGTCTGAGCCAAGTTTAGTATACAAAACTGTCTGTTACAACATCCTACTTGACAATGACTTCTTCAGCTTCAACTACAATAACACACGGGCAAATAACAGATATAAACTCAAAGTAAACCGCTCCAAACTTGATTGCAGAAAGTGCAACTTCAGCAACAGAGTGGTCAATGCCTGGAACTCACTACCTGACGCTGTTGTTACATCCTCAAACCCCCAAAACTTTAGCCTTATACTGTCTACTGTGGACCACACTCCATTCCTAAGAGGTCTGTAAGGGGGTATGCATAAGCGCACCAGTGTGCCTACTGTTCCTGTCCTACTGTTCCCATTTATTCGTACTCATTTATTTTGTATATACTTATACCAGTTTATACTTATATGTTTATATGCTATGCTCATACTTGTTTTCTCGTACATGCTTGACAACTTAAATAAATAAATAAATAAATAAATAAATAAATAAATAAATAAATAAATAAATAAATACTAGTCAAGTTGTCTACTGTTTCTTCAACTTCTTTGCATAGGCGGCTGTTACTATCTGTTGCTATCTTCTTGATTTTGCGCATTTGTTCTATGCATTTGTTTTTAAGAGTTGGTCTTATGCAGCCAGAATTCCCCTCTGCTTTTTCTTCAATTTTTCTGTTCTTAGTTATTGGTAGGTATTATTATTTGCTTTGTGTGCTATTTTTAATGTATTTTAATGTATCTCCTTGAAATATCTCTCTTTTGATATTAACCTCTCTAAGCCAAATTTATTTACTCACCATTTCACAATTTGAAGTGACTCTGAGTGGATTACAGTAAAAAAGAATGGAAAATTATTCCCATGGCAATAAAAAATCCACTTTTTACTCCAAGTTACAATCTAAAGGAAAATTGGTAAAAATTATGTTACACATAGTATACAACTTTGTCAGTAATCTCCAAGATAAAATAGATTGCATAGTAATACATGTTGGAAATGAAATAGAAAGAACATGTTATCACAAATGGCAGACATATAAAAAGGTATAGGAATATGTAAAGTAATATGCAACAAATTTTGGAAATTTAATTTACAACAATTCATTTAATGACCATTCAAAGTTACAATGGCACTGTTACCTTAAACTTTATGATTAACATTTTAACATTCACATTTTATAAAACATAGTTAACTTTACATAAACTTTTTCTTTATCTTTAAAGATTGTCTAAATTTTGGTTTGGTTTGGTTCTGCGACCCAACAACACAGACACAGACTTCAGAGAGTAATTAGGACTGAGAAAAAACAATTACTAACCAACCTGCCTTCCATCAAGGACCTGTATACTGCACAAATCAAAAAGAGGGCTGTGAAAATATTTACAAACCCCTCACATCCTGGACATAAATTGTTTCAACTCCTACCCTCAAAATGACACAATAGAGCACTGCACACCAGAACAACTAGACACAAGAACAGTTTTTTCCTGAATGCCATCAGTCTGCTAAATAAATAATTCCCTCAACACTGTCCAATTATTTACAAAGCCTGGACTATTACTATAAATCTTCTCATCACTCCTTATCACCCATCTCCTCCCACTTGTGACTGTATGATTGTAACTTTGTCACTTGTATCCTTACAATTTATATTGACTATTCCCTAGTACGATTTGATTGCTTATTGTGACCCTATGACTGTTATTAAGTGTTGTACCTTATGTTGTACTCTTGACGAATATATCTTTAGATACATTAGAGGACTTGTATCTATTAGCTAAGGGCTATGAATCCTGAGCTGCCATATTTAAAACTAATACCAGCCCTTCTATCCCAACCTCCGCTCACATTTATGTTACGCAAATAACAATGCTTTCCTACCTTGCAAGGTTATTGAGATATTTCTGAAGTGCTATAATAAGGGTAGATAATGTTGTTCATTTATTCAGTAAGATTTAATATAAGAGACAGTGGCTTAAACTGCTATTTCAAACATATTTTCCTAAGGGAGACCCCAGCCTAGTTGAAAATTACAGACCAATCTCTTTATGCTGTGTCACCTGTAAAGTCATGGAATCAATTATTAACCAATCCATCATCCTCCACTTAGAAACAAACAACCTACTCTCTAATAAACAATTTAGTTTCAGGAAAAAACTATCATGTAATCTGCAACTCTTACACTGCAAAAACATATGCACTACACAACTTGATCAGAGCAAAGCAATAGACACAATCTACATAGACTTCTGTAAAGCCTTTGATTCAGTGGTACACGACAAACTACTCCTAAAATTAAAATCTTACAGTATCTCTGAACACCTGCATAACTGGATAGAAACATTCCTGTCAAACAGACAACAAATGATCAAAATTGGGAGCGTCCTATCAAATTCTGTACCTGTCAATAGTGGTGTCCCCCAAGGCAGTGTTCTAGGACCAACTCTTTTCATACATAAATGACCTCTGTGATCATATCAAGAGCAATTGCATTCTCTTCGCTGATGATGTAAAGCTATTCAACACCACAGACAATACTGCTAGCCTTCAAAATGACCTTGATTATGTATCAGAATGGTCAAACAAATGGTAACTTCAAATCTCAACAAATAAATGCTCTGTCCTACATGCAAAAAAAAATCAGAAAATAAAATACAGGCTGAATAGTTAAGACCTTGCTGATGATCCAAACTCTATCAAGGATCTTGGAATACTCATCTCAAATGACCTAAGTGCTAGAGCCCACTGTAACTATATAGCCAAAAGGGCGTTAAGAGTTGTTAACTTAATCTTACGTAGCTTTTTCTCTGGTAATATTACACTAATAACTAGAGCATACAAAACATTTGCTAGACCAATACTCTAATACAGCTCGTCAGTCCAGAACCCACATTACATATCTGATATTAATACAGTTGAGAAAGTCCAGAAATATTTCACAAGAAGAGTTCTCCACTCCTCTATTCGTTGCAGAATACCTTATGCCACCAGACTCGAAATTCTAGACCTAGACAACCTAGAACTACGCCGCCTTCGGTCTGATCTAAGTATAGTATATAAAATCATGCATTGCAATGTCCTACCTGTCAATGAATACTTCAACTTCAACCATAACAACACAAGAGCACACAATAGATACAAACTCAAGGTTAATCACACCAAACATGATTGCAGGAAATACGACTTCAGCAACAGAGTGGTCAATGTCTGGAATATTCTACATGACTCTGTGGTTTCTTCTCCAAACCCCAAAAACTTTAACCTTAGACTGTCTACTATTGACTTGCTCTTTCCTAAGAGGTCTGTAGGGGGAGTGCATAAGCACACCAATGTGCCTACCATCCCTGTCCTATTGTTTCTTTTATTTTTCTTACATGTATCCATGTATTCATACTTACTTATACCTATTATTTTGTAAACAATTGACAAATAAATAAATAAAAATAAATATATCTACACTGAATAATACTGTCCATATTCATATTATTGATACTTGCATAGTACTTACCTTGATATATATATATATATATATATATATATATATATATATATATATATATATATATATATATATATATATTTGTTTTCGGAGATTTTCGCGGGTATTTGTATGTGGATCTTTGGTTCTTCGGGTTTTCTCCTGTGTAGAATTGGAAATATCTAGGCGACGTTTCGATGAAGTCTCATTCATCATCTTCAGGCTTGTGTCTTCGGACTTGTGCTTCTCAGAGTAATGTGAGCTTGCAGCTGCTTCTTCCTTTTAACTACTAGTGGGGGTGTGACTTGATTGGGTGGGGGCTTGGCTGTGTTCTGATTGGGTGGGGGTGTGTTCTCATTGGTTGGGGGTTTGGCTGTGTTCTGATTGGTTGGGGGGTTGGCTGTGTTCTGATTGGTTGGGGGTGTGTTCTGTTCTGGTGGGGGTTTGGTTGTACTCAGATTAGTCTCAGTTGCTGGGGGATTTGAGCTGGTGAGCTGTGATCCTGTTGTTTGGCTTCACGTTTGTGGTCGTGCCACATCTTCATGGTGGGCGTCAGTTCCCTTCATGTATGGGTTGGGGGGGGGGTTGAAGCAGGTAGTGATGCAGCTGTCATCACAAACCTTTACATGGAACACTTTGAAACACAAGCTCTAGAAAAATATGATCACAAACCCAAACTCTGGCTTAGATACGTAGATGACACCTTCATAATCTGGCCACACAGGAAAGAAAAACTGAACAACTTCCTCACACACCTCAACAGCCTACACCCCAAAATACAATTCACCATGGAAACAGAAGCTAACAATCAACTTTCCTTCCTAGATGTCTTAGTATACAAAAAATCCAATGGCTCCCTAGGACACACCATCTACCAGAAGAAAACACATACAAACCGCTATCTACACGCACTCTCACACCACCACCCAGCACAGATCAATTCCGTAGCTGAGACACTCATCTCCAGAACAAAATGCTTAGCCGATGAACAACACCTAAAAACCGAACTACACACTCTCACTAACGTACTAACAGCTAATGGATTCCAAAGAAGGAAGATTACTCACCTAATCCAAAAAGAAACCCCAACCAAAATCCAAGACAGAGAAAAAGAAAATGGCAAAGCCCTCCCCCCATATATAAAAGGCACTACAGACAAAATCAGCAAGATCCTCCAAAAACACAACATTAAAACAGCATTCTGCGCAAACGGAAAAATATCCACCATCCTAAGAAACCCTAAAGACAAAATTGAGTTAGAAAACCAAGGAGTATACGAAATCCCATGCACCTCCTGCCCCACCACATACATTGGACAAACTAACAGAAGAATAAGTGCACGCATTGAAGAACACAAGAACTCAATCAAAAAAGAAGAACCGACCTCTTCCCTGGTCCAACACCTCAAAGCCACAGGAAATAAGATTAGCTTTAAAAATACCAGAACTATCGCCAAAACTGAACACTTCAACAACAGAATAATCAGAGAAGCCATAGAGATAGAAAAACGCCCACACAGCATGAATAAACGAGATGACACCTCCCGCCTACCAGCCATTTGGAAACCCACCCTCATTAACAAACGAGTACCTAACATAAAGAAGGACACCAGACCCACACCCACGAGGGCCACACAAGAAACTACCACCACACTTACACGCAG
This sequence comes from Bungarus multicinctus, assembly GCA_023653725.1. NCBI lineage: Eukaryota > Metazoa > Chordata > Lepidosauria > Squamata > Elapidae > Bungarus > Bungarus multicinctus. The sequence continues at coordinate 68,239,751 of CM042840.1, forward strand.
AAAGCAGACTCACACCCACACAGAAGATGAAACATGACCACGGACCAGAAGCCGTACCACAGCTGCATCACTACCTGCTTCAAACCTCCCCAACCCATACATGAAGGGAACTGACGCCCACCATGAAGATGTGGCATGACCACAAACGCGAAGCCAAACAACAGGATCACAGCTCACCAGTTCAAATCCCCAGCAACTGAGACTAACCTGAGTACAATCAAACCCCCACCAGAACAGAACACACCTCCAGCCAATCAGAACACAGCCAACCCCCTTATTAGCTGATAAGGATAGAGCCAGGTGGTGTAGTGGCAATTACAATTGCCTCACATGTAATACTTCCCTAGTTCGAATCCCAGTAAGGGTATGGCTAGCTGAAGAGAGCTAACTAGCTCGAAATAGATCTATACTAGTCTCCCTTATTATTTAAATTATCAGCTTAAAAACCTTGCACACATGTAAACAAAAGACAACGAAACAAATAGCTTTCTGTCGGTATGGTCTCTGGTGATGAGCCGAAAGACAGAAAAGAAAAGCAGTATGCTTTCTCCCTTAATTGGGGCTTAACAGGGTGTTGTAACACAAAGTATATACTTATTCCCCTGCCTTAGCTGATAAGGATAGAGCCAGGTGGTGTAGTGGCAATTACAACTGCCTCACATGTAATACTTCCCTGGTTCGAATCCCAGTAAGGGTATGGCTAGCTGAAGAGAGCTAACTAGCTCGAAATAGATCTATCCTAGTCTCCCTTATTTATTATTTAAATTATCAGCTTAAAAACCTTACACACACACACACACACACACACATATATATATATACCAAAGATCCACATACAAATACCCACGAAAACCTCCGAAAACAAATATATGTGTGTATGTGTATGTGTGTGTGTGTGTATCTTTGGTTCTTCGGGTTTTCTCCCGTGTAGAATTGGAAGTATCTAGGTGACAAGGCCGAAGACACAAGCCTGAAGATGATGAATGAGACTTCATCGAAAAGTCGCCTAGATACTTCCAATTCTACGCAGGAGAAAACCCGAAGAACCAAAGATCCACATACAAATACCTGCAAAAACCTCCGAAAACACACACACACACACACACACACACACACACACACACACACACACACACACACACACACACACATATATATATATATATATATATATATATATATATATATATATATATATATGTGTGTGTGTGTAAGGTTTTTAAGCTGATAAAGGCAACGAAACAAATAGCTTTCTGTCGGTATGGTCTCTGGTGATGAGCCGAAAGACAGAAAAGAAAGCAGTATGCTTTCTCCCTTAATTGGGGCTTAACAGGGTGTTGTAATACAAAGTATATATATATATATATATATATATATGCTTGAATTATATGTGCATATAATTAAATTATTTTGCATTGTTTTTCTAAAGTGAAACAGAATAGATGCAGGATAGAGATGAACAATATATTTATGCAGAAAATAATTTTCCAGTTTCAACTTAAAAAATGATGTTTAGGTGGAGTTGTTGTTTCTTCATCAAACAGCCAAAGCTTAAACCTTTTATGACCTTCAAGTGCTCCACGTAATTATCATGATTAAAGACCAGCATGATTTCAGTGATGAAAAGCAAAACCACAAATTCCCAAGGATTACATAGTTTGCAGAATTCAAATGATTATTTGTGTTGCTTTAATTATTTTTCTACTATTATTCTATGACTTAGATTTGGGTCACTGCTCATAATAGATTATCAGGTCATATGGTAACTGTAAATCATTGCAGAGATTTTCAGTAAAAGATAAGGCTCATTTCGAACATATAATGCTTTGATGGCAATTTTTTTGCAGAATGATTATCTTATTCAGTAATACTGGTTTACATTAAAATGCAGCAAAAGTCAGCACTAGTTCAGCATTTCTAATTCATCTAAAACATCTATTTATCATCAGAAGTGTATCCAAACTTTTTCTTAATGTAAATTTGGATGGATGAGGACATTAATTATTGCACTGGGGAAGAAGAGAACCAAGTATTTGCTGTCTCCCACTTTCCTGATCTACCTTGACCCTTTTAAATCTATACTTCACTTAAAGTAAAATATGTGTTTACTGTCAAGGACAACTAGTAACCTTTAGGTTTCAAACTTTACTATAGATTAATTTATTCTTGACTATATATTTATGTTATTAAATCAAAAAACATCAAAAAAGAAGAATGAAAGTAATACTTTAAAATTAAATATTTAAAGTAAAATATTTAAAAAATAAAATTTCCTTATGAAACTATTTATAATTTTAATATTAACTTTGCATGTCTTTATTTTTTATTGTTTGTAGCAGCTAGATTTCCGCTTAAAGAAAATAGAATAAAAATTCAATAAATTTTCATTATCTCTACTCAAACACATATAAATAAGTATTCCAAGAAGCATAATTTAATGTCACAATTGTTAAAGTAATCATAACATATAATTTAATCACTATATTCTGTAAGTTCTCCTGGTGCTTTTCATTATTTTTCTCTTTCAAAACCGTTCATTCTTTCCTTGGGCTGGTATTTTATTGGTCAATTGAAATAAAATAGCAATTTTATTTCAATATCAGCCCCATTGAATTCTGTGGGACTTCTGAACAGTCAGCACCTCTTTCATGTAAGTAAAAATAATATAATCTTTATTCACTTTTTGTATAGTTGTTTGTGAGCCTAAAGACATAATATAGATTAAGACAGAAAAAAAGTCACAAGACAGCGTGGCAGAAAGATTAAATTAGATGAATTTAAATAAAAACTTTGGAAAGATCTACCTCAACAAGTCAGGCAATGACTGGGAAACAAGAGAGGGAGAGAGGGAGGGAGGAGAGAGAGTGTTTTGGCGGCGGAAATAACGAGGCACGCACTCTTTAGTGATTTCAGCTCTTCTCTTGTTTATTTCAGAACGGACACGCTGGAGAGTCGCGGCAGCCTCTCTTTTAAAGGCTCCCCGTGCCTCACCAGCCAATGACAGGAGAAGGATCTCCCACCGACTCAACGACCAATGAACGGTGAGTATTTTAAATACAAAATATCCAATACAGAACACCCCTCCCTTCTTGGTCCAGTCCGACCAATCAGGAGGTCCGCCTATGTTACGTAATCACGTAGATAGGCGGGGCTCCTGTGGGTCCGACTGGACCTGCGCGGCTCATTCACAACATCGCTGATGGTCGGTGCAGGTGGACCTGTTGGTCCTCCTGTCCCTGGCCTGGGAAACTTCTGAAAGGTCGAGCCGGCCGAGTCACTCCTAGCGGGCCTAGCTTGACTAGTTGAGATGGCTAGGCCGCTCCCTTCCTGGCTTGGATTATCGTCGGCTGTGTCTGGTGTTTCATCTGGAAGTTCCCCTGGCTCAGGTGCGTAGCTGTGAAACTCGACCGGAGCTAGTGTTGAGGGTGTATGTGTGGAGGTTAGGTTGTCGTTGTTCGTTTGTGGGTCTGTTGTTCTTTGATTGTTGTTTGGGTGCGGGTATGCTGTTTCTTGGTTGTTTGGTGGTTGATCCCCTTCCCCCCCAGGGAGGTCGTAAGGTCTGGTAAGGGTGCGGGATCTAAGTTGATCGATGTGTCGCTTCCAGCTTCTGTTGTCAGAAGTGGTAAGCCGGTATGATCGTGGGCCTGTGAGTTGGGTGATGGTGGCTGGCACCCATAGGGGATGTCCCACCAATTTTTTTGCGTAAACTAAGTCTCCAATTTGGAATGTTTGGAGTTTGCTGGAAGAGTCTAGTGGTTTGTCTGTGGAGTATGTGGGGTGAAGTCTATCTAAAGGGAGCGTAATTTCCTCCCCATGAGTAGTTCGGCTGGGGTTTTGTTCATAGTGCTGCTGGGTGTAGTATGTTGTATAAATAATAGTTTATCGATGCGTGCTTGTATAGGGCCCTGGCCTAACTTATAGAGTGTCTCTTTGGTGAACCGAACCATGCGTTCGGCTCGTCCATTCGCTGCCGGGTGTGCCGGCGCGGTTAGGGCATGCCGTATGCCCAAGCTGGCTAAATAGCCCTCAAATTCTGTAGCTGTGAATTGAGGGCCATTGTCTGAGACTAGGACGTCTGGTAACCCATGTGTGGCAAACCATTTTCTGAGATGTCGGATGACAGCTTCGGAGGAGGTTGATTGCATGAGGCTTACTTCTAGCCAGTTCGAGTAAGCGTCTACTAGAATTAAAAACGTATAACCCTTAGTCGGACCCGCGAAATCTATGTGAACCCTTGACCATGGGCCCCTGGGCAGATCCCACTCAGCGACTGGTGCTTTCGGGGGTGAGGGACGGGATGTCTGGCATGGCTGGCAACCCGCAACCCAATCAACAACGTCCTTGTCCAGCCCAGGCCACCAGACATAGCTTCTGGCCAAACTTTTCATTTTAACCACCCCGGGGTGTCCTTCATGCAAAAGGTTCAAAATCGGATCCCGCAGTCTTGGTGGAATAACCACTCGATCCCCCCAAAGTACACAACCTTTAAGTACGGAAAGTTCCGTTTGTCTCTGTTTAAAGGGTCTATAAAAGTCCTGCAAGTTAGCATCTGGCCATCCCTTGGTAATCCACCCACTCACTTTGTGCAGTAGGTGGTCATTAGCGGTTTCGTGAGCGATGTCTGCTGCCGTCATTGGAAGGTCGGTTAGAGCTTCAATCAGTAGCGCAGATGTGGTGGGGTTCGGATCAGGATCACTGTCCGGCAATGGGCAACGACTTAATGCATCTGCGTGTATGATAGACGGACCGGGGCGGTAAGACAAAATATAGTTGTATGCAGCGAGGAATTCTGACCATCTCGTCATTCTGGGTGATAATATATTAGGCGTTGCTTTGTTGATCTTTTTCATTTTTGCCGCTGATTTCTGGGTGGCTTTGGCTGTGGTGGCTTCTTCCATAGCTTCCTTTACTGTTATTTTGGGCCGATTTAACAATCGGCTCTGTAGTACTGGATCTTTTAACCCTAGCACGATTCAGTCTCTTAGGGCTTCGTCGAAATCTGAGAATTCGCACTCACCCCCAATGTCTCTTAGGACTGCCACGAAATCAGCGATAGATTCATCTTCTTTCTGATTTCGGAGATAAAACTCGTGGCGCTTAATTAGGCAGGAAACTGTAGGAGCATAGTGTGCTCGCAGGATCTTTTCCAGCTCGGGCCAGGTTAACGTCTTAACATCGATCGGGGATGCTAGCGCTTTCGCCATGTGGAAAACAGCCTGGCCGCAATGGGTCAGGAAAACCGCTCTCTTCCGATGTTCCGATACGCCGCTCAGATCGCTGCTCTCCAGGAAGAGAGCAGGAAACGGTCTACATACGACTGCCATTCTTCCTTTGCCGGGTTGAATTGTTCAGGCGGGGTGTTGTTTCCAGACATGGTGCCGCTCGATCTCCGCCGCTATCGCACTCGCTTAAAAGTGCTGTCTCGATCCCACCTTCGTCGCCAGTGTTTTGGTGGCGGAAATAACGAGGCACGCACTCTTTAGTGATTTCAGCTCTTCTCTTGTTTATTTCAGAACGGACACGCTGGAGAGTCGCGGCAGCCTCTCTTTTAAAGGCTCCCCGCGCCTCACCAGCCAATGACAGGAGAAGGATCTCCCGCCGACTCAACAACCAATGAACGGTGAGTATTTTAAATACAAAATATCCAATACAGAACAGAGAGAGAAAGAGGGGGTGAGAGAGGGAGAGAGAAAGAGAGAAAGAAAGAGAGGGGGAGATAGAGAAAGAGAGAAAGAGATAATCCCACCCCTGGGTGGCTGCACCCCAAGTGACAGAGAAGGAAGGAATAATGGGGTTATATAGAAAGTCAGCATACAGGCATTCGATCCTGATTGCATTAGGAATCTTTTGTTTACAATATCTGTAAATTTGAAATTTTCCCTTCTGTGCTACAAATTCATTTTTGTTAAGAGCATGGGACATTTGAGTGTTACATTTCTGAAATGTTTTTTGTGTGCATTCATGGGAGTCGTTAACTTTGATTTGTCAGTCTTGGGTTGCCTGATTATTACCTTCAGGTGAATTCTTGAGGTTATATAGAGTCTAAGTAAATAATAAAGTTTCTCCATTCATACTTCCTAATGTCTGGTTTTTGAAGAAAGGATCATTTCTAAAGATGTTATTATTCTTGTAAAGTTCATTTTGTTTGTGTAAGTTGGCAACAATGCCAATAAAGAGACACAAATGAAGAGAAAGAATATCTGGCTGTGAATGACAGGGGATAAAATATTGAGCCTGAGGCTCCTGTTTTGCCTGCGATCTTGGATTGGGGTTTGAAGGCTGTAAAGTCTCCAGTCTCTTTTACATCTACATAACTGCAACTGTTGTTCTCTGGTTCAATAGCTTGTGATCCAATGTAAGAAAGATGTTGAGAAACAAAGAGTGAAAGGGTACAGAAGTATTCATCCAGAATTGAAGGTTGTGCTCCTGGGGAGAAGCAGCATTTTTGGGACTGAAACTAATGTACTGTAGATACAATAAGAAGCACCAGTTGGGTCTAGGAAGGGTCACCAATCTGAAATGTTAAGGCTGCATGATTCTGCAGCCCTCAGTAGGGTCCTTCCTTCCTTCCTTCCTTCCTTCCTTCCTTCCTTCCTTCCTTCCTTCCTTCCTTCCTTCCTTCCTTCCTTCCTGCTATTGTCTTTCTTCTAGGCTGTTCTTATTTTATGATACTGTAGAACTGGGGTTGCTCTGAACATCCTCTTGTGTCTAAGCTGCCTCGTTTGCTTCTGTTGATTGCATTATTTGTTTTGAAGACCCTGAACAAAGATTAAAAAGCAGTCCCTGCCTGCAGGCTTATTTTTTGATAGGCAGAGTACAATAGAACCGGGCCAAACTGGTAGAATCCCACCCCTGGGTGTGGGGGGGCTGTCAAAACACCAAAAACAGGCCAAGTAGCTCTGTGGAGGTCAGTCGTAAATAAGAACACTTGCTAAGCAATTGGCCATTAAGCGAGGACCTGGTCATTAAGTGAGGACCACTTACATTTGGTTTGCCAGTCACATGACCATCTGCCCGCGCCTCACCTAGCCTTCCCCGTAGCTCCTTGCCCTGCCCTTTCCAGGGCTCCCCAGGCCTTGGAAACTGGCAAAAAAACAGAAAACCTCAGTCACAAAACTGTGTGGAAGGTTGTAACTGGTCCTGTGTGTGTGTGTGTGTGTGTGTGTGTGTGTGTGTGTTACTGTCAAAACACCAAAAACAGGCCAAGTAACTCTGTGGAGGTCAGTCATAAATTAGAACACTTACTAAGCCACTGGTCATTAAGCGAGGACCTGGTCATTAAACGAGGACCACTTACATTTGGTTTGCCAGTCACATGACCACCTAGTCATGCCCAACCCATTCACATGACCACTTAGCCACACCCAGTCAGCAAACCACACCCATCTCAGTCACATGATCACCAAGCCACTCCCACAAATTAGGCCACGCCCATAGAACAGGTTGTTAAGAAATGTGAATCCTGTTCCTGTATAAAGGTAAAGTACTGACCAGTTCACATAGTTAATTTGAAAAATCTATAAGCTGAACCTTAAGTAGACAGCAAAATAATCAATGAGAATTTTAAAGGAAATTTGAATAAAGGGGAAAAAAGAGCTTGTTTCTTTTCTGAGTTTCAGAATAATGCTTCCAAGAGAAGGTGTCCCACTGAGTTCTATACAAATTATTTCTGAAGTAAAACCACAGATATGCTGAATATATTGGACACAGCTTTTCATTATAATTTTGGGCTTTGTTTTTGCACTTGGATCTTGTTTAAAGTCTCCAGTTTTCTGAATTCAAAAAAAGTAATAGGTAATAGGAATCAGAATTAGTAAAATATTTAAATTATTGATTTTGTAAAATGGAAAGGGAGATTAAAAAATGGTCTTCATGGAAAGATGGCAGGGTGACCTTATAATGTTTGCAACCATAGGACAGCATAGCTTTCTACAAATCAAAATGGATGATATGTCTTTCCCATATACCTATAGTGATGCTTTCTCAGCACTCTGTCAAGCTATTGTGTCTCAGATGATTCTCATCAAATAACAAACCTCTGGTATAATATGGCATAAGCACTAAGTGTAGTATGTTTCTTTTTTGTGTTTGACTATGCTACTGCTGAAACTGTCCGTTCTGATTTAATGCTTGATTTATTTATAAGAGTTTAAAACAAATAACATAATAAAAGATAGGGTGCATAGTCATGGAAGAATTCATAGGTACATTACTGCATGTGTGGGTCAAGCTTTCATATTCCCATTCAAGGTTAATTTGCTTTGCAGATGACAATGAGATTCAGAGCAGAATTAATGGAACAATGAACAATGCATGGGGATGGAAGCCTAAGCAAATATCCTAAGATATTTTTATATCATATTATATATTTATGTACTAAACCTAGACTTTTCATTGATCACTTCACTGATATGACTGATGATTTGTATTGCATTGCACAAAATGCACCGCAGATCTTGCTAACTGATATTTTCAGATGTTTCCAAAATGAAAATATTTTGATAACACAGTTGACATTTTCAGAATCTTAAAATCGGTGCTCCAAAATACCAGCAGAAGTACAGTGATCAATAACAGAATTATCCAAAAAGTTTTTGAATGCTTTCAATGAAGGAAAACTTAGGAAATAACCTATATATTTTCCCTGCTATTGAAAATATATATAAAATGATTTGATTCTCCTAATGTCTTACAATAAAGTCCAAGGCATTAGCAAATGTTCTACCCTTAGCAAGAAGTATTATCCTTCACTAGCTTTTATTTGAAAACAGTTGTTGCAATAAGACATATGGGATTGATTTTTTATTTACTGATTCCTGATGAAATGAATATAACCTTGTATTGGAAATAACAATAACTTTATGACCTATAAGAATTATATAATTTAGTATTTTTGGTATTTCAACAAATAGGAAACTACAATGATAACACATAATATTATGTGTTTATGAGTGCATTACTCAGTTATGAAGACAAATCATGGAATAATTTCCTTGTTTTGGGCCCACTAAAATGAGCTATTCCAAAATAACATTGTTAGATTTGTTTTTAAAGTTGTTATAAAGGTTCTGAATTGTGTGTTTTATGTTTATCATTTTACTGATGTAAAATGATAAAAATCATATTTATCCACCTAACTGCATAGTTCTTGTTAACAGCAATATGGCAGACTAAGACATGATATATTTTGCCCTTTTTGAATCAGTCTTCTGCCATCTCTCTCTGTTTACAGAATTGTCAGTTTCTCCAGTAAAATAGTGAGAGGAATAGTTATCAGTTTATTAATCAAAAACTTTTAGGAATTCCCAGCTTAGTTATAGTACAGAGATAAAGATAGGTCAGATGAGAATAATTTTTTTCTTGAAGAGTATGGTTACAAAATATTAGTTTTATTATGGGTCAGAAATGTGTCTATCTGAAGGAATTAAAAATAGACTAAGGAATTCCATTGTATGGTCATCATCATCTACAGCTGGATACTCACAGAAGAAAGTGAATATATGATCTTAACGATTCCAGAGGACATAAAATAATGGATTCAAATTGGAGAAAGGAAATTCTAGATAAAAATTAATCTTAATACTCTTCTTATTTTTTGTGAAAAAAATTGGAAAACAGAAGGTCTTTACCTCTTTTACTGGATTTAATCTTTGTAATGGAAGGACAATGAAAGCTAAATCTGGTGGCTTCTTCTGTGAGACAAAAGAATAGGATAAGGATATGCAGTTGAGATGGTGCTTTTGTAAAACAAAATTACCAACATGTTTGTTACTTAAAATGTTTTAACTCCTCTGAGACCTGTTGACAACTGTTATTAGCAACAGACAGTTGAATTTGCACTACAAAAAACAGCTGTGGTTAGATATTTTAAGGAGCTTTGTTTCCTATGTTGACCTCAAAATTAACAGCCAGGTTTCCAAAAGTCTTCAACATGTTGTGTTCTGAAAACTTGACCATGAGGATCACAAAACAGGAATCTTCTTCTTTTAAGAATGTGACCACATTTGCAGCATTTCAGTGCAAAACATATGATTCCAAAGTCATTAAACAGTATCATTCTGTTGATTCCAGTACCATGGCACGCCACACAAGATATCCAGAGTAAGCAAGTTCTTTTCATCATTTTTTAAATCTGCAAATAATTAAAAATATATTTCTGAAATACCCTGTCTCATGAATTTGTGTTGCTTCTGACTAGTTGCCAAGTCCCAGATTATATGTAAGTCATTACCAAATGTTTTTCTCACATGGGAACAACTGGAATTGTTTGGTGTTAGTCTTGCCCTCCAACATTAATTCTAATTACCTCAAAATGCAAACATGCTTAAGTTTCCAGCAGATGACATTATTTTCTCTTTGACATCAGACATCAAAGCAAGAAAAATAAACATGGGACAGTGACAGCATTAGCTGTTAGTCATTATTCAGAACTTTTTTTTTCATGTTTTAGTCCAGACAAGTTCCTATTGAAGTCTTCTACAAGAGATTAGGGTGGGAGTATTGAAGTGTTTCAGTCTGATGAAAGCCTTTTTCCTTTCCAGTTCTCTTAAAATAAGTACATCACCAAGAGAAAAATAGAGCAAAAGGGAGAGAGAAGAGAGGAAAAGTCTGGTTTAGATCAGAATTGGAGTCTTGGTTTTTAGGGGCACTCATTCTGAGACTTGTTTTGTTTATTTTTAGATATCTTCTACATACTTATGGAGGATGGATTCATAGTTTCAAATTGAACCAATTCAAAGAGTAATTTGGCAATCACAGTAAATTGTGTGGTTTGCCTAATGAACACAAATTAAGATCAGAAACTACAAAAGCTGAGTGCAGATTTCTGGAATGGAGATATTTAATGCATTGCTATATTTGTTCTTAGATATCATTGTTGGATGGCTCTTGTGACCTCAGCATGAGGAACTTTAGCTTCGATTTGAGAAATATTCATCTGACCCTTGATTTATATGCTTGTACTATAGAACTATATGATGTTATAGGTCTGTAGATTTCAGTTAGACATTTTTTCCAAGTTAGGGTTAGCTAAAAAGCAATGTTCCCAATTTATTTGAATCTGCTTCTCCCTTCTTAAAATTGTTGTTTTTTACCAAAATGTTTATGTCATGATTGACTACAGAATATGCAAAGGTTATCTTGTTCAGTTTTCTGTCCCTTGTTGCTAAATGTGAGGATTTGTGGTTGGGAACACTAATATAACATAGATATTTGAAGAGGACTTAACATAGATATTTGAGGGGAACTTAGAGCAGAGGTGGTATTCAGCAGTTTCTGACCAGTTCTGGAGAACTGGTAGCAGAAATTTTGAGTAGTTTGGAGAAGTGACAAATATCACCTCTGATTGTCCCTGCCCCCATCTATTCTCTGCCTCCCGAGTCCCAGCTGATCAGCTGGGTCTTCTTTTGTTGCCCTGCACAGGAGAACGGAGCTGGAAAGCAGGTTAGTGGGGTGGGGAGGGAATGGAGATTTTACAGTATCCTTTCCCTGCCACGCCCATCAAGCCATGCCACATCCACCAAGCCATGCCATGCCCACCAAGCTACCCCACAGAACTGGTAATAAAAAAAATTGAATCCTACAACTGACATAGAGATTTTCTAAGTTATTTGACTAAATGATTTAAATAAAATAATATTACAATAAACATAAGTATACTTTTCCAAACCAATTTAAAGGAACTTAATAGCGATCAATCACTTGCTAGCAAAATTATCCATGTTCCTAAGAAAAACATATTTCATTCTTTCTTTAAGATGCCCATGTCATCCTACAATTTAAGTGTATTAAATGCTTAAAAAACATGCAATATTCCATACCTTAGCAACAAGACATATGCTTTCTATGTAGGACATTCAAATGCAAAACTGATATCTGTAAAAGCATCAAGAAACGTTGGTCAAAGGTTGGTCAAAGTATTGTCCTATTTTAGATAGAAAATCCCACAAATAGAAAATAATAACAAAAAGAATTAACTAGCATTAGTTAATTTTCACTAGCATTTCTTTAAGTTCTCCAAAATCAGCAACTATCTTATTCTAGTGAATAGTAGGAATTCTTGATAATCAGAAGTGGGTAATGAAAGGGACCATATAGTAAAAAGAAATGGAGAAGAAGTTATAGATTGGGTGGGCATGAGGGGAAAATATCTAGAGTTGGCTTACTTCAAAGGAGTAGGTACTGTTTTTTTAAAAATCTATAAATAGATAGTTTGGCACAGCCATCTGCTTTTTCAAGTAATGCCATTTGTTGCATTTGAGAATTTAGTTTTAGATCACATTCAGATTAACAGATTAACAGAGTTGGAAGGGACCTTGTAGGTCATCTAGTCCAACCCCTTGCCCAAGCAGGAGAGCCTACACCATTTCTGACAAATAGCAGTCCAATCTCTTCTTGAAAGTCTCAAGTGATGAAGCTCCCACAACTTCCGAGGGCTAGATGTTCCACTATTGATTGATCTCACTAACAGAAAAGTTATCCTTATTTCCAGGTTAAATCTCTCTTTGTTCTGTTTCCGTCCATTATTACTTGTCTGGCCTACAGATGCTTTGAAAAATAGCTTGATCCCTTCCTCTCTATGGCAGCCCTCAAATATTGGAACACTACTATCATGTGTCCCCTGGTTCTTCTCTTCACTAGATAGTCATGCCCAGTTTCTGTAACCGTTCTTCATATGTTTAGTCTCCAGACCCTTAATCATCCTGGTTGCTCTTCTCTGCACTTTTTCTAGAGTCTCAACATCTTTTTTATAGTGTGGTGGATGCAGTACTTAGGTGTGGTCTTATTAAGGCTTTATAGAGTAGTATTAGTATCTCATTTGATCTTAATTGTATCCCTCTGTTAATGCAACTTAGGAGTGCATTGGCTTTTTTGGCTGCCGCTGCACAATGCTGGCTCATTCATTTAGTTTATTCTCCCATTTGCTTTATTTAATCATTTCCTTTGCCTCACATTGATAGGATATATACAGAATGAAATAAATTTGGAAAACAGTTTTACCATGTTCACAAATTATAAAATGGCAAGCAACTTTACAGGTTATGTTGGTAGGAGAAATTATGATAACTACAGAATGTTCCATAAAAAGAGTTTCACATTTGCTAAAACTTCATAAATATCCATGTTTGTCCCTATCTTATACAAATGTTGGGTTGGCAACATTTTTATTTCCATTAAGCATAATAAAGATGATGTTGAAAATGAGGTTGTCAAATGTGTCACAGGTTTTTTAACTGTACCTAACTTTGTGGCTTCAAGGTACAAAGGAACCAACACAAATCAGATTCTTAATCAACACACACACACAAGCATTCACAATATCAACCACTACTTCACTCTTCTCCACTGGTAATATTTCTATTGCTATTGTAACTACTACTCCTTGTGAACCCTACTATTCCTATTCCTGTGAGAATTGCTACAGAAAAAATGTATCTTGCTTCAGGCTGCTTTATTTCCACACATAACACACATTTTTTTCTCTTTTGATACAAAAACACACCCACAATTGTCTCTCATTATTGTCAACATTGCCGTGCTGACTGGGAAGAGAACGTACCTAGGATAGTCCCACAGCAAGATAGGATACAAATGCATTTTATTATTATCATTATTACCATTACAGCATAGGTGTTGGCCTGCTTTCTCATAAAATTCATATTTTGAATGGTTTTCAAATACAGATTTCTTAAAGAAATACAAGCATATTATTAATTCTGACATTGCTACTGTTTCCCCAAAATAAGACTTACCCTGAAAATAAGCCCTAGCCTGATTTTTGGGGGGGCTCCTAATATAAGCCCAACTGCAGAAATAAGCCCTAGTGGCATGGCCAGCACAAAAGGAGCAAGGGCCAATAATGTCTGGCAGTAGCTGCAGCACACGTACACAGGTGAGTAGATTATTTGTCCAAGGAGTAGGCAGAGGCAGAGATATTTAAAAGAAAATAGAAAAATTGCTCCTTGAGTGTTTAAGGGTGCAGAGCCCTGGGTTAGGCAACCACCACGGTCATTAAGTAAACCTTTTGGTCATTAAGTGAACACTGTGGTTGTTAAGTCAATTTTCCCCAATGGACATTTTTAACTGGAAACCAGAAGGAATTGTTGGAAACTAGCAAAAACCATAGAAAACCTCAGTCACATGTAGGATGTTGTAATTGGTCATAAATGTGTGTATGTGTCTGTGTGCATGGCTGTCAAAACTCCAAAAACAGGTCAAGTAGCTCTGGGGAGGTCAGTCATAAATTAAAACACTTGCTAAGCAACCAGCCATTAAGCAAGGACCATTTGTATTTGGTTTGCCACCTGGCCACACCATCCAGTCACATGACCACCAAGCCATGCCCACCAAGCCAGCCCACAGAAATGGTTGTTAAAAAAATTTGAATCCCACTCCTGGGCAGGGGTATGGTTGCTGGCTGTAGATGCAGCCCACCGGCCCTTCAACCAGCACATGCTGTGTCTCCAGAACCCACTCCCACCACCAGGCTGGCAGCAAGCAGAAGTAGGGGAGGAATGTGATGTGGACTGCTGGATGCGCTTACTCCATCCCACTGTCTGTTTTGGCTTGCGGTTGGAGAGCAGGTTGCTGTTGGTCATCTTCACTTCGGCCCCCTCACGGGTCTTGCTCTTGGTCTTTGATTGGAGCATGTTCCCCTCATGCACCTGACCGCAGTGACCCACAGTGGTGCCAAGGTACATCAGGTGCTAAAGAGGTGCCCTTCCCAAGCAGATCCAGCAGAAAGTGGAGGAAGCCAAGTAGATGTGGTAAAGCACACCAAGGCGCAAAAGGCAAAAGACAGCCACCACGAATGGGGAAAGCCATATCTCCATTGGCACCATGGACGCCCAGGCCCAGCAGAGATGGAGGGAGGCAAATGATGGCAGTAGCTTAATGGACCTGTATGAGCTGCTGGCAGCCTTAGTGGTGGTTAAAGGAAACCTTCAAGTTATTATAGGAAAGCCTGGATTCCACTGAGGACTGTATTTGCCTTCAATTAAATTGATATAGTTGTTCTTCAGATCTTTTAGTTAATGACATGGATATCAAATTATTGTTATAATCAATATATGCCCTCTATCCTCTACTCTCAAGTCTTCATAAATACATCTGGGTGTATGAATGCTTGAAATTTTACTAGTTCAAATACAAGGGAACAAAGTGAACATTTAAATATGTATGTTATTGCCTCCCTCCTCCTTTTTTAAAAAAAGATAAACTGCAATTTTCCATTGAAGCAAGTCAGAAATTTGGATCTAGATCAATGGTGGTATTCAGCCAGTATGCACCGGTTTCAGAGAACCAGTAGCAACAATTTGGCCTGGGTCGTTGAACTGGGAGTGACTTCAGGCTAGCTATGCCCCTGACTCGGTCGCTTGCTCATCCTTTCCGGCTGCTCAATGCTCGCCCCATCCACCATCTCCCTATATATGTTGCCTTCACCATATGGCCCAAGTAATTGCCTCACCAGTTGCCTTGCTGATGCCTGGTCAGCTTAGCTCACCAAAGGTAAACAATGCATGCTGCCCGCTGACCCTTTGCCTTGGGTCGGGGGCTGGGACCCCAGGGAATACGCTATTCCTTGAAGCCCTGGAGCCGCCGGCTGCCGTGGCTGGGTCAGGGAATGTGTGATTTCCTGGCTTTGGCCTTGCCCCTAAGCTGCCGCCTGTTTGCCGTCTGCTCTATCTTAAGTGTGATGCATCACCCATTTTCCCCTCCTTCAGAGGCCCTGGCCTTTAATCTCATCACTTTTTCCCCTACAACTGCCTCTTTCATTGTCTATGGCCATGACCTTACCTTCCTCCCATGGCTGGCTGCCAGGGAAGGCAAGCAAGGGCTGAGAGCCACTGGGCTCCCCACCAGTCTGCATCTTGCCCCCCTTATCGTGAGATGCCTGCAGATGATGATTCTTTACCAGCCAGGACCAAGCCGGATGGCTGGAGGCTTCTTGCACCAAAAACTATCAGTCTCTGCTTTTCAAATGTGCCAAAAAAATAGCTTCATCACTACCCTGTTCTTCACACTGGCCATACGCACACACACCATTGGTTGTTGCACCGAAAGGACTTGCCTGGGCAAGCACCTCCACTCTGGCATAGTAAGCAATGGGGCACACCCCGATGCAAAGAACAGGGCAGCAAGTCCCAGTTGTTGCTTCTTTGCCACTGGAACCAAGCCACACTGTGTCCTAGCAGAAGGTTCCGGGACCTCACATGTGCACACATGAGGCTAGGATCTTCTGCAAGGAGATGGCACATGGGCAAGTCCTTATGGCACCCTGAGATGTATTGCACATGCTCTGTGTATGCCCGAGAAGGAGGAGAAGAGTTGGGTGAACTTTTCTGCCTCCCTTCACTTCACTCTGCTGCTGCTTGGAAGGCAGCCATCCCAGCCTGTCCTTTAAGGTACTTCAATGTGGAGGGAGGGATCAAAAAGAGACAGGCAGGGTGCAGGAGCTACCTTCTGACTCCCGGCTGAGTTGTCCCATTCCCACTGCCAAGAAGCCTCCAGCTGCCATCTCTTTGCTGGCAGGAGAATCCTCCAGCCACCGCTTCTGGCTCAGTTCTGTCCAGCAAAGAAGTGGTAAAAAGACATGGCGACTGTAGGCTTCTTGCAACAAAAATTACCAATCTCCGGCTTTGCTCCACTTCTCCAACATGCCACCACAGCTGTGTTCTGGGCACTGGCCATGCAAGTCCACCCCATTGAGCCTGCTGCACTGGAGGGACTTGCCCAAGCAAGTCCAAGTGGAATGGTGCAGCAGGCAATGGGGTGAACCTGCATGGCCAGCATCTAGAACATGGCGGTGGCAGCGCATTGGAAAAAGCGGAGCAAAGCCAGAGGTTGGTGGCTATAGGCTTCTTGCAGCAAAAATTACCAACCTCCAACTAGCTTGGGCAAGTCCTCCAATGCAGCGGGCTCAATAGGATGGACCTGTATGGCTGGCGTCTAGAATGCTACAGTGGCAGCGCATTGGAAAAGCAGAGCAAAGTTGGAGGTCAGTAATTTTCACTGCAAGAAGTGTACAGCCAGTGCATCTTCTTTTCAGTGCAGCTGGAATCCAGCCGCACCAAAAAACAAAAACACAGTGGTTGCAGGCATCTTGTGACAAGGGTGAGATGTGGGCTGGCAGGGAGTCCAGCAACAACAATGGTTCAGCCCTGGCTTGCCTTCCCTGAGAGCCAGCCGCAGGAGGAAGGTAAAGTCACATCCATGGGATGACGAAAGAGGTGGTCATGGGGAAGGAAATGAGGAGATTAAGAGGCGGGGTCTCTGAAAAGCCTGCCCGGGCAGAAAATAGGTAGATAGATAGAAATTCAATGTTTTTCCTATCGGATTCTGTGTGCATGGCTTGGTGGGGGGTCATGTGGGCATGAGTGGGCATGAGTGATGTCAAGTTGGACATGCCCACTCAGTCACATGACCCTCCCCGATCAAACCATGACCACAGAAACGGTAGGGGGAAAAATTGGATACCATCACTGATCTAGATCTGAATGTTTTTAAACTTAGAGGCTGCAGATCTTTATAATTTGATATGATTCATCATTAACTTTAATCCATTATTAACTTCCTCTTTTTCATCAACAACAAGTATTGTACAGCTGTTCAGATAAGAATAATTAAGAACAATGTAGTTTCTTGTAAATTCCTTTAAGAATAACACGAACAAAATGACTAAGCATCAAAATCAGGCCACACATAAAAGATGGGTAATATTTAATAACTTTCAGAAAGGCAAGATAAACTAATTTAGCTTTAAAACAGGGTGGTCTTCAGATCAAATATTGGCAAAAGAACATGAGCTTTTATCTGGAATACATTTTTTCACTTCTCAAAGAGGGCAAGAGGGCAAAACATGAAAGTAGTCTATTGATGCCAGAACAGAAGACAATTCTATCTAGAAGAGTAGCAAAATTATAAAAGTTACAAGCTCAGTCCAAAATAAATTTAGAATATTTATGTTTGCAAAGTAAGTATACTTGTAAAACAGTACTTAGGATATAATGTAATTTAATTCCAATGAAAAATAGCTATTAGTTACAAATATGAACCCTAAAAACAACAAACCATATAATTTATATTATTCCACTATTGACTGAAAGCAAAATTAATCACATGAAAGGATACAACTATTGTATATTGGGATTATCATTCCATTTAACCCTGGAGTTACATTTCAAAGAATGATTGATTCAACAGGTCATATCTATTGCAGACTGGAACTCCTGTAATTCTATGCTAGTAGGACATGAAAACTGAATATTCTGAAAATTGTAATCCAATATATCTGAAGATTAGAGAACAATGCAGAGCACTAAGTAATGTAGTACCTTAAATTAGATATAACTTGACTTGCTAGTATCTCAAATATTCACTCAAGTCACTGCAGGAATAATCCATAGATGTTAAACATTGCCTTTTTTTTCTTTAAGACCAAATTGTGAGAAGTTTCAAAAATGTAACTATAAACTAGATTTTCTTTACTTTTGTCCTGTATAGTAAGGATTATAATCTGAGCATTAGTGAGTTTTCACTTTTTATTCCTATCACACTACAGTATTATTAAAAACATGTAATATGATCAATTTCCCAAAACTGATCCATCTTTTAAAAAATGAAAATACTGTGATATCAGATAGAACTAGTTCAAATTCTGATTACATTTTTACTGGTTTAAATCAGAAAATGAAAAAGAGAATTAGAGTGCTTCCACTGTAACAGGGATACTGAAAGCAAGACAATAAAATAATCTCACTGCATCCAAATGCATTCAGAACATTCTGCCACTCATTGATACACAGTACAATGAACTTTACACTGATATTTAACACTTTTAAAGTATTTAGTGACTGTTTAAAATGGTTCTGTCCATTGGACTTCCTAGAAGTGCAAAGATGAGCAGATCTGGGATGGGATTCAAAAACCCTAGCAACCTGTTCACTGCCCAATTGCTGGGTGGGCATGGCTATGGTGGGCGTGGCCTACCAGAACATCCGGGAGGGCTGTTTTTTGCCTTTCCAAGGATCCAGGTGCTTCCCTCAGCCTCTGGGAGGGTGAAAACAGCCTCCCTGGGCTCTGGTCCCTTTCATGACTTCCAGTACTTCCCAGAGTGCATTTTTTGCCTTCCCAAGAGTCTGGAAGCTTCCCTCAGGCCTCTGGGAGAGTGAAAATGGCCTCCCCCAGGTTCTGGATATTTGAGGCCAAGGTCCGAGGGAAGCCAGAAACCGGCTCATTTTTGGACTTCTGAAAGGCCTGTTTTCCCCCTCCCAGAGCCTCTGTGTTTTCCCCCTCCCTGCTCTTACCTGCATCGAAAATGGACAGTGTGGAGATCCTGGGAGGGGCAGTGTGGGGTGGGCAGGGCCAACCAGTTGGTTCAAATATCAGTTCAATGAACCAGATGCAAATTTAACATCCCATTTGTATGAACCAGTCCAAACTGGTAGAATCCCACTCCTGGAGCAGATGGTTTCAGTAGCTAGAAAGACAGATTTTGCACTGGGGACTGTTGCTAGATTCCAAGATAGCTAATTCCAAGCTGAAAGAAAAGAGAGAACTTGTTGAGATCATCCATATGACTCCAAACAGCCACTCCTTCATGATTAGACTGTAGAAACTTCCTTTTTTACTGTTGGCTTAAGAATAGAGTGGTTGAGAGTTGGAACTACATCAAGTTCAAACTTGCATAGCAGCATTTACACATTCAGTTCGACTTAAGTTTATATCTTAATGACTTGTTATTTTTTTAAATACAAATTGGCAAAGTATTCATTGAGTGAATTTCCATGTCCATAAAAGAGATGGCAAGAGTTTAGAAAGTTAATAACAGATTATGGGATCATATATTACAACAGGAGAAAGAGAAAGAAAAGGAAGTGACACTGCAGATGATTATGCAAGGAATCCAGAAGATTGAGCAAAAAATTGAAAAGACGGATGAGAAAGTGGAAAATATTCAACAGATGATGATGAAGTATAAAGACAGATTTTAAAAAAATTGAAGAAGAAGATATACAAAGAGATAAAAAATTGGAGATATAGATACTCGATTGAGCAATGTCGAGAAGGGTAGAAGTGAACTATTAGGATGGGAAATTGATAAATCAGAATTTTATCTAAGATTTCAAAATATAGAAGAAGGAAAAGGTGAAATAATGACAGAAATATTTGCAGAAGCACTAGAGATAACTAAAGAGAAGATGATGGATGGGATGGAGGAAGTGTTTCATGTCTATACAAGATACACAACAAGGAATGGACTACCAAGAGAAGTTCACATCAGATTTACTAAGAAGTTTATCAAGACACAAATACTCCAGGTGGTGAGAGAGAAAACATTAAAATACAAAGATAAAGAAATTGTGGTGCTGAAACAGATACCAAGAAGAGTAAGAGAAATGAGAATATTTATTCCTGACTAAAGAGTTACTTAAAAGAGGAGTTAATTACAGATGGTGGATGCCAGAAGGCCTTTTGTTTACCTGGCAGGAACAAAGACACAAAATTGATATAGTTGAAAAAGCTGAGTTATTTTACCTAGAATACTTTAGAAGAAAGGAGGAAGAAGTAAGAAGGGAAGAGTCACTAATTGAATTCCAAGAGGAGTGTATAACAATAATTGAAAGAGAAAAAGAAGAAGGTGCAGTAGGTGGTGAACCCAGAGAACAAGAATTGAGATCTATTAGAGCAATAAAACCCTCTTATGAAGCTTAACATGGATGAAAGAAAATTGATTATGATTAACATAAATGGACTTAATTTGGCTACTAAAAGAAGGAAAGTATTTCACAAATTAGAGAAATTAAAATTTGATATAATCTGCTTACAAGAAGTACATATCAAAAAACAACATGAACATATATTAACACAAAAAAAATTAGGGAAATTATTTACGTCACTGGCACAACCCAAAAAAAGGGGTGTGGTATTATATATTAAAAAAACCAACTTGGCAAAACTAATCTACACAGATGATGATGGAAGGATTTTGATGGTGGAAATAATGGATAACAACGTTAAAATACTTTTAATTGCAATCTACACCTCGAACGATAATCAAGAAGAATTCTACAGGAAATTACATATGAAAATAATTGAATTGGACTATGTTAATATGATGGGGGACTTTAATGGAATAATTAATGACTGGTTGGACTATAAAACACAGAAATCAACAAAGAAAGTTAGAAAGGTACTACCAAAATCCTTCCTTCGAATAATAGAAAAAATTAATTTAAAAGATGCATGGAGAGAGAGAAATGCAGAAAATAAACAATATACTTTTTATTCAAACAGACATATATCCTGGTCTAGAATAGACATGATATGGATGTCAGCAGAATTATTGGCTAATATATGACAGATTGAAATAGAAACAAGCACTTGGGCAGATCATAATCCAGTATCAGTTATTTGGAAAGAAGAGATCTAGATGGACTTTAAATAATATGATACTAAAAGAAAAAGACTTTAAACAGAAAATAGAGAAAGAACTTTCTTTTTTAAAGAAAATAGAAAAGAGGATACATCTTTATAGAACCTCTGGGACACGATGAAGGCCTACACAAGAGGTTTGATAATAGATTACACAAGGAGAAGAAATATAAAACAGAAAAAGGCCTTTAAAATATTAGAGGATGATTATAAAAGACTGGAAAAAGATTTGCAGAAGTCCCCACAAAAAAAGACATTAAAAATAAAATGGATATAATTAAACATAAAATGGGACAAATGGAAAAAGAGGAACTAGCACAAAAAATTAAAAATGCTAAACAGAATTACTTTGAAGACGCAAACAAATCAGGCAGATGGCTGGTGTAGACATTGTGCTTTCAGGATATTCTTGTCTTGGATGGCAAACCTCAGACAAAGAACATTCCGTGCAAAGTGCAACGTTTGCATGTTTACTTGGGGGAAACATTTGCATGTTTACCTGGAGGAAACAAGACCTTAACACCCAGATAGGACGGAACAAAGGCAGGAACTGAAGCTTATGTTAATCTTAATTAAAAGTTAATCCTAACTGGAAATGAATGCATAAACTGCTTAAGCAGACAGTAACAAAGGTTGTCTAAATAGATGTATAGTGTATAAATTAACCACTGGATATAGAGAGATAGAACGAACTCTGGCAAGAGACAGACAGCTCTTCTTATTCTCAACCTGACAATAAAGAAAGCAGCTTGTCTCATCTCCATGTGGTCCTGAGTCTTGATTCCTACAAGTGGCGTCTTGAATAGGGACTCCTTACTTCGTCCGGCAAGGATTTGGTGCACCTTCAACCTTCCAAAGGTTTCTGTAAGTATGGGGTCTTCGCTTTCTGAGGAGCAGAGAAAGCATGTGGAGGAATTAGGATACCTTTTAAAGAAAAATCATATAGATTTATCTCAGCGCAGTCTCACAAGGCTGGTCCAGGAGATTGCAGCTCAATGTTTATGGTATCCAGAAAAAGGGTCTTTTAGGTTAGTAGATTGGGAAAAAATTGGAATTACTTTACATACAGAGCCAAGGGCTAGCGTGGAGATTTTACATGCTTGGCATTTATGTCGGCATGCAGTTGAGATATTTGGCACTAATGAGGTTTCTCTTTTAGCACCGCCCCCCCTTCACAAAATACAGTCCTATAGTTTGTCCTCCTTCTTCATCAGAATATCTGACTATCTCTCCCTCTGCTCCTTTAGACACAGGACAAAAACCTCCTGATCCAGTTATTCAAACATCTTTTCAAAAAATGGTGGAGACATGTAAAAAGGATGTCTCCATGCCAGGGGCAGAGTTAGCTGAATTATTGTCTGTCTGTCCTGTGCAGTATCATCCAGGTCAAGGCCAACAGCTGGGTCAGCAGATAGCAGAATGGGAAGGTTTACCTTATCAGATATTAAGGGAATTGAAAAAAGCTGTTACAGACTATGGTATTAGTAGTAATTTTACTAGAGGACTTATGGGGGGTATTAAAAATGGATATACCATGGTTCCTGAAAATTGGAAACAAATTTTTCGTATGATTTTAACTTCAATGCAATATGTAGTCTGGGAAAGTGAGTATATGAGACATGCTCAAGCAGCTGCAATGGGGGGAGGAGGAGCTTACACTGTAGAACAATTGTTTGGCTCTGGACAATTTACAGCTATCCCTGCACAAATAATCCTCCCTCCTGCAACTTTAGCTGTTGTGTCAGAATGTGCGTATCGAGCATTTCTGAAAGTTCCTCAGACTGGGGAACCTAGTGCAAATTTTTCTAACATCAGACAGGGAGTTAATGAGCCTTATGCTGATTTTGTGGAACGGTTATCAAAGGCCATTCAGCAACAATTTGATCATCAAGAAGCTGCTGGGGAACTTCTTCGTCAATTAGCTATTGAAAATGCTAATGCTGATTGTAAAAGAGCTTTACAACCATTAAAGGCAACAGATCATTATACCCTGGCAGATATGCTACGTGTCTGTCAGGATATTGGGTCACAAACCTATAAAATGCATTTATTAGCTGCAGCAATTCAAAAGGGTCAAAAGCCCTCAGGAAATTGTTTTAAATGTGGTAAACCAGGGCATTTTCAAAAAGAATGCCGTTCTGTTCCTAATATTGCTAAAAACCGACCATCTAAAAAATGCCCAATTTGTAAAAAGGGTTTTCATTGGGCTAATCAATGTAGATTCCGTTCGGGAAACTTGCCCATGGGTGTGGCACCACCCAGAATCCAAAGCGTGCCTACCCCATAACCCTGACTCCACCACAGTCACTCTCTCCCACGCCACCCCTGCCACAGCCGGTAGTGCTGGGATTGATTTGATTACACAATTAGAAGTTGAATTTAAATTTCCAATGGAAGTTAAATCGGTTCCCTCTCAATACAAAGGCCCTCTTCCTTCAGGTCTTGTTGGTTTAATATTACCTCGTTCCTCTGCTCATAAGCTAGGACGTTTTGTGGTGCCTGGTGTTATTGACTCTGACTATACTGGCACCCTTATGATACAAATTTGGGTTAACCTCCCACACCGTATCCCTTCTTATTCTTCTATTGCTCAATTGCTTCTTCTTCCTTATGAAGTTCCTTCTCCTGGGTCTGGAATACGTGGAAATGGAGGCTTTGGCTCCACCTCTCCTTCGGTGGGTCTACTGCAGCCATTGACATTACATCGACCTTTACTAACACTTTTCCTTAATAAGCAACCTTTTCAAGGGCTATTGGATACAGGGGCCGATGTTACTGTCATCTCCTCTTTACAGTGGCCTGTTCAATGGCTAAGAAAGCTGTTTCTTCCTTGTGGGGCGTGGGTGGCTCTACTTCAGCTTGGCAAAGTGTTCAGGATATTGACATTTCCACTGCTGCTGGTAAGTTCTTTTCTTTAAAACCATATATTTTGGATATTCATACTAATATATGGGGTCGTGATATTCTTGTCTTTTTAAATGCTCATTTAATTTTGGATGATGGCTCTCCCACTTAAGTGGCTCTGTTCTACTCCTGTATGGGTGGAACAATGGCCTCTTCCTGCTGATAAACTTTCAGCTTTACAGCATTTAGTTCATGAACAACTTTTAGCAGGACATATTGAATCTTCTACCAGTCCATGGAATACTCCTGTTTTTGTAATAAAAAAGAAAAGTGGGAACTGGAGATTCTTACAGGATTTAAGGGAAATTAATAAATGTATTCAACCCATGGGTCCATTACAATGTGGACTTCCAAATCCAAATTTAATTCCCAATTCTTATAAGCTATTGATAGTTGATTTAAAGGATTGTTTTTTTACTATTCCATTGCAGCCTCAAGGTAAGGAAAAAATTGCTTTTACAGTTCCTGTGCTGAATAATAGTATGCCTACTAAACGATATCAATGGCACAAGGCATGTTTAATTCTCCCACCTTGTGTCAACACTTTGTGGATAATGCTCTTCAGCCTTTTAGAGATAAATTCCCTACTTATCTTGTTTATCATTATATGGATGATATTTTGATTGCTGCCCCAGATTTTGATGAATCCTCTCTATTGAAAGAATTACAGGATATTGTTGCACAACATGGCTTGTATATAGCACCTGAAAAAATACAAAGAATAGAGCCCTATTTATATTTAGGTCATAAACTATTGAAAAGCTCTTCTATTCCAGTTTTACCTACTTTGCAGGTACAACCTAAATATACATTGGTACAATGGCAAAAACGGAATTATTAATTGGGCGCGACCGTTCTTCTGTATTACTACAGGGGATATGTTGCCATTGTTCACTTCTCTGAAAGGTTCACAGCACCCTGGGGATGTGGTAGCCCTTACCAATCTTCAGAAGGATTGTCTTCAAGCTATTCTACAAAAATTTAAGGAACGCTATGTGGATAGGATAGCTTCTTTATCATTAAATCTTAATCTGGCTATACTCCCCACTTCTCCCCTTCCCACTGGCTGTCTATATACACCAGTTTCTGATAAGCAGGTCCACATACATGAATGGCTTAATTTATCTGCTATTCCACCTCGTAATATTTACCCTTATCAGTCCGCTTTAGAAGACTTAATAATTAAAGCAAGAAAACGAGCTTTAGTTCTTACTGGATGTGATCTAAGTAGTATAGCCTTTACTCGTACAAAAGCTGAACATGAACATCTAATGACTGTTTCTGACTCTTATCAAATAGCCTTTTCCCAATATGTGGGGAAACTTCTTTATTCTTTACCTAAAGACCCCCGGATAGTAATCACCTCTACTTTAAATCCTGCCTTCTCTTCCATTTTTGCTCAAACTCCTTTGTCTTCTGCTATCACAGTTTTTACTGATGGGTCCCCAACTAGAGGAGTTGTTGTATGGCAGGAGCAGCAGCTCTGGCATTCCAAATATACCTCTGTACAAACTTCAGCTCAACGTGCTGAATTGGCAGCTGTAATTCTGGCATTACACTTATTTTCTGATCAATCTATTAACCTTATAGTTGATACTCAATACGTGTAGCCATGCAGTCCTTACCGTACTCGTATTGTGTCTTAAATTTGGATGTAAATTTGTTGGCCCTGTTTTTATCTTTAAAAAATGTCTTGGAAACTCGTTCCTATCCTTTATATGTTGAACATATAAGAAGTCATACTCCTTTTACTAATGCCCTTACAGAAGGAAATCAGAAAGCAGATGAATCTTTAAAAGCAGTTACTTCTTTGTTTTCTGACCCTGTTGCAAGTCATTCCTATTTTCATCAAACTGCAAAATCACTGGTTAAGCAATTTCATATTCCTCTGTCACAGGCACGTGATATCGTACGAACCTGTCCTGCCTGTCAACAAGTGGCTGTCCCATTTCCAGTTGGGGTTAATCCCCTCGGCACTCATGCTAATCAGATATGGCAAATGGATGTCACACAATTTGTAGCCTTCAAGCCCTATAGTAATTTGCATGTTTCCATAGACACTTACTCTCATTATTTATGGGTAACTGTTTCTCGACATGAGCGTGCACAAGATGTTATTGCTCATTGTCTTTCTTCCTTTGCTGTTATCGGTCACCCTTTACAATTGAAAACTGATAATGGTCCTGCTTATATTAGTAAGGACTTTAATCAGTTCTGTCAACAATGGAACATAACATTGGTACATGGTATCCCTTATAATTCTCAAGGACAGGCTATTGTTGAACGGGCCCACCGTACCTTTAAAGCATTATTTCAAAAACAGTTAAAAACTGAATCTGGGCCCTATCATCTCCGAAAAATACAGAATATAATTTCCATTATATTGTTCACTTGGAATTACTTAATTGTCTCAGATTCCTTTTCAGAACCACCTGTTATTTTGCATTTCCGCACAGCGGAACCTTTAGACAAACCTTTGGTTAAATATTGTCAAGCACCAGACCCTGAGTGGAAAGGTCCGGCCTGGTTAATTACTTGGGGCCGGGGTTATGCTGCTGTAGAAGCTCCACAGACTCGCCAAGCTATTTGGATCCCTGCTCGTTGCATACGACCTTATCATGGCGTGGTGCCAGGGCCTACACAATCCAGTTCCAAACTTCAACTTGTATCTGAAAACAGAAGTCCGTCTTCCGAAGCCCAAAGCTGAACGCCCTCCGCCAATTACTTGGGGCCAAATGAAAGCTACCACCTATCAAGCACAGCAACAATTGCAAAAGGCGGCATTGCCACAAACTCCTGAAAATTTGGTTGCTGCTGTATTTTCTATTATAACTGTTAATTCTGTAATGATTATTATGTGCTTTTTACTGTTAAGTGTCAGTAGAGTAGGGGCAAAGGATGTTATTGATACTATGCCTCTTAATCCTAATATGTGGGTTCGTCATGCTCAGTATATGTTTATGACCCATGGTACTAATGTAACCTTGTATTATGAGCCTCCCATGACTTTTGGCCAAATAGCTTTTATTCCTAACCTTATTGCCTCTTCTTCTTTTGTTATCTCACAGTTATAGAATCTTCAACAGTCTTGGTTATTTTCACAACCTCCTACTCAATTAAACAATATTCGTTGGTGTTATTTGAAACTTACTCACTTCACTAAAGGATTATGTTTTTGTTGTCATGCACAACATACTTGGTTGGCTAATTGGGATGACTACACCAGAGCACAACGAATTTTAAATAAAATTGGGAATTATAATTATTGCTCTAATTATTATTGGCTATGGGGTACCTTTAATATAGTTTAGTTATAAAACCCTTGTCATGGTCCGATCATTCTCTTCTTAGACTGGACTTCTGTGCCGCCACCCCCCCATCGCAGGGAGGCGGAACCGAGGAGATGGTTCCGCCCCAGATGTCTGATGGATCCTGAACGGTTTCAGATGGAGCTTGGGCCATTTCCTGAAACTCTGGCTCATAACTCGGCCACAGACTTGGTGGCCACCTGGGATAGATTGGCCGCTGAGGCTCTGGATCGAGTTGTGCCTTTGCGACCTCTGACCCAGTACAGATCCCATTTGGCTCCGTGGTTCACGGAGGAGCTGAGGGGGATGAAGTGCCGGAAAAGACGTCTGGAGGGCATCTGGAGGGCCAGTCGTGCCGAGTCTGACCGGACACAGGTGAGCTCCTATATTAGGACCTACCTAGTGGCGATAGAGGCGGCGAAGCGTTCACACTTCTCCGCCCTTATTGCGTCGGCAGAAAATCGGCCTGCCGCTCTGTTTAGAGTGAGCCTCTCTCTGCTTGAGCCGAGAGCGCGGGAGGACCTCTTGCAGGGTAGGGCAGAAGAGTTTTCCCGATTTCTGCATGATAAAATCACTCAGATTTGGGATGGGCTGGACTCCAGTTGGGTGGTCCCGGGGGAGGTGTCCGGGGCAAGTCTTGAGACGGTTATCTGGGAGGAGTTCGATCCTGTGACCGCCGAGGGTGTGGACAGATTACTGGGGAGGCTGAATGCCACCACATGTTTACTGGACACGTACCCTTCCTGGTTGGTTTCTACCTCCAGAGAGGTGACACGAGGCTGGCTCCAGGGGATTGTCAACGCTTCATTGACGGAGGGGGCTCTTCCGACCGCCCTGAAAACGGTTGTGGTGCGGCCCCTCCTCAAGAAGCCTTCCCTGGATCCGGCTCTTTTAAATAACTATTGTCCTGTCTCAAACCTTCCCTTTGTGGCGAAAGTTGTTGAGAGTGTGGTGGCGCGTCAGCTCCCTCAGTACCTGGAGGAAGCATTCTATTTAGATCCATTCCAATCGGGCTTCAGTACCGAAACAGCATTGGTCACGTTGGTAGATGATCTCTGGAGGGCCCGTGACAGAGGTTACTCCTCTGTCCTGGTCCTGTTAGATCTTTCAGCGGCTTTTGATACTATCGACCATAGTATCCTATTGCGGCGGTTGGAGGGGTTGGGAATTGGGGGCACCGTTTTGCGGTGGTTCTCGTCCTTCCTCTCGGACCACTCGCAATTTGTGTTGACGGGGGGGGAGAGGTCCACCCCTAGGCCCCTCATTTGTGGGGTGCCTCAGGGGTCGGTCCTCTCCCCTCTTCTGTTCAACATTTATGTGAAGCCGCTGGGAGAGATCATCCATGGTTTCGGGGTGAAATGTCATCTTTATGCTGACGATACTCAGCTTTACATCTCCACCCCAAACCACCCCAACGATGCTGTGCAGGTTATGGCCTGTTGCCTGGAGGCTGTGCGGAACTGGATGGGTGGGAACAGGCTTTGACTCAACCCTTCCAAGACTGAGTGGCTGTGGTTTCCGGTGGCCCGATATAGTCAGCTGACTCCTTCGCTGGCTATTGGGGATGAGATCTTGACCCCCACAGAAGGGGCTCGCAATCTTGGTGTCCTCCTGGATGTACGGCTGTCTTTGGAAGATCATATCACGGCCGTCTCCAGGGGGGCTTTTTATCAGGTTCGCCTGATACGCCAGATGTGGCCCTTTCTCGATCGGGACGCCTTACGCACGGTCACCCATGCCCTGGTCACCTCCTGTCTGGACTACTGTAATGCCTTCTACATGGGGCTCCCTGCGGGGAGCACCCGGAGGCTTCAACTGGTACAAAATGCGGCCGCGCGGGTAGTTATGGGGGCGTCGAGATACTCCCACGTGACGCCCCTCCTGCGCGAGCTGCATTGGTTGCCGGTGGCCTTCCGGGTTCGCTTTAAAGTATTGGTTTTGGTCTTTAAAGCGCTCCATGGCATCGGACCAGGATACTTACAAGACCGCATTCTGCCAGTAGTCTCCCACCGACCGGTGCGCTCCCACAGAGAGGGTCTCCTCTGGGTCCCGACACCTTCTATGTGCCGCCTGGTGACCCTGAGGAATAGGGCCTTCTCTGTGGGGGCACCCGCCCTTTGGAACGGGATGCCCCCGGGGCTACGAACGACCACTGCCCCCGGGGCTACGAACGACCACTGACTGGTTCAGACGTGACTTGAAGACCTGGCTCTTTGAGCAGGCCGGCCTGAGCTAACTCAAATGGGATTTTAAATGGGGTTTTAGATTAGTTGGGGTGGGGTACGAAAGTTTTAATTTATTTTAATTGGGGTTTTTAGATTTTTAATGGGGCAGCCTATAATTTAATTCTTTTTTAACCATATTTATCTCTGTTTATATGTATTTTAGTTTGGCTGTTCACCGCCCTGAGTCCTTTGGGAGAAGGGCGGTATATAAAATTTATGAAATAAATAAATAAATAATGAAATTTAATTCTTCATTGTATGGACCTAATGTAATTCCTGAAATGTACCCTGATGATTTTCCTATTTTTAATGTAACTAATCAATCTAATGTTGGATCAATATGTGCTGGCTGGCAACTAAAAGATCCCTCTATGTGGTTTTTCTTTGACAAATATGCCACCAACATACACCCTCAAAATTATCAATGTGCAGCTATTGGATATCTATCTTTACCAGTACAAGTAGGAATTTTCACTTCTTCTAGGTCCCGTCGATCCCCTTTGGGGCCTTCATGTAATGATGAAGTCATTATAGATATTCAGCTTTCTTCTGGATCTACTTTTGGGAGCGCAGTAGCAGGCGCAGTGACAGGAATCATTACTTTGGGTGCTTATCCTGGTATAATTGCTCAGGAGAATCGCCGATCTATTCTTGGACTAGCCTGTCGCTTGGAAAAATCAATTAATGCTACAGCTGCCATAGTCCGTGATTTGCAACATGAAATTGAAGATTTGAATCAAGTTATGCTTCAACGATTTGCTATTGATTACCTCCTGGCTAGACAAGGAGGTTTTTGTAAAATAGTAGGACAGCGCGGCTGTGCTGTTCATTTTCACTCTCTAAATAAAACTATTGAAGATGAGCTTGCTAACTTACAATCCTATTTTCAGAATAATATTCATGCTATTCCCTCTCCTTTTGAATGGTTGACTAATTGGCTGCCAGATTGGGTTTGGTTAAAACAACTGTTCTTTTATGGAATAATTCTTATAGTGATATTAATAATATCTTGTTTTATTCAATGTATTCCTTCACTCTTGGCTTTGTTCCGCCCTATTCCGGCTTCTCTCCATCCAATTCAATTACGCTATATTCAAAAATCCTTACTTCCTCACAATAAAGTAAAAAATGGGGATACGTAGACATTGTGCTTTCAGGATATTCTTGTCTTGGATGGCAAACCTCAGACAAAGAACATTCCATGTAAAGTGCAACGTTTGCATGTTTACTTGGGGGAAACATTTGCATGTTTACCTGGAGGAAACAAGACCTTAACACCCAGATAGGACGGAACAAAGGCAGGAACTGAAGCTTATGTTAATCTTAATTAAAAGTTAATCCTAACTGGAAATGAATGTATAAACTGCTTAAGCAGACAGTAACAAAGGTTGTCTAAATAGATGTATAGTGTATAAATCAACCACTGGATATAGAGAGATAGAACGAACTCTGGCAAGAGAGCAGACAGCTCTTCTTATTCTCAACCTGACAATAAAGAAAGCAGCTTGTCTCATCTCCATGTGGTCCTG
Source organism: Bungarus multicinctus (assembly GCA_023653725.1). Taxonomy (NCBI): domain Eukaryota; kingdom Metazoa; phylum Chordata; class Lepidosauria; order Squamata; family Elapidae; genus Bungarus; species Bungarus multicinctus. The sequence goes on from CM042840.1 coordinate 68,271,149, forward strand.
AGTCTTGACTCCTACAGGCTGGCTTACAAACTGAGAAAGCAAAGAGAATCAAGAAGGATTAATCAATTAATAAATGAAGAAGGACAGATTTGCTATGGAAATGAGGAGAAGAAAAAAATTATACAAGAATACTATAGGAAATTGTACTTTCAAGAGAATATTCAAGAAGAAAAAGTTAAGAAATATCTACAGAAAGTGAACTTACCTCAGATACCTAAAAATATTGAAACAATGTTAGAAGGAACATAACCATGATGGAATTAGCAGAAGCCTTAAAAAACAGAATGTCAGGAAAGCACCAGGTCCAGATGGCTTGCCAGTGGAATTTTATAAGACTTTTCAGGAAACATTGAACCTTTATCTTTAGAAGTGATGAATGAAGTTATGTTAAAGAAAATGATACCCAAAACATGGTCAGAAGCATATATTACACTTATACCGAAAGAGGATACAGACCTGCAGCAAGTTAAAAATTATAGACCTATATCCCTATTGAACTCAGACTATAAAATCTTTGCTTCAATATTGCCAGAAAGACTAAAAAGATACTTAAATAACTTTATCCATATTGATCAAAATGGATTTCTGCCAAAGAGACAAATCAAAGACAATGTGAGGATTATTCTGGACACTCTGGAATATTATGAAGCACACTCTGAGAAGAAAATGGCCTTGATGTTTTTAGATGCACAAAAAGCCTTTGACAATGTGAGTTGGCGATTTATTTTATTTCAATTGATACAAATGGGCTTTGGCAAAAAAAATATTCAAGCCATTGAAACAATATATCATGAACAAATTGCAAAGGTTTATGGTGAATGGAGAGTTAACAGAATCTATAGACATAAGAAAAAGTACAAGTCAAGGCTGTCCATTGTCGCCTCTGCTGTTTGTTGAATAGGAATATTAGAGAAGAAAAAGAAATGAAAGGAATGAAAATCAAAAAGGAAGAGTATAAACTGCAAGCCTTTGCAGATGAACTGGTATTCATATTAAAAAATCCATTGGAAACAGCACCTAAATTACTAGAAAAGATAGAAGAATATGGAAAAGTAGCAGGTTTGAAAATAAAGATAAAACAAGATATTAACAAAGAATATGTTAGCAAGATGAAAGAAAGAGTTGGAAGAAGTTTTAGAAAGACAGGTCACAAATAAGGTTAAGTATTTAGGGATATACATTACACCAAGATATAGCACACTGAAGGAGAATAACTATCTTAAACTCAAACAGTAGATTGTGACAGATTTGACAAAATGGGAAACTTACAATTATCATTGATTGGGAGAATATCTACAGTTAAGATGAATGTATTGCCTACATTAGAATTTTATATCTATTTCAGACAATTCCAATTTAACTAGGGAAAGAGTTTTTTGAAGACTTAAATAGAATTGTGCTGAAATGTATTTGGCAGGGTAAGAAAGGGAGAATAAAACTTAAACTGTTAAAAGATGCAAGAACAAGAGGAGGGTTTGCCTTGTCCAACTAGGAGTTATACTACTAGATGACAAATCTGATGTGGGTAAAGGAATGGATAGCATTAAGGAACAGTAGACTATTGACCTTAGAACGGCATGACTTGCTGCTGGGATGGCATGCTTTCCTCTGGTATAAGGGAACTAAAATACAGAGGTATTTTAGTTGACATTACATTAGAGAGGCACTGTTTTTGAAAAAGACAATACTACTTAAAAATTCCATTATGGATATCTACCATTGAAGCTTTTTCTTATCCAATAATTTATAAAAAGGAACAGTTAGATATGGTGAGATATTGAATGAAAAGGGTGGATTTAAATCTATGCAAGCGTTGGAAGAACAAGGTGTAAAAATTAATTGGTTTTCATACCTGCAAATACAATCTAGATTTGATAAAGATTTTAAAACAGAAGGTATTTATGATAAGTTGACTGATTTAGATAAAATTCTGATGGGTACTGATAAAAAGGTAATTAAAAAACTCTATGGACATTTATTAGAATTTAAGTTGGAGGAAGAACAAGTAAAAGAAACGATGATTGCTTGGGGGAAAAAATTGGATATGGGATTGATTTAGAGAAATGGCAAAAATTGTGGTCTCAAAATTATAAAATGACAATGTCAACTGCATATAAAGAAAATTTGTATAAGATATTTTACAGGTGGCATCTACCCCCGACCAGAATCGCGAGAATGTTTAAGAACAAATCAGATAAATGTTGGAAATGTCATCAAATACCTGGTTCATATTACCATATGTGGTGGACATACGTGGGTGCAAAAAGATATTGGATTAAAATCCGCACATGGTTGGAAAAAATGATAAAACAACACATAGGCTTTAAACCAGAGATCTTTTTATTGGGAATTATACTGGAAATATACAATAAAGAGCTGAAATATTTGATTGTAAATGTTTTAACAGTGGCTAGAATTGTATTTGCTAAGAATTGGAAAAATGAAAAAATACCTATGCAGGAGGAAGTTATTAAGAAAATTATGGACTGTGCTGAAATGAGTAAATTGACATTTGAAATTAGAGAGCAAGACGATAAACAATTTTATATGACAATGGTTGGACAAGAAGACATGGTAATGTAATAGATTAGATAATTTTGTAATAGAAGTTTAATAGATTGATATAATAATATAGACATATATAACCATTGGATGAAAGTACAATATAAACGTTGGAATGAAATTTGGAATACCTCGTATGGAATGATGGAGTAGATAATTTGGTCATGGATGATTAATAACTGATAAATATATAAGCATATGTTAGTTTGACAATGTGAAAATGTATATAAACTGTGAGTAATGACTGTGAGGGGATAGCACAAAAGATTTGTAACCAACCGACACACTTTATGTATATAAAGTGGAAGATGGTTTTGTGTTTTTATGTTTTGTTTGTATATGTTTGTCTTAAAAAATAAAAACTTTTATAAAAAAACATGGATGGATGGGTGGATGAATAGATGGATGGATGGATATATAGAAAGAAAGAGAGAGAGAGAGAGAGAGAGATAAGTAGATAGGTAGATAGGTAGGTAGGTAGGTAGGTAGATAGATATATAGATAGATATATTGGTAGGTAGATAGGCAGGCAGGCCTTTTGGGTGAATGTATGGATAGGTAGGTAGGTAGACAGGCAGGTATACAGGCAGGAAGACAGACAGACCTTTTGGAGGGATGGAGGGATAGGTAGGTAGGTACAGTGGGGGAAAAAATATTTAGTCAGCCACCAATTGTGCAAGTTCTCCCACTTAAAAAGATGAGAGAGGCCTGTAATTGTCATCATAGACAGAAATGAGAGACAAAATGTGAAAACGAATCCAGACAATCACATTGTCTGATTTGGAAAGAATTTATTTGCAAATTATGGTGCAAAATAACTATTTGGTCAACATCAAAAGTTCATCTCAATACTTTGTTATATATCCTTTGTTGGCAATGACAGAGGTCAAATGTTTTCTGTAAGTCTTCACAAGGTTGTCACACACTGTTGCTGATATGTTGGCCCATTCCTCCATGCAGATCTCCTCTAGAGCAGTGATATTTTGGGGCTGTTGCTGGGCAACATTGACTTTCAACTCCCTCCAAAGGTTTTGTATGGGGTTGAGATCTGGAGACTGGCTAGGCCACTCCAGGACCTTGAAATACTTCTTACGAAGCCACTCCTTCGTTGCCCGGGCGGTGTGTTTCAGATCATTGGCATGCTGAAAGACCCAGCCACGTTTCATCTTCAATGCCCTTGCTGATGGAAGGAGGTTTGCACTCAAAATCTCACGATACATGGCCCCATTCATTCTTTCCTGTACACGGATCAGTCGTCCTGTTCCCTTTGCAGAGAAACAGCCCCAAAGCATGATGTTGCCATCCCTATGCTTCATAGTAGGTATGGTGTTCTTTGGTTGCAACTCAGCATTCTCTCTCCTCCAAACACGATGAGCTGTGTTTCTACCAAACAGTTCTACTTTGGTTTCATCTGACCATATGACATTCTCCCAATCCTCTTCTGGATCATCCAAATGGTCTCTAGCAAACTTCAGATGGGCCTGGACATGTACTGGCTTAAGCAGGGGGATACGTCTGGCACTGCAGGATCTGAGTCCCTGGCAGCGTAGTATGTTACTGATGGTAGCCTTACGTTGGTCCCAGCTCTCTGCGGGTCATTCACTAGGTCGTTCCCCCCCCCTCCCCCGTGTAGTTCTGGGATTTTTGCTCACCGTTCTTGTGATCATTTTGACCTCAAGGATCTTGCGTGGAGCCCCAGATCGAGGGAGATTATCAGTGGTCTTGTATGTCTTCTATTTTCTAATTATTGCTCCCACAGTTGATTTCTTCACACCAAGCTGCTTGCCTATTGCAGCTTCAGTCTTCCCAGCCTGGTGCAGGTCTACAATTTTGTTTCTGGTGTCCTTCAACAGCTCTTTGGTCTTCACCATAGTGGAGTATGGAGTGTGACTGTTTGAGGTTGTGGACTGGTGTCTTTTATACTGATAACAAGTTCAAACAGGTGCCATTAATACAGGTAGTGAGTGAAGGACAGAGAATCCTCTTAAAGAAGAAGTTACAGGTCTGTGAGAGCCAGCAATCTTGCTTGTTTGTAGGTGACCAAATAGTTATTTTCCACCATAATTTGCAAATAAATTCTTTCCAAATCAGACAATGTGATTGTCTGGATTTGTTTTCACATTTTGTCTCTCATAGGTGAGGTATACCTATAATGACAATTACAGGCCTCTCTCATCTTTTTAAGTGGGAGAACTTGCACAATTGGTGGCTGACTAAATACTTTTTTGCCCCACTGTAGGTAGATTGGTAGATGATAGATAGATAGATAGATAGATAGATAGATAGATAGATAGATAGATAGATAGAAAGCAGGCAGGCAGACAAGCAGGCAGGAAGACAGACAAACAGACCTTTTGGATGGATGGATGGATGGATGGATGGATGGATGGATGGATGGATGGATGGATGGATGGATGGATAGATGGATAGGTATATAGATAGGTAGGGAGATAGATAGATAGATAGATAGATAGATAGATAGATAGATAGATAGATCTATATTGGTAGGTAGGTAGGTAGATAGGCAGACAGGAAGGCAGGCAGGCAGGCAGACAGACAGACAGACCTTTTGGATGGATGGATGGATGGATGGATGGACGGATGGACGGACAGACAGACAGAATGCAACAGTAACAGCACTCTGGCTTTGCTCTACTTTCCTGATGTGCGCTTCGAACATGGATGGATGGATGGATAGATAGAGAGAGAGACGGAGACAAAGACAGAGAGAGACAGGTAGGTAGGTAGATAGGTAGGCAGGCAGGCAGGCAGGCAGATCTTTTGGATGAATGTATGGATTGGTAGGTAGGTAGGCAGGCAAGCAGGCAGGAAGACAGACAGACCTTTTGGATGTATGTATGGATAGTTAGTTAGGTAGGTAGGTAGGTAGGTAGGTAGATAGATAGATAGATAGATAGATAGATAGATAGATAGATCTATATTGATAGGTAGGTAGGTAGGTAGGTAGACAGAAAGACAGGCAGGCAGGTAGGTAAGTAGGCAGGAAAGCAGGCAGACAGACAAACCTTTTGGATGGATGGGTGGATGGATGGATGGATGGATGGGTAGGTAGGTAGGTAGGTAGATCTATATTGGTAGGTAGGTAGGCAGGCAAGAAGGCAGGCATACAGACCAACAGATATTTTGGATAGGTAGGTAGGTAGATAGGTAGGTAGATATGTAGATTTATATTGGTAGGTAGGTAGGTAGGTACCGATGTAGACAGGAAGGCAGACAGACAGACCTTTTGGATGGATGGATGAATAGATAGATAGATAGACAGACAGAAAGACAGACAGACAGACAGACAGAATGTGATAACAGTGGCACTATGGGAAAGTAGAGCCACTCTGGCTTTGCTCTATTAAACGCCACTGCGTTTAATGCGCTGGCTCTGCAGCTCATCCCATTGAGCCTCTTGCACAGCTCCGGTGCAACAGTCAATGGGGTGAGCCTGCAGTGCTGGCACCTCGAACACCCCCTGCTGCCTCTTAACATAATCTCCACCTCAAGAGCCCTGAACACATTTTCCCACGGGAAGAAGTATCACTTAACCTAAACAACTCTCATTATCTCCACTCCTCCCCCCTTAGGAATGTGGCAATCCAGAAGCCTTTCCCCCATGACTGCCAAAGAGAAAGTAAGTCAAAAGAATATATACTAAGCCTAATTAAAATGGCTACCCATATGTTATGTTATGTTTATTTAATTTATATACTGCTCCCTCTCTCATTTGGGACTCGGGGTGGTGTACAGTCAGATTAAAACAATACAAAGAAATTTAAAATTTAAAAACAGATTAAATCAGTGGCTGAAGTTAAAAATAATAAAAACGAGGGTATATAAAATGACAAATTTAAAACCCCTCAATGCTACTAGGCCAGACTGGCTCATTGAAAAAGATGAGTCTTCACTGTGCGCTTGAAGGTTCGCAGGTCAGGGATAGTCCATATCTCTGGGGGCAGCTCGTTCCAAAGGGAGGGTGCTCCCACAGAGAAAGCCCGTACCCTCGGAGTCGCCAGCTGACATCGTCCAGCTCACGGCACCCCAAGGAGGTCCACCCTGTGAGAGTGCACAGACTGACGGGGGGCCGATGGTGGCAGAAAGCGGTCCCGAAAGTACCCAGGTCCCAAGCCATGGAGTGCTTTATAGATGACCACCAACACCTTGAATCGCACCTGGAAGACTACCAGAAGCCAATGCAGCTCGCGCAGGAGTGGTGTAACATGGGAGCTATGAGAAGCCCCCAGAATCACCCGTGCGGCCGCACGCTGCACCAACTGGAGCCTCTGGATGCTTTTCAAGGGGAGCCCCATGTAGAGAGCATTGCAATAATTGAGACTGGAAATGACAAGGGCAGAAGTGACTGTGTGAAGCACGTCCAAATCCAGAAAGGGCTGCAACTGGCAGATCCATCGGACCTGATTAAAAAAACCCCTGGCGACGGCCATTATGTGATCTTACAGCAACAGCCGTACATCCAGAAGGACACCAAGATTGCGTGCCTTCCCTGTGGGGGTCAAAATTGCTCCCCCCACAGCCAGCAATGGAGTAAGCTGGCTGTATCTGGGCGCAGGAAACCACAGTCACTCGGTCTTGGTAGGGTTGAGTCGGAGCCTGTTCATACCCATCCAACTCTGCACGGCCTCCAGGCATCGGGTTGTCACTTCAACGGCTTTGTTGGGGTGGCCTGGGGTAGAAATGTATAACTGAGTATCATCAGCATACTGATGGAATTCTACCCCAAAACCATGGATGATCCCACCCAGCAGCTTCACATAAATGTTGAACAGCAGGGGCGAGAAAACAGACCCCTGAGGCACCCCGCAAATCAAGGGTATCGGGGTCGACCTCTGCCCCCCATGCCAACACAAATTGCGAATGGTCGGAGAGGAAGGAGAACCATCATAACACGGTGGCCCCCACTCCCAACCCCCCCAACCGCTGCAATAAGATACTATGGTTGATAATATTAAAAGCTGCTGAGAGATCTAACAGGACCAAGACAGAGAAACAACCCTCCAGAGATCATCCACTAACGCGACCAACGCCGTCTCCATGCTGTACCCAGGCCTGAAGCCTGATTGAAGTGGATCTAACTAGACAGCTTCATCCAGGTGCTGAGGGAACTGTTGTGCCACCACACTCTCAACAATTTTCACCACAAAGCGAAGGTTGGAGACCGGACAATAGTTCGATAATAACATTGGGTCTAGGGATGGTTTCTTGAGGAGGGGCCTCACCACCACCTCTTTCAAGGTGGCAGGCAAAAGCCCCTCACTCAAGGAAGCATTAATAATACCCTGGAACCAGCCTCATGTCACCTCCCGGGTGGCCAGAACCAGCCAGGAGGGGCACGGATCCAGTAAACATGTGATGGATTAAGCCCACCCAGTATCCTGTCCATGTCTTCCAGGATCACAGGATCAAACTCACCCCAGATGACCTCACCAAGATCCTCCCCAGTCATCCCGTCCAGAGTTGCCCAGTCAGAGTCCAGCCCATCCCGAATCCGAGCGATTTTGTCCTGCAGATATCTCGAAAAATCCTCAGCCCATCCCTGTAAGGGATCCTCCCGCACTCCCACATCTAAAAGTGAGCGGGTTACCCTGAAAAGGGCGGCTGAGCGATTTTCTGCGGACGCAATAAGGGCGGAAAAATAAGAATGCTTTGCCGCCCTTATCGCCACTAAATAGGCCCTAATATGGGACCGTAATAGTGTTCGGTCAGATCCAGAGCGGCTGGTCCTCCAACCACTCTCTAGGCGTCTTTTCCGGTGCTTCATCTTCCTCAGCTCCTCGGAAAACCAAGGAGCTAATTGGGATCGGCACCGAGTCAGAGGCCACAAGGGCACAACCCGGTCAAGGGCCTCGGCCGCCACCCTGTCCCAGATGGCCACCAAGTCCTCAACCGAGTTGTGTGCGAACCTCTGGAAAAGGCCCAAGCTCTATCAGGAACCTACCTGGGTCCATCAGGCGCCTGGGGTGGAACCATTTTATCAGCTCCGCCTCCCCGTGATGAGGGGGTGCAGAATGGAAGTCCAGCCTAAGGAGCAAATGATCTGACCATGACAGGGGCTCTATAACAATATCCCCTATACCTAGATCATCTTGCCACTGGCCAGAGACAAAAAACAAATCCAGGGTGTGACCCCCAATGTGTGTGGGGTCCCGAATTATTTGGGTCAGGTCCATGGCTGTCATAGAAGCCATGAACTCCTGAGCAATCCTGGAGGTCCCGCTGGCAGAAGATAGGTTGAAATCCCCCATGACCATAAGTCTAGGGGTCTATAACCTCCAGGAGCTCAGGCAGGGCCAATGCCATGAAGCAGGGAGCCAGGTATGTGATCAGTAGGCCAACCTGAACCGTGGAACCACACTTCACAAAGAGGGATTCACATCCGGTCGTCTGAGGAACAGTGGATTCCCTAGGACATAGATCTTCCTTAATAACCACCGCAACCCTCCACCCCTCCCCTGTGCCTTCGATCGATGAAAAACCCGAAACCTGGGTGGGCACATTTCTACCAGGGGAACACCCCCCTCCTGGCCCAACCAGGTCTCAGTAATACCCACCAGGTTCACTCCCCCCTCCCGAATCAGATCATAAATGGGGGGGGGGCTTTATTTACTATGGACCTTTACTATTTACTATGGCATTACGCAACATCAAACGAAGGCCCAGGGCCCAATGATTCGGACAACCCGGGGAACAGGAAATGCTTTGGGGGTCGGAGCACACCACTGCACACAAACAGCAGGGGCGTTCTCCCAAAACATGATATGGCCCCCTACAACCACCATATCTGCCTCTCCTGCTCACCGTGCAAATAAAATTAACTTCTCCCTCCCAGAAACAACCCATCCTCGATCTGACCCTCCCCGACCCCGAATCCTCCTGGCCGTGCTCAGCTACCGGTCTGGCCCTCGACTCAGGTGGGTTGTCCCCCAAACCCAACCTGGTCACCCTCCCTAACCCAGATAAAAATTTGAATAAAAAAGAATACAGTTGGGTTCTACCCCTAAAAAGTTTCTTCTGGCCATGCCACCTCTCGGGATATGTCAATTTCAGGCTTGACATGCCATTAGATACCTAGATCATATTACCAAATGTGGTGGACATGCAAGGAAGCTAAAAAATATTGGACTAAAATATACACATGGTTGGAAAAAATGATAAAACAACACATAGACTTAAAACCTGAGATATTCTTATTGGGAATTATGCCTGAAAGCTATAGTAAAGAAATAAAATTATGTTTATTAGATTTCTATACTGCCCCCTCTCCCAAAAAAAGGGACTCGGAGTGGTGTACAGCCAGCTAAAACAGAAACAGTATATACAATTAAAAACAATTTAAAATGATTAAATTGGAGGCCAAATATAAAATTAACAGATATAAGACTGATAAAAAATTTAAAAATACCAGATTTAAAACCCCACAAATCGTTACTAGGCCAGGCCGGCCTGTTGAAAAAACAGGGTCTTTACTGTGCGCTGGAAGGTCTGAATGTCGGTAATGGCCCGTATCTCCGGAGACAAATCGTTCCAAAGGGAGGGAGCCCCTGCAGAGAAGGCCCGCACCCTCTGGGCCGGCAACTGGCATCGCCCAGCCGGCGGAACCCCAAAAAAGCCAACTCTGTGAGAGCGCATTGGGTGGCGGGAGGCTGTTGGTGGCAGCAAGCGGTCCCGTAAGTACCCAGATCCCGAGCCACGGACTGCTTTAAAGACGATCACTACCACCTTGAATCGGATCCAGAAGGCCACAGGAAGCCAATGGAGCACGCGCAGGAGCAGTATAACATGGGAGCTCTGAGGAGCTCCCAAGATCACCCGCGTGGCTGCATTCTGGACCAACTGCAGCCTCCGGACACTCTTCAAGGGGAGCCCCATGTAGAGAGCATTGCAATAGTCCAAGCAGGAGATGACGAGGGCAGAAGTGACTGTGCAAAGTGTGTCCAGATCCAGAAAGGGTCGCAACTGGTAAATCAGATGAATCTGACAAAAGGGCCCCCTGGCGACGGCCGTAATGTGATCTTCTAAAGACAACCGTATGTCCAGGAGGACACCTAGATTGCAAGCCCTTTCCATGGGGGGCAAAATTTCTCCCCCCACAGCCAGCGACGGAATAAGCTGGCTGTATCTGGGCGCAGGAAACCACAGCCACTCGGTTTTGGTCGGGTTGAGACAAAGCCTGTTAAGACCCATCCAACTCCGCATGGCCTCCAGGCACCGGGTCATCACTTCGACGGCTTCGTTGGGGTGGCCCAGGGTAGAGATGTACAGCTGAGTATCATCAGCATACTGATGGAACTCCACCCCGAAACCACAGATTATCTCACCCAGCGGCATCACAATGTTGAACAGCAGGGGTGAGAGCACAGACCCCTGGGGCACCCCACATAATAGGGGCCTCGGGGTCAACCTCTGCCCGCCTGTCAACACAAATTGCGAGTGGTCGGAGAGGAAGGAGGAGAACCACCGTAAAACGGTGCCTCCCACTCCCAACCCCCCCAACCGCCACAATAAGATACTGTGGTCGACAGTATCAAAAGCCACTGAGAGATCTAACAGGACCAAGATAGAGGAACAACCCCTGTCTTGGGCCTTCCAGAGCTCATCCACCAACATGACCAACGCCGTCTCCATGCTGTGCCCGGGCCTGAAAACCGATTGGAGGGGGTCTAGATATACCGCTTCATCCAGGTACTGAGGGAGCTGACGTGCCACCACACTCTCAACAACTTTCACCACAAAGCAAAGGTTGGAGACCGGACGATAATTCGACAATAATGCTGGATCCAGGGACGATTTCTTGAGGAGGGGCTGCACCATCACCTCTTTCAAGGTGGTGGGTAAAAGCCCCTCTCTCAAGGAAGCATTAATGATCCCTTGGAACCAGCCTCGTGTCACCTCCCGAGTGGCCAAGACCAGCCAGGAGGGGCACGGGTCCAATAAACAGGTGGTAGCATTAAGCCCCCCCAGTCTCCTGTCCATGTCCTCCAGGGTAACAGGATCGAACTCATCCCAAATGACCTCACCAAAATCTGCCCCTGCCCCCCCGCCCGGAGATACCCAGTTGGAGTCCAGCTCATCCTGGATCTGAGTGATTTTGTCCTGTAGAAACCTAGAAAAATCCTCGGCCCGTCCCTGCAAGGGATCCTCCCGCGCCTCCACTTCCAAAAGGGAGCGGGTCACCCTAAACAGGGCGGCTAGGCGATTTTCTGCGGACACAATAAGGGCAGAAAGGTAAGATTGCCTCACCGTCCTTATCACCACTAAATACGCCCTAATATGGGATCGTAATAGTGTTCGGTCAGATCCAGAGTGGCTGGCCCTCCAATCACTCTCTAGGCGTCTTTTCCGGCGCTTCATCTCCCTCAGCTCCTCAGAAAACCAAGGAGCCACTTGGCACCAGGTCAGAGGCCGCAAGGGTACGACCCGGTCAAGGGCCTTAGCCACCACCCTATCCCAGGTAGCCACTAAGCCCTTGACCGAGTCATATGTGTGAGTCTCAGGAAACGACTCAAGCTCCATCAGGAACCTATCTGGGTCCATCAGGCGCCTGGGGCGGTACCATTTTATCGGCCCCGCCTTCCTGCGGCGGGGGTGTGAGGAATGGAAGTCGAGTCTAAGGAGCGAATGATCAGTCCATGACAGGGGTTCTACAACAACATCCCCTATACCGAGATCATTCTGCCACTGATCAGAGACAAAAACCAAATCCAGGCTATGACCCCCCAAGTGAGTGGGGTCCCAAATTAATTGAGTCAGGCCCATGGCTGTCATGGAAGCCATGAACTGCTGAGCAATCCCCGAGGCTCCGCCAGCAGAAGGCAGGTTGAAATCCCCCATGACCATAAGCCTGGGGGTCCCAACCGCTAAGCCGGCTATAACCTCAAGGAGCTCAGGCAGGGCCGATGTCACATAACAGGGAGCCAGGTATGCGATCAACAGGCCCACCTGAACCCTGAAACCAAACTTCACGAAAAGGGACTCACATCCAGTCGTCTGAGGAACAGTGGATGCCCTAGGACATAGATCTTCCTTAATAACCACTGCAACCACCCCACCCCTCCCCTGAGTCCTTGGCTGATGAAAGACCCGAAACCCGGGTGGGCACATCTCCACCAGGGGAACTCCTCCCTCTTGGCCCAACCAGGTTTCAATTTGATTATTAATGTGCTAACTGCAGCTAGAATTGTATTTGCTCAAAATTGGAAAAATGAGAAAATTCCAGTGGAGGAGGAGGTTCCATTAAGAAAATAATGGAATGTGCAGAAATGAGTAGATTAACATTAGAGATTAAAGAACAAGAAGAAAAGGAGTATTATAAGATTTTGGAGTTATTATATAGATGGCTAGAAGATAGAGTAAGAAATTAAAGGATATTGTATTAATAATGATATACTAAAATTGATTGTTTTTGGATAATGTTTAATATGAATATAATTTAGTAAGATTTGGAATTTGCCTTTAAGGACAGTTTGAAATTGAAATAAAAACTTAATGACAATGTAATAATGATATAAGAGTATATCTTCACTATAATATGAATGTATGACTATAATATGAATGTAAACTAAAAAAGAAATGTATACCAAGATTATTACATGCACAAGATATATGTACTCAATCGACACATTGTATAATTGAAAGATGGTTTTATTTGTTGTTTTTGTTATAAAAATAAAAATAATAAATTTTCAAAAAAAAAAGAACTGCAGAAAAAATAGTTACTATCAACCTGCCTTCCATTGAGGACCTGTATACTGCACGAGTCAAAAAGAGGACTGTGAAAATATTTACAGACCCCTCATATCCTGGACATAAATTGTTTCAACTGCTATCCTCAAAACGATGCTATAGAGCACTGCACACCAAAACAAATAGACACAAGAACAGTTTTTCCCCAAATGCCATCACTTTGTTAAACAAATAATTCCCTCAACACTCTCGAACTATTTACTAAGTCTGCATTGCTATTACTATTAATTTTCTCAACATTCCTATCATCCATCTCTTCTCATTTATGGCTGTGTGACATATTTGTTGCTTGTATCCTTAAGATTTATATTGATTGTTTCCTAGTATGATTTGATTGCTTATTTGTACCCTATGACCAGGGTTGGGATTCAATTTTTTTAACAATCGGTTCTGTGGGCATGCCTTAGTTGGTGGTCATGGCTTGGTGGACTGGCTTGGCATGGCCAACTCGACATCACTCACATCAAGGTATACATCTCCTCACCTGGCCTCTCATGACTGTGGGGATGCTGCAACAGTTGCAAGTGTGAAAAATGGCCATAAGTCACTTTTTCAATGCCATTGAAAAACTTTGAATGGTCACTCCACACAAGCAAAGTACCAGCAAAGGAGAGGGAAAAAACTCCAGAGGCGTTCCTGAGACAGGAAGTCTAGTCCTGCCAAGAATGTAATAAAGGTTAACAGAGAGGCAGTTTCTGTAAATAACACCAGAATATTTCCTTTCTGCCTTCCTTACAGGATTAGGCCAGTAATTTCTTCTAACAACCGATTCTCCAAACTGCTTAGAATGTTAACAACCAGTTCTAGTGAATAGGTGCGAATATGTAGAATCCCACCCCTGCCTATGACTATCATTAAGTATTGTACCTTCTGATTTTTGATGAATGTATCTTTTCTTTTTATCTATACTGAGAGCATATGCACTAAAGACAAATTCCTTTTGTGTCCAATCACACTTGACCAATAAAGAATTCTAAACTTATTATCCTGACTCTAAATATTTTTTATTTATGAAACTAATTTTTTTCTTTATATTTTTATATTTTCTTTATACTTAGAGGTAGCTTCTCTCCACCAGTTATACCAAATTGGTACGCCTTAATATTTGTCATAGGACAACTAAAATCGATACATTTGATTTATAACTACTGTTTATAACTAATGAAAATTTAAAATTTTATTATTTATTTAGCATATGGTGATGGTATATTAGCCAGGAGACTATACTGTGAACCCAGAGTAGTTATTTGGCTGCATAAGACTGCTAGTCCATTCAGCTCATGCTCATGCTCTATCTACAGGGGGCAAACTAGTTCCACACTTAGAATGGCTAACAGCCTTTTGCAGCAGCATCTGCAGCTTTTCCCCTCCACTGAAGTCATCTCAAGTTAAGTGTTGCATTTGGGCAGGTCCAGCACTGATTGGATTTGTACCTGCACATGAAGCACTATTATTTTTTCTACCAAGGTGGTATCTATTTATCTACTTGGGTGTAGCATGCTTTCAAACCACTAGGTTGGCAGAAGCCAAGGCAAGTGACAGGAGCTCACCCCTGCAATCATGCAGTATTAGGACTTGAACCATCAGACCACAGACCTTCTCCAGCATCTTTAAGCCATTGAGCCATCATGCCTCTTAGAAACAAATGTAAAATATTAAAAACCAGATTTCTAAACTAAAATAAACAGTAGAATTGCTAAATAAATAAATGCACAAGGAAAAAGATTCATATTTCAGATTTTTTAAATGTTTTAAATAATATAGAGCAAGATCTTTTCATATGCCAGAAAAAGAAGCCTTTCAAAACCTCCTGACCTGCACAGCTTACTTGATAGATAAGGTCATAACAAGAACTTTTAGTCAAATCTTAAATACTAAATTAATGGGATTCAGAAAGGGCTGCTCTTTTCATCAGTGTTTGATTCCTAAGGTAACATAACTAAAGTCAACCTTCAGAATTATAATTATCTTCAAAGTAATATGGTGATCCAGTTCTTCTAGTCTTGATCCTCCTTTTTTATACTTGTAAATTACAAACCACTCTTGTGAACATTGACAACATTGTAAAATTGTAAAATGAATAGGTGGCCAAATCCCAGAATGTGGTATAAAGTGTACAATTCAACATGAAAGATAATTGATATGGTTTACTACAGCTGCACTATGAGAAATCCAGCTCTGCACTAGATATACTAAAGCATTAAATAGTTGTGGTTTAATACAATCACAGAAATCAGCATACTCTGGACATCAAATTGAAAAAGAAATATTTCAAGTTGGTCCTGTGATGACACATTCATTGCTTGCAAAACTAAAAAAACTGAAAGCAAAAAAGGAAAATTATATTAAAATAGGGCATTGTGAATACCTACACTCAATTCCTACAAGATGCAACAGAAAAAGTACCTATTTAATCTAGTGTGTGTAGGTATGTATGTGTGTGTATACACACATCACACATGTATATGTATATGTACATGTACATATACATATATACACACACATATCACATATATATGTCTGTGTATATGTATATATGTGTGTGTGTATGTGTCTATGTGTATGTATATATATATACACACACACACACACATACATACATACACTAGATTAAATAGGTCACTTTTTCTGTTGCATCTTGTAGGGATTGAATGTAGGTATTCACAATTCCCCATTGTAATATCAATTTTCCTTTTTTGCTTTCAGATTTTTTAGTTTTGATCATACACTTTTTTCCTTTATTTCTAAGAGTTACCTAGCCTAGGAGTACTACTCTAACCTTTTGGAGAAATTTATTACAAAATCTGAAGCTATTTGGATATGTACAAGTTGCTTTAATTAAATTACATAGCAGGGGCAGAAACTGATTTATATATTATTGAAATTTAAAAAAACAAAGCTCATAGCAATATTCTACACTTCAATACATAATATATTCTAAATATGAATCTCCTGTTCATTCACCAGTAAATTTAGTTCTAACTTACATTTCAAGGTAAGGGGACTGACAATTCATATATATCTATTCTAGGCTAAATAACTTCATTCCTGGGTCCCAGATGCTATATTGTTAAGCATTTTGGTCTCAGACTATCACAAGAAGAAAGAATAACTTTGATGACAACAAGCACATGAAGAAAACAAGCAAAAATAAAAGAAATCTGAGTTTGGCTCAGAATTGGAAGCATCTTACATAGAACCTTATGTAGTTCTCATGAAGATAGTATATCCAGACTTGCAAGATTCTATTAATATCATCTTATAATAAAAATGGCATGAATATGCATGACTTTGTTTTCCTAGTCTGATCTACCATGATGGAGCATGCCATATCTTTTTAGCAAGACTTAAATTCTAGGGATTATTCTTCCTTAACTTGTTTGGAGAGAATTGTGGTACAAGACTTGGCTAATAAATGTGGAAGTGTACCCTATCTAAGGCTACAGATTATTTCAACAACTGGAACTTCAAGTTGGAATAGGAGATAGTGGTGATCTTGAATGAGAATTTGGCTGTTCCTGGAGCCCCTATTGCGCAACAAGTGAGTGCCGCACCTTAAAATTGTGGCATCTACCTAGCTACCAACCAAGCTATAGATTAAGCTCTAGGAATTAATTTAGTTTCTAAATTTCACTGCAGGGAAATTCACTGCATCTGGCAGAAGATGAAGAACAAATATGATAAAATGCAGGTGTGAGTGTTTGGGCCCATACTGTGTTGATAAAAAATATAAAACATCAGTAATTTGTCACCCCATTGTATCAAGAAAATGTCATCCAGCACATTGTATATGGTAATCTGCATATTTTAGTCAATGGGAAGACCATATCTTCTGAGTTTTTACTCAATCTGCAGATAGCTGGGTATTTAGGAAAACCTTTCTCCAGATTTAACGAGGTTGCTGGTTGTGGGCTTTTTAGAACTGGGAGACCCTAGCAACAGTAACTCATGATCTCATCTTAAAACTGGATTTCTGGAGAGTGCTTGACTGTCTTTGAAGAGTACTCAGAAGCTCTGGTTGGCACAGAATATAGTGGCCTGAATACTGGTAGGCAATAGCACTTGAAAATAATGGCTCCTATGCCCTGAATGTTGCATTGGTTCCAAGGACAATTTAAAGTGATACTTATCTGCTGAGATCTAGGTAACCCTTTCTACATTAACATTTCAAAAAACATTTGTCAGCCCCATTAAATAGACTAGGCCAAGAAATTAAAAAAAAACTTTTTTTAAAAGATTTATCCTAATTACTGAATTTTTCAAGTTTTACAGTGCTGTATCTTCTCTTTCTTATAATTTTGTAAATTAGGGAGGATCTGTCAAGCTGCTTTTGAATATCATCTCTTCTTATGATTTAAGAAATACCTTTTGCTTAGGTTTCTGCATATCTCTGTCAAGTTCATCTTTCTTACGGTCTGTATCAATGATGAGTTTTGGGAAACATGACTGGAATGGAGTCATGTTTAACTCTGTCTCTAACTAGTTTTAACTATATTTTGAGTACAGTGTGGAATTGTTGGCTTAAAACATTTAAGATAGAACTTTTTTCAATCATATCATATTCTTGGATACTGCCTGAATTAATCTCTGCACTTTTCTTGGCAAGGCTTTTCAAAAATGGTCTTCCTTAGCTGAGAGGAAAGGACAAGATAGGATCACTCAGATGGCTTTGGACCCAAGATCGATCTGGAACTTGGAGAAAATTTATTTTTCTACTAGATTTTGTATTCTACCTATCACTGTTTGTCTGTTTTTCTTTATTTCTTTCTATCATCTATCTATCTCTTATTATCTCTTTCTCTTTCTATCTGTCTATCATCTCTAGATAGAAAAAGAGATAGATGATAGATGGATGGATGGATGGATGGATGGATGGATGGATGGATGGATAGACGGACAGACAGACAGAGATAAAATACAATCTAATAGAAAAACACAAATCCTTTTGCATATTCCATTCTATAGATTGGTATTTTCAAAAATGATTGTCACTGGTTTCCCAAATTTGAAGCTGAAATATTTTCAGCTATATCTAGGTACTCTAGGAAAAGAAGTTTGCCAATACATCATTTCTTGAAAAACTGGAATAACCTCAACAGTGCTAACTTAAGCAAAGAATTACCAAAATATTTTCAGCATGTCTATTGTCTCATGAGAGGCAAGAATATTTTAGATGATTTCTACACAACATTAAAAGATGCTTATCAGTCTTTATGACAAGCAGCTGTGAGACACTGTGATCATTGCATGATGCACCTTGTACCTGTTTACAGACAAAGACTTAAAACCATGAAACCAACAATTAAATCAGTGAGGACTTGGATTGAGGAGGCAAAGTTTAAGTCACAGTCTTTTCTTGACTTCACTGATTGGAATGTTTTCGAAGATACCTCTGCAAACTTGGATGAACTCACAGACACTGTAACATCATATATCAGTTTCTGTGAAGACCTTTGTGTGCCAAATAGAAACCTATGAATATATAGTAACAACAAACCTTGGTTCACAGCTAAACATAAATAGCTATATCATGCCAAAGAGGAACCTACAGAAAAGGTGATAGAATGATGTACAACCAGGCCAGAAACATAATAACAAGGCAGATCAGAGCACCAAAAAGAAGCTACTCTCAAAAGCTAAAAATCAGTTATCAACAAATTAACCAGTAAACGTGGAAAACTCTTTAAAATATCACTGGCTATATATTATATTACGTGCTTCCCATGCTGAAGGAAATCAACAATTGGCAAATGACCTGAATGTTTTTTATTGTAGGTTTGAACGAAAACTACTGCCACACATCTCCATAATCCTCATCTTAGACACACCAACAACAGCCAAGCTTCCTACAACCTACCCCATCCCATTGAGCCCACCACCTCTGGTGATTAAAGCTCACATGGCTCACTGAGAATTAGGTGCAAGGTCTATTTCAACAAAAGCCAGGAAAAGCACCAGGCCCAGAGAAAATAACTCCTTCTTGCTTAATAGCTTGTGTTGATCAACTGCCCCCATCTTTAATAAATCATTAGAAATGTGCTATGTTCCTTTTTGCTCCAAACATTCTACTATCATGCCAGTGCCAAAGAAACCTTCCATCAAAGAACTGAATGATTTCAGGCCAGTTGTCCTAACATCTGTAGTTATGAAAATCTTTGAAAGGCTAGTGCTGGCCCACCTGAAAACCATCACAGACGTGCTGTTAGACCCCTTACAATTTGCCTACCGAGCAAATAGATTGACAGATGATGTTGTTAATATGGCTCTGCACTACATCCTACAGCATCTTGAATCTCCAAAGACCTATGCAAAGGTCCCCTTTGTAGACTTCAACTCAGAATTCAATACCATCATTCCAGATATTCTAATTAAACTAAATCAGCTAGCTGTGTCTGACCACATTTATATCAGAGATGGGATTCAAATTTCTTAACAACCGGTTCTGTGGGTGTGGCCTAATTTGTGGGTGTGGCTTGGTGGGCATGTGACTGGGTGGGCATGGCTTGTATATTAATATTATAAATATTTATATAAATATTTAATTTTTAATTTTTAATTAAAAAAAATCAACTTTTACCCAAAAGCAGGCAAAGCAGGCAGACAGATTGAGTTTCTCACAGAGTCACTTAGAGATCTATCTAACTCCAATCAGCTACCTGAGTCTGTCACATAAAATATGCTTGCAAGTAAACTCATAACATTTGCTAGCAAGCAAATTCAAAAAATTAACTCACAATACACCATGTATGTAAATATTGATTTTTTTTATTAAAAAAAAGAGCAACTTATACCCAAAAGCAGGCAAAGCTGGCAGGCAGATTGAGTTGCTCACAGAATCACAGATTCACTTAGAGATCTATCTATCTCAATTCAGCTACCTGAGTCTGTCACATAAAATTTGCTTGCAAGTAAATTCATAAAATTTGTTTGCAAGCAAACTCAGAAAATTAACTCACAAAACACCATGTATGTAAATATTGAATTTTTTATAAACAAAAGAACTGAATGATTTCTGACCAGTTGTTCTAACATCTGTAGTTATGAAAATCTTTGAAAGGCTAGTGGTGGCCCACCTGAAAACTATTGTAGCGCGACGGAATGACTGAGGTAGACGCGGAGCAAACTTCAGCTGTAACTTTATTGTAGCGATAAAGGGTTGCCGCAGCTGCCGCGCTAACAAGGCAGCCAGCTGGCAGGCAACAGCTGATGCTGTTTGACAACTCCCTTTTATAGTCAGCTGTCAAACGGCATCAGCCAATAGGAGCGGTCCGTGTTCCCACTGGAAGCACGGACCAGAGTGAAAACTTCAGCACAGACTCTTTAGAACGCAACAAAAACCATCACAGATTTGCTGTTAGACCCCTTGCAAGTTGCCTACTGAGCAAGTAGATTGACAGATGATACTGTTAATATGGCTCTGCACTACATCCTACAATATCTTGAATCTCCAAAGACCTTTGCAGGTCCCCTTTGTAGACTTCAACTTAGCATTCAATACCATCATTCCAGATATTCTTCTAATTAAACTAAATCAGCTAGCTGTGCCTGACCACACTTGTAAGTGGATCATAAGCTTCAAGGGTGGGATTCAAATTTCTTAACAACCAGTTCTATGGGTATGGCCTAATTTGTGGGTGTGGCTTGGTGATCATGTGACTGGGTGGATATGGCTTGCTGATTGGGCATGGGTTGGTGGTCATGTGACTGGGTGGGCATGGCTTGTATGTAAATATTATAAATATTAATGTAAATATTGATTTTTTTTTATAAAAAAAGAGCAACTTTTACCCAAAAGCAGGCAAAGCTGGCAGGCAGATTGAGTTGCTCACAGAATCACAGATTCACTTAGAGATCTATCTGTCTCAATTCAGCTACCTGAGTCTGTCACATAAAATTTGCTTGCAAGTAAATTCATAAAATTAACTCACAAAACACCATGTGTGTAAATAAATTTTGAAATTTTTATTTTAAAAAAAGAGCAACTTTTACCCAAAAGCAGGCAAAGCAGGCAGAATGATTGAGTTGTTCACAGAATCACAGTCACTTAGCAATCTATCTATCTCTAATCGGCTACTTGAGTCTGATTCTGCAATGAAAAGTAGAAGCTTCAGTCCTAAGGAAAGTTCGTCTCTGCTTTTAGGTTAGCTAGAAAGCAAGAAATCCAAGAATTTCCTGCTTTCTAGCTAATCTAAATCTCCCGGCAGAGCAAAACAACTGTTGGTTGGGAAAAAAATGGAAAACTAGCAACTTACCAAACCAGGCAAGTTGGATGGCTTGCATGCCAGGTAAGGAGTGAGTGGCAGGGAGGGGAAGGGCCAGCCAGTGGAGCGATTTGCCGGTTCTCTGAACTACGCGTGTATGCAGCATTTGCAAGAAATCAACTGTGCTGCCTGAACAGCTGACAAGTGCTGCGCGTGGGTGCGCAGCATTTGAAAATCCTCTTGTTTCCTGCTTTTTCAACCTCAGCTGTGCTGCACATAGCAGCTGAGGAGGGAAAAGTAGGGAATAAAGGATAGCCTAGAGCCCGGGCAGGTGGGTGGGCCAAACACCTTCGGTTTCAGCTGCTCTTCACAGCTACCGGTTCTGGGATGCTGCCAAACCAATAGCATCCCACCCCTGATAAGCTTCCTAACAGACAGGAAGCCGCAGGTGAAGCTAGGCAAATCACATCAGATACCTATACAATTATCACAGCCCCACTCCCCAGAGCTGTGTACTCGCTCCATTCCTCTTCTCTCTATAGAATAGAATAGAATTCTTTATTGGCCAAGTGTGATTGGACACACAAGGAACTTGTCTTGGTGCAAATGCTCTCAGTCTACATAAAAGAAAAGATACATTCATCAAGAGTCAAGAATCATAAGGAACAACATTTAATAATAGTCATAGGGTACAACAAACAATCAAATCATACTAGGAAACAGTCAGTATAAATTGTGAGAATAAAAGCGACAAAGTTACAGTCACACAGTCACAAGTGGGAGGGGATGGGTGATAAGGAGTGATGAGAAAATTAATAGTAATAGCAGTACAGACTTTGTAAATAGTTGGACAGCGTTGAGGGAATTATTTGTTTAGCAGAGTGATGGCGTTCGGGAAAAAACTGTTCTTGTGTCTAGAGGTTCTGGTGTACAGTGCTCTACAGCATCATTTTGAGGATAGCAGTTGAAACAGTTTATGTCCGGAATGTGAGGGGTCTGTAAATATTTTCACAGCCCTCTTTTTGACTCGTGCAGTATATAGGTCCTCAGTTAAAGGCAGGTTGGTAGTAATTGTTTTTTCTGCAGTCCTAATTATCCTCTGAAGTCTGTGTCTGTCCTGTTGGGTTGCAGAACCAAACCAGACAGTTATACAGGTGGAGATGAAAGACTCAATAATTCCTCTGTAGAACTGTATCAGCAGCTCCTTGGGTAGTTTGAGCTTTCTGAGCGCAGAAAGAACATTCTTTGTTGTGTTTTTTGATGACATTTTTGATGTTAGATGTCCATTTTAGGTCTTGTGATATGATAGAACCTAGAAATTTGAAGGTCTTTACTGTTGATACTGTGCTGTAAGAGATGGTAGTATAGGATCTCTCTGTTAAAGTACTGAAGTTTGCAGATAGTACAACAGTGCTTGGTCTCATGAATCTGCATACAGACAGGAGGTTGAATAACTAGCCTTGTGGTGTGACTGGAACAATCTTGAACTAAACACACTCTCGAACCATAGAAATTGTGATAAAAATTATAACTATAAATAGTTATCTTTTCATCACATATCCATCTCTTATTTAAATTATAAATTAAAATATCATCTTTATGGTCCTGGTACCAGCAGAAAGTCCATAAAAGATCAGCAGACGCAACAACATATATTATTTAACCTGGATCAAATAAACCAAGTTGGTATTCCTTGCTTTTATTTCTAACCATTTTAATTTTTTCATTCAAATATTGTTGTGGGATTTTATTTCTTTTTATGTCTTCTTTGCTCCATCATAAAGTTCTTTAAGCTTTAACAAGCTTCTTTTTTAAATCCAGTAGGAAAAATATTGTTCAAGTCACACTCTTGGTTTGTTATTTATACCTGTTTTTTTTAATTTTGAAACATCAGGACTTCCAGAAGAAAAATGATAGCAATAGCAATAGTACTTAAACTTATATATAACTTCACAATGTTTTACAGTCCTCTTTAAGCAGTTTATAGAGTCAGTATATTCCCCCAACAATCTGGGTCCTCATTTGACTGCCCTCAGAAGGATGGAAGGCTGAGTCAACCTTGAGTTGCTCAGAATTGAACTCCTGCAGTGAGCAGTGAGCTAGACCTGCAGTACTGCATTCTAACCACTGCACCACTACAAAGGCAGAACTAATGATTTTGAAGAACGAAGAACTGGTGGGTAGATCAGCTCTTTGAACCCCCTGGAAAAAGAAAATGAGAGATTTCTTACAAGTGTGCAAAACAATTGCTCCTCACAAGGATATTGAAAGCAATAGTCTCTGGCAGGTTTTGAGCACCAGGAGATGAAAGAATAATTATCATGCTCAAGCTTTGAAAGGATAATAGGTACATAATTTCTTTTCTAATCACTTTCAGAAATTGCTTGTTAACTACTTTTCAAATATTAGTTCAGTTTGTCAAATTTGAAAATAGTGTGTGAGTTTGCCTTCAATTCCTAATAAAAGTGATTTTAACTACAAACATAGAAACTTTTAGAAATTGAATAAAACAGAAAAAGGTTTATTAGGACTTCGATTTTAGAAAGCTAGAAATGGATTAAGGGTATAACTAAATGTGAATAAGGTGTTGAAATTTATTATAAAATATCATTTTATATTTTTATAATGCTTTTGTTTGATTTTTTAATAAGCATAATAAAAGATTTTTAAAATTGGATACTAAACATAATTAAAGATTTTAGTTAAGGAAGAACATATAAATTTGACTTACAGATTGGGGCAAAATGTTCTAACAATGGAAAGATTGAAAGACATTTTTTAAAAATGGAGTCAGAAGTTAATATTAACAATGTAACCAGAAATATCTCCACTATGGACAGACTTTACCTAATAATTATTATGGAATGGGAACCATTTTATCTGAGTTGGAAGTGAATTTATAAATGACTGACTATAAGAATGACATGGAAAAAGATATTACACTGGACAGTTGGCTAGTGTGTGAATAATTAAAAGAATAATACAAGCAATAAACTCAAAGACTGCTTTAAATACTTCCAGAATATTCCATTTTATGATACAAAGTAAAACAGGCCAAACCAGAGATGATATTCTGTGATTACACAGGGTAGTACTGATTCAGAAGTCACATATATATTCAGAATAAAACTGCCAGTAATTTTAGTATCTCCAGTTTATTCAATTATCTGATAGAGAAAGTTTTATGCATATAAATATTAAAAATAAAACTCCAAAGTCACTTTATGTAAATGTAGATTCAGATGTCCCTAGCATTACCTTTATAACGCCTTCTGATGGATTGAAATCATCCTGTTCATCTGTTTGCAATTTACCTTCCAAATCAATGGTATGATTGTGAAGAGATCTGCATTGTTTCTTAAATGTTACCAGAAACCCTTTTAGGGTTGAAACAGTGATATTCTCAAGTAATATGCAATTGTCTATTTATTTCCGTGGGTAAGCAATGGGTTATGGTGGTAACAAATTTGTTCTTTCTGTATGCATACAACTTCTAGGCCACCTGGAAGCAAATCCCACCTTGTCCCCCTGCAAGACAAGTCTACCACACCATCGCACAACATGTGGCTACAGTTAGGTATCATGTGCTATTGGATCCAGTGTATGATGACTTAAGGCTTTTGCTATCAGAAAAGACAACTTTTCATTGTTTTAATTCCATGTGGCTACAGTTAGGTATCATCAGAAACAAACAGGAAAAATAAAAATTTATATAGCATTCATGCAGGTTAGGTCTAGGCAGAGAAAACATTTTCCATAATCAAACAGGAATTAGATTACTCCTTGCATTTGGGCTGTTATCTTTATTGGTTGACTTTTCCTTTGCATCCATAATCTACTACACAATAATGTGAGCTATAAGAAAAATCCAATGAGCTCCTTGCTGGAGAAATGGAAAAGATAAAAGAAGCAAAAGCCCCCCATACTTCCTACAATGGGTGAAAAATATGCAACTTATTTAACTGGAAGCCTTATTGACACTGAGCCTCTTGTAGAAATAAAATGGTTGGCACAGCAAAAGATTTGCTTTCCAAATCCAACCATTCAATTATAAAACTGACATTTATACGAAAGAAAAGGCACAAATAAAAGCTGCTGTTATTAATCATTTTTCCAAATATTCCTTTTTATTATAACTGTCTCTGCATACAAGAATACCTTGTGGTTATGAAAGAAGAGTGAAAACACCCTAAATCATACAGTCAGTCACCATGCCTTAGAAGAATGAAGATAATCTTTTAAAGGTAATTCATGGAAATGTTGAAACCACTCTTTTAAAGGTCAGCCAGAGGGTAATAAGGACTTTAAATACTGTGAATGGATTGTCCCAATTTCTGCCAATCCAACTAAGTCAGGCTGCTTTATTTCTGAAGTACTGCAACTAAAATACTTTGATGGGTAACCCCGCTAGAATTCTACAGAGTGCTCAAAATAATATGAAGCATTTTAGGTTGGGAACACTTAAAACTATTGTGTGATTCCCATGGAGAACACTTCATCTAGCCACAAAGAATGAATACTGGGATTTTCAGCAAATGAATTTGCATGTTCTTACTTAAACTAAGATGCAACCTATTATTTCATTAGAAAGGTGTCAGATCTGTAGCTACTGTTTTGGGGTGGCTTGAAGTTTTTTCCCATTCTATTCTGGTTCTTCAAAAAGTTACCTGTAGCACTAATATTAGTCTTGGATTGATGGTTTGGCAACAGCCACTGAAGTGTACCCTTATGTAATGATGTCATAACATTTACAAATATTCCTTAAAAATAATCTAAAAAACTTTAAAAATAATTTTACTGAATTTCAAAAGAATAATAAAATACAAAATAATATAAAAGGGAGAAATTGGGAAGGGTAAAAAAAGGAAGGAAATTTAAAAGGTGACAAAATAAAAAATACATAAATCAAATTATAAAAAATACCTTCCAACTTTTTCTAATAGAGATTCAAACATGTAATACAGAAACATACTACTCTTAATTTAAGTAAACATGCAGCATGTTACAGTTGAACATCATGAGGAAAATAAATTTTCATATTTGCAAGATATGGGAAGCCCCACACCTAGAAGAATGAAATATTATAAGAAATATTAAAAAGACAGAATATTTCCCTAAATGAGAAATAGAGAAACATGTTCTTAAAAGACAGAAAGCAGACTCAGTCTCTCTCCGTCCAAGAAACTAAGGAGGCCACCTTTTAAAAATACAGATTTGGTAATCCATTCAAGACAGGATTAAAACCCCAACTCATTGCCAGCCTTCACGAGACAAACTAATTAAAATCAAATAACAAAATACACAAAATAAATCTCTAAAATACAAAATATATAAAAATCCTTGAAATTGCTACAAGATGCTAAACACAAAGGAGGCTTTGAGTTGCCAGTTTGGGAATTGTACTACCAGGCCTCTGCACTTGTCTGGGGGAAAGAATGAGTAAATCTGAGACATAAAAGATTATTAAATTTGAAGGGGCATGATTTCCAATTGGGATGTCATGCTTTTCTATAATATCGTAAAAACAAAATACATGGATATTTTCAGAGACATTTTATTAGAAATGTATTACTGTTAGTATGGGGGGAAGTCCAAGAAAAACACTATATGAAAGTACTGGTCTTGCTCTCCATGATAGAGGCATTGACACATCCGAATGTGATTAATACAGAAAAAATTGTAAGATATAAGGACATTTTGAATGACAAATCTAAACAATTGATTAAGAACTGATTAATCAAGGGATTGATTTAGCACGATGATCACATGTGCAAATGCAATCAAGATATGAGAAAGATGCAAGAATGTATGGTTTCTATAAAGAACCAATGGAATTAGATCAAATACTATTAGGAACAATTAATTAAAAATATATAACTATTTGTTGAGTATTAAAATGGAAGAAGAGCAAGTGAAAAAAACAATAATAAGATGGGTGAAAAATTTTGGCTATTCAATAGAACTAGATAAATGGCAGAAATTGTGGAATAGAAACTGCAAACTAACAATGTCAACAGCATATTAGGAAAATGAATACAAAACGTTTTATAGGTGGCATTTACCACCTGTGAGATTAGCAAAGTTGTATGAAAACTCATCAGCTAAATGTTGGAAGTATAATCAGATACCAGATTTATATTATCATATGTGGTGGACATCCTCAAAGGCAAAAAAAAAATACTGGACTAAAATACTGACTTGGTTAGAAAAAATGCTAAAGTAACACATAGATTTGAAACCAGAATTATCTATGTTGGGTATACTACCAGAAAAGTATAATAAAGAGAAAACATACTTAATTTTACAGGTATTAATGGCAGCAAGAGTTATGTTTGCAGAACAGTGGAAAAATGAAGAGATTTTTACAGATGAAAGTGTTATTAAAAAATACTAGAATATGCTGAGAAAAGACTCGAACACGCCAAGACCTGCATATATATATATATATGGCGTGTTTGGGTCTTTTCCCGTGTAAGATCCTGTGTAAGAAAAGACCCATGACATGTATGTCTGACATATGTGGCTGAGGTATTGGCTGTGTGTCTATCAGCCTCCTGTGTTGTAAAGACTTGGGTAATGGGCTGTGTGATGACATTCTGAGTTCTATTGTTTTGACATCCTGGGTCTTGTGCTGTAATCTCCTGGGTTGTAATGACCTGGGTAATGGGCTGTGTGATGACCTTCTGAGTTTTAATCTTGTGACATCCTGGGTCTTGTATTGTAATCTCCTGGGTCGTTAGCTGTGTTGCAACATCCTGAGGTTTTGTGGTATAGCCTCTTGAATTCTATGATGTGATATTCTGAGCGGGTGGCTGTGATGTGACATTCCGGGTTTTGGTTTGACTCCGAGTTATGGGCCTGGTTCTGTGTTCATGGCGTGTGTCAGTTTGCTTGATTTGGGGGTCGGGGTATGTGGCAGCTGGTGATGCAGCCGTGGTCTGATTTCTGGACGGTGGTTGCCTTTCATCTATGGGGTGGGTTTGGGTTTGAGTCTGGTGAGAGAGATTGGTGGTGGCGTCATGTGTTGTTTTGGGTCCAGTGTTGGTTTTCGTGGCTGGGACTCGTTTGTTGATAAGGGTTAATTTCCAAATGTTTGGTAGGCGGGAGGCATCGTCCCGTTTATTCATGTTATGGGGTTGTTTCTCTATTTCAATGGCTTCCCTGATTATTCTCTTGTTGATGTGTTCAGTGTTGGAGATTAATTTGGTTCCCTCAAAATTAATTTCATGTCCTGTGGCTTTAAGGTGCTGGAAAAGGGAGGAAGAATTTTCTTCTTTTCTGACTGCGTTCTTGTGTTCTGCGATGCGTGCATTTATTCTCCTGTTGGTTTGTCCAATGTATGTGGCTGGACAATTTTTGCATGGTATTTCATAAACGCCTTGGTTTTCTAGCTGGATCTTGTCTTTGGGGTTTCTTAGGATGTGGAGAATTTTGCTGATTTTATCTGTGATGCCTTTGATGGAGGG
Source organism: Bungarus multicinctus (assembly GCA_023653725.1). NCBI lineage: Eukaryota > Metazoa > Chordata > Lepidosauria > Squamata > Elapidae > Bungarus > Bungarus multicinctus. The sequence continues at coordinate 68,300,145 of CM042840.1, forward strand.
GAGGAGGGCGAAACCGAGACACAGAACAGAACAACGGTATCGCCCTCCTCCCCTACATCAAAGGCACCACAGATAAAATCAGCAAAATTCTCCACAAACACAATATCAGGACAGCCTTCAGCACTGACCAAAAAATAGCCAACATCCCAAGAAACCCTAAAGACAAGATACAGCTAGAAAACCAAGGAGTTTATATGAAATACCATGCAACAATTGCCCAATCCAATACCATGATCTGGTTCAAGTCTTCAGTGAGGAGAAATGCAATGTGCTACCCCCCCCCCCCCCCCATTGCAACACTGTGCCATAGAGTTTATAGAAGGGGCAAAATTACCAAAACCAAAAATGTACTCCATGATACATAAGGAAATGAAAGAACTACAGAACTAAATAGATACAAACATCCAACCTGCAAAATTCAGAATGGCTGCCCCCATATTATTTAAAGAAAAAAAAGATGTGGAATACTCTTATGTGTCAACTTGAAATCTCTAAATGTTGTGAGTATTCAGAACACATACCCTCTACCACTCATGAAAGATATGTTAGGACACTTAGCAAAAGGGAAAGTGTTTACCAAACTAGATCTCCAAGAAGCATATTACCAAATCCAGATCAGAGAAGGAGATGAGTGGAAGACTGCTTTCAATTATCCCTTAGGCAGTTTTCAGTTCACAGTAATGCCATTTGGATTACAAAGAGCCCCATGCAGCTCATAAATGAAGTCTTACATCAATATGTATATAAAGTGGTCCTGGTGTGCTTGATTGACAATCTTATTTATAATGAAACTCTGGAACAGTGGTTCTGAAACTTTTTCAGTCACTGCCCCCTTGGTTGCTATAAACTCATCCTCGGAGGCTCCCACCCATTCAAATTTCTGTGGGTGTGGCCTAATTTGAGGGCGTGGTTTGATGGTCATGTTACTGGGTGGGTGTGGCTTGCTGGCTGGGCATGGCTTGGTGGTCACATTCATTTATTTATTATTCAAATTTGTTAACCGCCTCCTCTCCCTAAGGACTCGGAGCAGTGCACAGCCAAATAAAAACATATAAATACAAATACAATAATTTAAAATACATTAAAAGGACTAAATACATTGGCATTAAAAATTAAAAAGTAGGGAATTAAGAAAGTTAAAACCATTTAAAAATCGAATTTAAAACCATTACACATAACTCTAGGCCAGACCGGTTAGATGGAATTTAGTTTTTAGTGCGCGCCGGAAGGTCAATAGGTCGGGGATGGTCCTCATTTCTGTGAGCAATTCGTTCCAGAGGGAGGGTGCTCCCAAAGAGAAGGACCGAACCCTAGGGGTTGCCGGTCGTCCAGCCGGCGGCACTCTGAGGAGGCCCGATCTATGAGAGCACACTGGTCAGCGAGAGACTGACGGTGGCAGCTGGCGGTCCCATAGATACCCAGGTCCCAAGCCACGGAGCACTTTAAAGGTGGTCACCAACACCTTGAATCGCACTCGGAAGGCCACCGGGAGCCAATGCAGCTCGTGCAAAAGTGGTGTAACATGGGAGCTCTGAGAAGCCCCCAAGACCACCCGTGTGGCCACATTTTGCACCAGCTGGAGCCTCCGGGTGCTCTTCAAGGGGAGCCCCATGTAAAGAGCATTGGCATAATTCAGACGGGAGATGAAGAGGGTGGATGTGACCGTGCGAAGTGCGTCCTGATCCAGAAAGGGCCGCAACTGGTAAATCCTGCGGACCTGACAAAAAGCCCCCCTGGCGATGGCTGCTATATGATCTTCTAACGACAGCCGTACATCCAAATTGTACATCCAAATTATGTGCCCTCTCTGTGGGGGGTCAGAATTTCCCCCCCCCCCCATGGCCAGTGAAGCAGTAAGCTGGCTGTATTGGGGCGCCAGAAAGCACAGCCACTCGGTTTTGGTCGGGTTGAGCTGAAGCCTGTTCTGCCCCATCCAACCCAACACAGCCTCCAGGCACCGGATCATCACTTCCACGGCTTCGTCAGGGTGGCCCTGGGTAGAAAAGTACAACTGAGTATCATCAGCGTACTGATGGAATTCTACCCCAAAGCCACGGATGATCTCACCTAGTGGCTTCACATAAATGTTGAACAGGAGGGGCGAGAGCACCGACCCCTGAAGTACCCCACAGATCAGGGGCCTCGAGGTCGATCTCTGCCCTCCTGCCAACACAAATTGCGAGCGATTGGAGAGGAAGGAGGAGAACCACCGTAACACGGTGCCTCCCACTCCCAACCCCTCCAGCCACCACAATAAGATACTGTGGTCGACAGTATCAAAAGCTGCTGAGAGATCTAATAGGACCAGGACAGAGGAAAACCCCTGTCACGGGCCCTCCAGAGATCATCAACTAACGTGACCAATGCCGTTCTGTGCTGTGCCCGGGCCTGAAGCCTGATGGGCGTGGATTCAAATACGATGATTCCTCCAGATGCTGGGGGAGCTGTCGTGCCACCACACTCTCAACAGCCTTTGCCATAAAGCGAAGGTTGGAGACCAGACGGTAATTAGACAATAAGGTCGGATCCAGGGATGGTTTCTTGAGGAGGGGTCTCACCACTGCCTCTTTCAAGACAGGAGGTAAGAACCCCTCACTCAAGGAAGTGTTTATAATACCCTGGAACAACCATGTGACACCTCCCGGGTGGCCAAAACCAGCCAAGAGGGACATGGATCCAATAAACATGTGGTGGCATTAAGCCCACCCAGCATCCTGTCCACATCCTTGAGGGTCACAGGATCAAACTTCCCCCAGATAACCTCACCGAACTACACCTTCGCCCCCCTGTCCGGAGTTGCCCAGTCAGAGTCCAACCCATCCCGGATCTGAGTGATTTTGTCCTGGAGAAAATTCAAAAAATCCTCAGCCCGCCCTTGTTGAGGTTCATCCTGCGCTCCCACCTCTAGGAGGGAGCGGGTCATCCTAAAAAGGGCGGCTGGGCAATTCCCCATGGACGCAATAAGGGCAGAGAAGTGAGAACACTTCACCGCCTCTATTGCCACTAAATAGGTCCTAATATAGGACTGCAATAGTATTCGGTCAGATCCAGAGCGGGTGGTCCTCCAACCACTCTCTAGGCGTCTTTTCCGGCGCTTCATCTCCCTCAGCCCCTCGGAAAACCAGGGAGCCAATTGGGATCGGCATCGGGTCAGAGGCCGCAAAGGCACGACCCGATCAAGGGCACCACCCGCCACCCTATCCCAGGTGGCGACCAGGTCCTCAACCGGGTCATGCGTCCAAATGCTGGGAAATGGCCCAAGCTCCATCAGGAACCTATCCAGGTCCATCAGGCGTCTGGGGTGGAACCATCATATCGGCTCTGCCTCCCTGAGACGAGAGGGTGCAGTATGGAAGTCAAGCCTAAGGAGCGAATGATCAGACCATGACAAGGGCTCAACAACTACGTCCCCTACACCTAGATCATCCTGCCACTGTCCAGAGACAAAACCAAGTCCAAGATGGATGTGAGTGGGGTCCCTAATTAACTGGGTCAGGCCCAAGGCTGTCATGGAAGCCAAGAACTCCTGGGCTACCCCCGAGGTACTGCCAGCTGAAGGCAGGTTGAAATCCCCCATGACCATAAGTCTGAGAGTCTCAACTGCCAAGCCGGTTATAATCTCGAGCAGCTCAGGCAGGGCCGATGTCACATAGCAGGGAGCCAGATATGTGATCAATAGGTCCATTTGAACCCCGAAACCACATCTCACAAAAAGGGATTCACATCTGGTCGTCTGAGGAACAGTGTATTCCCTAGGGCATAGATCTTCCTTAATAATTACTGCAACCTATCCCTCCCCTGGGCCCTCAGCTGATGGAAAATCTGAAACCCAGCTGGGCACATCTCTACCAGGGGAATGCCCCCTTCATGGCCCAGCCAGGTCTCAGTAATACCCACCAGATCCGCCCCATCAGTGATCAAATCAGAGATCAGGGAGGCTTTATTAACAACGGACCTGGCGTTGCAAACCATCAGCCGAAGGCCCGGGGCCGGATCGTTCGGACAACCTAGGGAACGGGAGATGACCTGGGGGTCGGAGCACACTACCGTACGAAATAACAGGGGTGGGCTCCCAAAACATAATACGGCCCCCTGTCAGTGTCATACTTGCCTCTCCCGCTAACCGTGCTAATAGCCATCCCACTTCCTCCCGAAAAGAAGCCCCCATCCTCGATCCAACCAACTCCACTCCCAAACCTCCCAGTCACACCCAACCCCTTGTCTGGCCCTTGTCTCAGCCGGGTTATCACCCAAACCCAGTCTGGTCTCCCTCCCTAACCCCACTAAAAATTTAGAAATAAAAGAATTCAAGCAGGAATAATTTCTTGTGCTCTTCCCTTGACTGTGCCACCTCTCGGGATCCCAGTAGGATCCATCATCAAGGTATGCCATCGAAAGGCCGGAGGGCCATCTCAGGGACAGGGGAACTCCCCTGAGGGCCCATAACTCTGCTGAAGTGTAAACAATCCGTCCTGTCCTCTGATGACCAGCCGATCGTGGTCTCAACGTCCCAGATTGAAAATAGGGATGGGAAGGCCCAGACAATTGGGGCCAGCTCACCCGGGCCCCACTATCCGATAATTGTACTTGTAGTCTCTGTCCTCATCGACACCGGCATCATCGGTATTGGCGGGGACAGGATCGGCGTAAGTCTGGCCCCGGCACTACCACTGGAGCCAACAAAATCAGAGCCCTCGTCGTTGAGACCATTGCTGCCCTCTGACCAGATGCTCACCGAACTTGACGATGAGGGTCAGGTCTCCACTGACAACATTGACGCCGACGCCGGTGAAACATTCGGGCCACCACCATCTCCATCGTCCTCGAAGGGGGCAAGCCAGTTGGGGCCACTGCCACCACAGCCATCGGAGTCCACATCCCCGGAGCAGTCACCACCAGGCCGTACCCCCGCTCTTGCCACTCAGGACGGCATCATGACCACCGAGCCTTCCACAACATCCTCGGGGCCGCTGTCGTCGCTGGGGCCATTGCCGGGCCCTCCAGGCCTATGGTCCCATCCCCGAGGTTGGTAGCTCCAAAACGCCAGGCAGCGCAGCTATTGTTGGTCCTGGCCACCACCACTGTTGCCATCACTGTCCAGACCCAAAGCTAAACCGCGGGTCCAGTTGTGGCCAGAACCGACCCTCCTGATTACCCCCAAATTGCCACCCCCCAGCCAGGGTAATATTGAAATATTGGAAATACCAGCCCCTGGTCGGGTCGCACCATCGCCAGCACCATCAGCGTTACTGCCAGTGGTGCCGGGGCGCAAAACCAAGCCATTGGACCTCAGGGAACCGAGATGAGGCGGAGAAGAAGGAGGATAGGGACGGCCAACTGCTGACTCAGGCTGTCGCAAATCCAGGCCGAATCAGGAACTCCGGTACCAACTTCGTATGAGGCGTGACGGGGAGGCCACCACCTGGGCTGCCTACATGGCCGTCCGGGAAACCCTGCCGACCGTTCTGGCATCCTTACGGTCGGGCCAGCCTCCCCCAGGGGTCCAGTCACTCTCACCTTGCCAGGCCCCCAGGGAGGGCAAAAGCCCAACCTAGAACGTGGAACGGCCAACAGAGCTCATCTTTTCATGTCCGGCCGCCATCTTGCACATGCACTATTCTTTAATATAACAAGAACCTCGGAAGCTTAAAAGAAAAAGGGGGAGATTGCAGCAAAGGAAGGCAATATCTTGGGACTGTTGGGGTTGACTGGCAGCGACTCTGCGGCCGCCAGTGCAGCCGCCAATGTGATCAACAGCCCAGATTTTTCTCATGCTTCATCGCAATGTCCTCCCTCACATGACCGGGTAGGTGTGGTTTGGTGGTCATGTGAATGGATGGTCATGGCCAGGTGACTGGAAAACCAAATACAAGTGGTCCTCACTAATGGCTGATTGTTTAGCAAGTGTTCTAATGGCTGATTGTTTAGCAAGTGTTCTAATTTATGAGTGGCTTCCCCAGAGCTACATGACCTGTTTTTGGAGTTTTGACAACCATGCACACACATACACACACATTCCCTTCTAACCCTGCTGGAGCAGGTCATTGGACTAGAATCAGCAAAGCATCTCTGATTATATTCTAGTAGTGAATAAAATCTAATCAGAGATGCTTTGCCAATTGTTGATTTGTGTTATTTCTATTTCTTCATTTTATGTTGCTGAATTGCATTGACATGTGTGTTCCTTCTTGTGCACAGCCCAGAAGCTTTTGTGATTCTTTACAGCAAAAATTACCAACCTCTGGCTTTGCGCTATTTTTCAAATGTGCTGCCACTGCTGCATTCTAGATGCTGGCCCCGCAGGTCCATCCCATTGAGACTGCTGCACCGGAGGGACCTGCCCAAGCAAGTCTGAGTGGAGCGGTGCACCAAGTCAATGGGGTCAGCTTGAGAGAGGGAAAGACAGAGAGAGAAAAGAAAGAGAGAGAGAAAGAGATAAGGAAGAAAAGAAAGAGAAAAGGGAAAGAAAGAAAAAAGGACAGACAAAGAAAGGGGGAAATGGCAGGAAGGGACCAAAAGAAAAAGAAATAAAGAAGGAGGGAGGAGAAAGATAATAAGATATCTATTGTGGTCTAATCACCTGCTCCAGTAGGGTTAGAAGGGAGTGTGTGTGTGTGTGTGTGTGTTCTCCTTGTAATTTACCAGTACATTTTGGTTTTGCCTTCTACAGAATTGGCATTGTAATACATTGGGGAAAAGTAATTTTTTAGGGTGGAGATCTTGTCCAATGAATCCTGTTTAAAGCCTCAACAAAATGTGGGAACTTCCTGATAGTCTTGACCATGTTTCATTCACAAAATCTTTAATAGAAGCCAAAGATGTTTCAATGTGGAAAAGGGCCTCAGTCTAAATTAGGCCTCATTTCAATCTGATGCATCAGGTCTCTTCTCTCTCTCTTTCTCTCTCTCCTTCTCCCTCCCTCCCAGACTGGTTTTCCTCTATTTTCCCTGTGGGAGCGACACTTCAAACATGGATGGATGGATAGAGAGAAAGAGAGATAGGTAGGTAGGCAGGCAGGCAGGCAGACCTTTTGGATGAATGTATGGATAGATAGGTAGATATGTTTGCTATGGAAATGAGGAGAAGAAAAAAATTATACACGATTACTATGGAAAATTGTATTATCAAGAAAATATTCAAGAAGAAAAAGTTAAGCACTATTTACAGAAAGCAAAATTACCCCAGATACCCAAAGACATTGAAACAATGCTAGAAGGGAACACAACGATGATGGAATTAACAGAAGCTTTAAAAAAGGAGAATGTTGGAAAACACTAGGTCCACATGGATTGCCAGCGGCCGCAAGAAACGTTTGGGGGAAGGTTCTTCTCTACGTAAATTTTTATCTAGATTTTTATTGGGGTTAGGGATGGCCGGGCGGGGGTGGGGGACAACCCGCCTGGGGCTGGGGCCAGGCCGTGGGTCGAGCATTGAGGGGAGGTGCTGGGGTCGGGTGGGGTCATATCGAGGATGGGGTGTTGTTTCGGGGAGGGCGAAATACAGTCTATTGGCACGGTGAGCGGGAGAGGCAGATTTGGCGGTTATAGGGGGCCATATCCTGTATTGGGAGTGCACCCCCGCTGTTTGTGTGTGGTGGCGCGCTCCGACCCCCTTGTCATGTCCCGTTCCCCGGGTGGTCTGAGTCATCGGGCCCTGGGCCTTCGGCTGATGTTGTGTAACGCCAGGTCCATCGTTAACAAGGCCCCCCTCATTTATGATTTGATCTGTGAGGGGGGAGCGGACCTGGCGGGTATTACCGAAACCTGGTTGGGCCAAGAGGGAGGAGTTCCTCTGGTGGAGATGTGCCCACCTGGGTTTCAGGTCTTTCATCGACCGAGGGCTCAGGGGAGGGATGGGGGGGTTGCGGTAGTTATTAAGGAAGATCTGTGTCCTAGGGAATCGACTGTTTCTCAGACGACCGGATGTGAGTCCCTTTTCATGAAGTTTGGTCCCAGGGTTCAGGTGGGCCTGTTGATCGCATACCTGGCTTCCTGCTATGTGACATCGGCCCTGCCTGAGCCCCTTGAGGTCATAGCCGGCTTGGCGGTTGAGACCCCCAGGCTTATGGTCATGGGGGATTTCAACCTGCCTTCTGCCGGTGGGGCCTCGCGGATTGCTCAGGAGTTCATGGCTTCCATGACAGCCATGGGCCTGACTCAATTAATTCGGGATCCTACTCACTTGGGGGGGTCACAGCCTGGATTTGGTTTTTGTCTCTGATCAGTGGCAGAATGATCTTGGTATAGGGGATGTGGTTGTGGAACCCCTGTCATGGACTGATCATTCGCTCCTTAGACTCGACTTCCATTCCGCACTCCCCTGCCGCAGGGAGGCGGGGCCGATAAAATGGTACCGCCCCAGGCGCCTGATGGACCCAGATAGGTTCCTGATGGAGCTTGGGCCGTTTCCCGAGACTCACACACATGACTCGGTCGAGGGCTTAGTGGCTACCTGGGATAGGGTGGCTGCTGGGGCCCTTGACCGGGTCGTGCCCTTGCAGCCTCTGACCCGGTGCCGATCCCAAGTGGCTCCTTGGTTTTCCGAGGGGCTGAGGGAGATGAAGCGCCGGAAAAGACGCCTAGAGAGTGGTTGGAGGACCACCCACTCTGGATCTGACCGAACACTATTACGATCCTATATTAAGGCGTATTTAGTGGCGATAAGGACGGCGAGGCGGTCCTACCTCTCCACCCTTATTGCATCCACGGAAAATTGCCCAGCTACCCTGTTTAGGGTGACCCGCTCCCTTTTGGAGGTGGGGGCGTGGGAGGATCCCTTGCAGGGGCGGGCTGAGGATTTTTCTAGGTTTCTGCAGGACAAAATCACTCAGATCCGGGATGAGTTGGACTCTGACTGGGCATCTCCGGGCGGGGGGGCAGGGGCAGATTTTGGTGAGGTCATTTGGGATGGGTTCGATCCTGTTATTCTGGAGGACGTGGACAGGATACTGGGGGGGCTTAATGCCACCACTTGTTTATTGGACCCATGCCCCTCCTGGCTGGTCCTGGCCACTCGGGAGGTGACATGAGGCTGGTTCCAAGGGATTATTAACTCTTCCTTGAGAGAGGGGCTTTTACCCACCGCCTTGAAAGAGGTGGTGGTGTGGCCCCTCCTCAAGAAACCGTCCTTGGATCCAGCATTATTGTCGAATTATCGTCCAGTCTCCAACCTTCGCTTTGTCGGGAAGTTTGTTGAGAGTGTGGTGGCACGTCAGCTCCCTCAGTACCTGGATGAAGCGATATATCTAGACCCCCTCCAATCGGGTTTCAGGCCCGGGCACAGCACGGAGACGGCGTTGGTCGCATTGGTGGATGATCTCTGGAGGGCCTGGGACAGGGGTTGTTCCTCTGTCCTGGTCCTGTTAGATCTCTCAGCGGCTTTTGATACTGTCGACCACAGTATCCTATTGCGGTGGTTGGGGGGGGTTGGGAGTGGGAGGCACCGTTTTACAGTGGTTCTCCTCCTTCCTCTCTGACCGCTTGCAATTTGTGTTGACATGGGGGCAGAGGTCGGCCCCGAGGCCCCTATTATGTGGGATGCCTCAAGTGTCTGTGCTCTCGCCCCTGCTGTTCAACATTTATGTGAAGCCGCTGGGTGAGATCATCCGTGGTTTCGGGGTGGAGTTCCATCAGTACGCTGATGACACTCAGCTGTACATCTCTACCCCGGGCCACCCCAACGAAGCCCTCGAAGTGATGACCCGGTGCCTGGAGGCCATGGGAGTTGGATGGGTCTTAACAGGCTTCATCTCAACCTGACCAAAACCGAGTGGCTGTGGTTTCCTGCGCCCAGATACAGCCAGCTTATTCCGTCGCTGGCCGTGGGGGGAGAAATTTTGATCCCCATGGAAAGGGCTTGCAATCTAGGTGTCCTCCTGGACGTACGGCTGTCTTTAGAAGATCACATTACGGCCGTTGCCAGGGGGGCCTTTTGTCAGATTCGTCTGATTTACCAGTTGCGGGCCTTTCTGGATATGGACGCACTTCGCACGGTCACTTCTGCCCTCGTCATCTCCCGCTTGGACTATTGCAATGCTCTCTACATGGGGCTTCCCTTGAAGAGTGTCTGGAGGCTGCAGCTGGTCCAGAATGCAGCTGTGCGGGTGATCTTGGGAGCCCCTCAGAGCTCCCATGTAACACCGCTTCTGCGCATGCTGCATTGGCTTCCTGTGGCCTTCTGGATCCGATTCAAGGTGGTATTGATCGTTTTTAAAGCGCTCCATGGCTTGGGACCTGGGTACTTACGGGACCGCCTGCTGCCATTAACAGCCTCCCACCGCCCAGTGCGCTCCCACAGGGTTGGCCTCCTTGGGGTTCCACCGCCTGGTCGTTGCCGGTTGGCAGCCCTGAGGGTGCGGGCCTTCTCTGTGGGGTCCCCATCCCTGTGGAACGATTTGCCCCCGGAGATATGGGCCATTACCGACATTCAGACCTTCCGGCGCGCAGTAAAGACTCTGTTTTTTCAACAGGCCGGCCTAGCCCAGTAACGATTTTTGGGGTTTTGAAATTTTTTAATTTCAGTTTTTTATATTAGTTTTATATTTTAAATTGTATTTCAGCCTCTGATGAAATTGTTTTAATTTGTTTTTAATTGTATATATTGTTTGTTTTTAGTTGGCTGTGCACCGCCCCGAGTCCCTTTTTTGGGAGAGGGGGCGGTATAGAAATTTAATAAATAATAATAATAATAATAATATAAGACCTTTCAGGAAATATTGAATCTCACCTATTAGAAGTCACAGCCACCCACTCAGTATATCACATCGCAGAACTCAGGAGGCTACACCACAAAACTTCAGGATGTTGCAACAAAGCCAACGACCCAGGAGATTACAATACAAGACCCAGGATGTCACAAGATTAGAACTCAGAAGGTCATCACACAGCCCATTACCCAGGTCATTACGATCCAGGAGATTACAGCACAAGACCCAGGATGTCAAAACAATAGAACTCCGAAGGTCATCACACAGCCCATTACCCAAGTTGTTACAACACAGGAGGCTGATAGACACACAGCCAATACCTCAGCCACACATTTTTAAGAAAAAGCCAGCCAATCTGCAAATATCAACTCCATCAACCAATCAAGAAATGACAACACAGCCAACCTCCCCACCAGTATATATAGGGAGACAGAAGCTCAGATCACGCTTTGCTCGCTGAAGCACAAAGACAAAAACACCAGCCTGAAGATGGCGAGTGAGATCTCATCGAAACATTGTCAAGATAGTCTCAAACTTACACGGGAAAGGCCCCAAACACGCCAAGACCTGCATGTATGTATGTATGTATGTATGTGTATGTATGTATGTATGTATGTATGTATGTATGTATGTATGTATGTATGAACATTGATTCTTTGTTCTCCTCTGTCTTCTATGCAACTATGTGATATGTTTCTTAAAATTTGTGCCTTCCTCCTTCTGAGTTAACTGAGATTTAGGGTGGGAATGACCAGGGTCTGTAAATCTGAAAGTTCTGTTTTCCTCTCTTTTGTCTTTTCCTTGTTTTTGTATATATGTGTGTAAAAGTCTTTCTGTGATCCCTAGAGACAAGAATTTAAAATTGTTAGAAAATAATGTTAAATTGGGTAATGAAAAGAAAATACCTTTACCCAACAAAGGCCAGCAAAACAGAGTGAAGAGAGGTTGCCAGGAGGGAATATGCAAGCTCATTTAGAAGAAAAGTTTTGTTTGTTTTAATTTATTATATGCACTGTAATCTGTCTATCCTTTTTCCTGAAACATGAGGTGTGTCCGTCCACAGGAGTCTCTCAAGTTCACTTTTGTAGAAATAAGCTTTTCTTATTTACTTTTCTTATCCTATCAGTAATCAGTAAAACTATTATGGAACTGTAGGAAGTTAGCACCTACACCTCTCCTAGAAAATTGAAATATCCTAGGAAATATTAAAAAGGCAGAAACTTAGAAGCAGAAACTCACCTCAGAGAGGCAGAAATTCAGACCCCCCACTTTTGCTAATGGGCCATTAAGGCCTAGGCCAGAGTACTCTACATAATAAAGTCCTCTACCCATCTCATCACCAGGCCTGGAAAGATTGTATCAGCCAACAACCAAGTGAAGCCATGTGGTCCAGACAAAGCCTACAAAGTTAAGACCCCCACCCCTGGGAGTCTGACAGCGAATGGGATATATTTCTTGTACAGGAATAGGAAACACTAAGGTAATATATTTATATACCCAACAGAGGGTATATAAAGGTCTCTCAGCATCTTGGCCTCCCTTTTCTCTTTTCCTTCACCTTGGAGCATGTGATCATCCTTCTTTGGAGCTTCAAGCCATGTGGTCCTGTCCACCATTAAACCATCTTTCCAAATAGCCTCCATGTTTCCAGTGTCTTTTTCCCCACTTGGAACTGAACCCAGAAAGATAATGCTTCCAACTGAACTAATCCTGGAACATATAAGCAATCTCTAAAATAACGTGGTCTATTTCAAAGCAAATGTTAAAAGTAGAATCTTTTTGCCGCCCACAAATTGTACACACTAAAATATTAGGAACTTTCAGCATTCTTAAATTGCCAGTTCTTAAGTCCTAATATATGCTTTACAAAATTTATGCATTTGTTCATTTTCAGAGATATGACCGTTTGTCTTTTCTTGTTCTCTTCAATTACCAGACATCTTTTACCTTATTACCAGAATCCAGCTTCTTTTTTCTCATCTTGGTGTCTCCATTTTGTTATCTGTTTAATAACTGCAGTACTGAGGTTTCCCCCTCCCCCCAAACTCTGCCTGCAAGCTATCTATCCAACCCCATGCTACCTCGCTATCTCTTATCCTCCTTTCCTGGGAGGATCACCCACTACAGGGGGGAGGAGTCCTGTTCTCATATCTTTCAGACCTGCACAGATGACTCTGCAACCTGTGGAAGCACAGTACACTGACCCAGATGCGGCTACCTTCTTTTCATTTGAACCAGGGAATTGGGTTTGGATCCAGCCATCACAGCAATCAGAATGGAGCAGACCTCCCCAAGCTCAACTCATTGGACTTACCAGTGGTGGGATTCAAATTTTTTACTACTGGTTCTGTGGGCGTGACTTGGTGGGCATGGTGTGGCTTATGGGTGTGGCAGGGGAAGGATACTGCAAAATTCCCTTTCCCTCCCCACTCCAGGTGAAAGATTACTGCAAAACACCATTCCCTCCCTACCCCTTTAACCTGCTTTCCAGTTCCATTCTCCTGTGCAGGGCAACAAAAGAAGATCCAGCCAATCAGCTGGGACTTGGGAGGCAGAGAATAGATGGGGGCGGGGCCAGACAGAGGTGGTATTTGCCGGTTCTCTGAATGACTCAAAATTTATACTACCAGTTCTCCAGAACTGATCAGAACCTGCTGAATACCACCTCTGGGTCTTACCACTAAGCCAAGCCTAAGAGACTTGAAAGAGAAGACCATGAGATGGATAAAGAGACTAAAAGACTCTGTTCAGTCTCCAGAAGACAACTGGAAAGACTAAAGGGGGAGGGTGGAAATTCATTGAAAGGTTTTCTTTCTTGTCTCATTTATGTTGTAATCATTCAAACGGATTCATCGAGGGATGGCAGTTGGGAGTGGTTACACAGCAAATCCTCAGATTTCTGTCTGGTCAGAGGGAAATTTGTCCAGCATGTTTGTATTGTCTATCTTGTAGTAGTAGCAGCATACACAGAGAGAGAGAGAGAGAGAGAGAGAGAGAGACAGACAGACAGACAGACAGACAGACAGACAGACAGACATACAGACAGACAGACAGACATACAGACAGACAGACAGACAGACAGACACTCCATTCAGAATCAGACTGAGGCTACCTCTTCATCTACCTCCACACAAAGCTTCCTCTAGGTTGATTTTTGCTCTGTGGCACTAAGGTCCAAGCAAAATGCAGATTTGGTAATCCATTCAAGACAGGATTAAAACCACAAGGAAGCCAGCATCTAGAATTAATTATATTTGTTAAACAAGATTAAAACCCCAACTCATTGCCAGCTTTTGCGAGACAAACTAATTAAAATCAAATCACAAAATACACAAAACAAGCCTCTAAATTACAAAATGCTGTAGAACAAACTGTATAAAAATCCATGTACTCATCAAACCAACTGATCAACTGACCCAGGACTGCTGTTGGTTCTGTTCACCATTAAAACCATCTTTCCAATCAGCCTCCATGTTTCTAGTGCTTTCTCCCATCTTGGAATGAATCAGATGGATATTTTTTCCAACAGAGGCTTAATAAAATCTTATACTTCTAATTCATATAAAAAAGACCAAAATTGTATATAGGAACTGTGGAAAGCATCCTACTATTTGCAATGTGCAGATAGCATCATTGCAGAAATACAATAACATCTCTTTATCTCAGGAACTTCAGGATGTATGGACTACAACTCCAGAATTTCCCAGAAGTATTCTGGGAGTTGATGCCTACACTACTTGAAGTTGCTAAGGTTGAAAAATATCATGTTAGAGAATCACTAGTTAAAGCTTTAAAGTAACCACAGCCTTTCCAAAGAAACTATGCCACTTGTAATGCATATGTATGTATTCAAAGGACTGTATGCTGGGACTGCAGAAAAGTAAAGTGCTTCTGCATACAGATTAATGCATGGACAACCAGAAACAACCTTTGAAGCAGTTATAGAAACTTTCAGATGTGGATGCTTTAACCTTCTGAAGGGGCGTGGCTGATTTGTCTAATAAACCTTATTCTCCCTGTCTCCATTTCTAATAGTTTTGTGTGAAAGAAATAGACCTCATGATTCTGTTTTCCTTTTCATTCCGCAGGAAAGGATGTTTGCATCTCTCCATGTTCATTGATGTGTTGTGTGTAATGTGAGGTCTATCTGATCTCTGTGTGTTTTTCTAGATTTATTTGCAACATAAAAAGTCTTTTTCATGAAGAATTTGATTCCTGGTAACTTCATGAACATGCTCGTGGCATGTAGTATACTAGCCAGTAATATCAAAGTGGATTGTCATCCTGGAAAGTTTTTATAACTTCCTAGTCTAGCTTCCATCACTGTGGGATTCCCTGGTAATCCCCCATCTTAAGTACTATCATAGACTGTTACCGTTTAGCTTCTGAGCCCATACAAGGTCAGCCTGATACTGCCATCTGCTGAAACAATACATACATGAACAAACCCTTTAACTGATTTTCAGAAGAAAATACAAATTTACTATTGTAACTTTTTTTTTCCTTTCAATTAAAGTATTGAGTGTGGAAATGGGCAGGGGAGGAGGGAAGCTGTATGCACAGAAGATTTTGCTTGTTCCTATCATCTCTTTCTCTTTTCTCAAGATAGGAAAAAAAAGATAATAAAGACTTGATTAGTACTTGAATGGCAGAACCACCATGCTGTAGAAATCCCCCAAAATGGCTGAGAGGAAGCAATAGCAAACTGCTTTCATATTATCATGAAGAAAACGACATAGACATATTGTTATAATCATCACCTTAATATTTCTTTAGGAATATCATGCAGAGGTGGTATTCAGCAGGTTCTGACTAGTTCTGGAGAACTGGTAGCAGAAATTTTGAGTAGTTCGGAGAACCGGCAAATACCACCTCAGTCTGGCCCTGCCCCCATCTATTCTCTGCTTCCTGGGTCCCAACTGATTGGCTGAGTCTTCTTTTGTTGCCCTGCACAGGAGAACAGAGCTGGAAAGCAGGTTAGTAGGGTGGGGAGGGAATAGGATTTTGCATTAACCTTCCCCCAGGAATCAGGGGGTAATGGGGATTTTGCAGTATCCTTCCCCTGGAGTGGGGTGGGAATGGAGGTTTTACATTATCCAGCTCAGAATTGCATTTGCAGCTTACTCTCAGCCCTCTTCTAGCTCAAAATCGTGCTGTTCTCAGTCTCTCAGACTCCACTGATTTCTCTCAGATTACAGTGTACCTGTCAGCTCTTTGCTATCGGCTCCTCTCCAGACTCCCTCGCTCTCTGCTGATCTCAGCTGATCTCAGCCTCTCTCAGAGGTCTCACTCGGAGTTCTCTGCTACTAGTTCAGAGCTCTCTGCTCCTCTCTCATTTCCTTCACTCTCTGCTGATCACAGTATAGCTCTCGGAGCTCGGAATCGTGTTCCTTAGTCTCCTCCCAGTATCAGCTAGCATGATTAGATTTTTATTTTTTACTTTTAGGGCTCAGAATTTGATCTCCCTCTTGGGTCCCAGTAAGCTATAGTCTCAGACTCTATAGTCTCTCTTTTATCTATCAGTTGGCTATCAACTTGGTCTCATTAGGATTCTTTTCCAGTCTCAGCCTCCCTTTTGGATCTCCAGGCAAGCTATCCACTATCAGTACCTCTTGGTGCTTCTTGCCATGGTTCTGGTGACCGCAAATCCCACTCCTACCTTAGTAGTTAGTAGATGATTGAAAAACTATCAGACAGTAATTCATGAAGGCTGTTGTCAGTGGCCATCTTCCTTCCCCACTGTCCAGTCAGAGCTTTCAAATTTTATTCACCCTTCTGAATTTTAGTGTTGAAGAAGAATCCTGAGAATATAATGGATATCCCCAAAAAAGTGATGGATCATTAAACAAATCAATGAGTAAAAGTTTTCAGTCAAAACAGAAATGACCAGGCTGGCCCTTTCATGGCAGATACTGCATAGTAAGAGTTTCTTTTTTTCTATTACTGTCAATCTGTTGATTTCACTGCTAAAGATAGAGTGCTTTTAGGCAGTGCTGTTCCCTGGTTTGAGTGGGAGTACTTAAGAATGACCCAAGACAACTTTTGGACTGAATATGGACCCAGTGAGCAAGGGGGATTTTGAAGGTTCCAATTCCCTCTGAAAGCTATTGAAAAGTCATTGTGCATATCCATCTTTCTGTCAAGCAGTTTCATTTTCTAAGCAAGAGGAAAACATATTTTTTTGTTCCTTGGCAAAGTTTCATAGTTTAAGATGGCTGAACACTGTCTGAAATATAAGGAAGGAGGGTGGGGAGATGCCCAGCTGATAGCTATATTCCTCTCTCGAAAGCTTGATCAAACTTTAGTGATTCTTAAAATAGTGTTAAAATCTGAAGCTTTGGATGTGGATGAAGACATAGAAAAGAACTTGGATCCAACCCCAGATTGAAGAGATAGTCTCATAGATGGAGAACCAGCAAAGTGGATTTCATTTGTTGTTCCAATTTTACTTGCTGTTCTGAAGTTTAAGTCTGCATACTCATTAATCTTATGGCCTTGACTCTACAAAGTCTGATGGAGACTGGATGGATTTATTAGTTAATTGGCAGTTATTTTTCTTGCACTTTAATCGGAAGATAGACCTACTTTGGAGACTGAATTTACTATATTTAATTAAACAAAATTAACTAAAGATATTAAAAAACAAACATGATATTTGACCCAAGACCATTTGTTTATAATTTTTGGAATGATTTAGGATATATAAGATCCTAAATCTCTACAAGTGCATTATAATAACAGTTTGCTAATAGAGAGCTTTGAAAATTTAATTTTGTTTTGTTTTACTAACATTGTTTTTCCTGTTAACTACTCAGTCATTAATATAACATATAGAAAACAGGTCAATAAGTTGCAAATAGATTTAGTAGTTTAAAATTTTTTGGAAGGATTGTTTTGCAAGGGGTGGGAACTAATATAGTAATATTGATCAGTATTCAACTAGAAGGAATAATAATAAGTAATGATGTACTTTTAAAATGATTTGGTCTGTGTTTTGTTTTTTAGTTTTGTATTTTGTATTTTAACTATATTTGGAATAAAATAAAAACATTTTAAAAAAATTACCTGGTTAAAAATTTTCTACTTTGTATATACTTGATATGAAGATCCAGCTCTCTGGAAAAAAGTTCGAATGCTAGGAAAAGTGGAAGGAAAAGAAAAGCACAACCAGCAGCAAGATTTAAAACAAAAACAAAAACCTCCAGTGATGGAGCACTCACAACTTCTGAAGGCAAGCCATTTTATTTATTAATTCTTCTAACTGTCAGGGAATTTCTCCTTACTTCTAAACTGGTTCCCTCTTTGATCTGTTTCCATCAATTGCTTCTGCTTTCAAGTATTTTGGAGAATAGATTGACCCCACCACCACCTCTTTCTTTGTGGTGGTCTCTTAGATATTGGAACACTGTTCTATTTTATTTATTTATCATATGGCACATGTTAGCCAGGAATCACTGAAGTTGCTGACTGTCTCTGTGAAAGGATTTTTTTCAGGCAGTGTTATCTTTACCCATGGGACATCTGAATGCTGGTAGGCAAATGGGGTCCTTTCTTGTCCCATCTGCAGTTTATTCGCTCACGGGAATAAAACCGCTGAGCTGCCAACCTCAGGGATGCACAGGCCCAGCGCCTTACCACATGAGCCACTGCAGCCCCTGGAATACTGCTATCATGGATAGGCTCAGTTATGGGGGCAGTGAGTGCACCATTAGAGACTTGAAAGAAAAGTTAGGAATAATAGACATCATTCAGAAAATCTATCAATTTGGTTTCTAGGAGTCAAAATTAATCCAATATTTTATTTATTTATTTATTTATTTTATTTGTCAATCACTTATAAGATAATAGAGATAAGAATAAACATAAGTATAAATACAGGAAATAGGTACGAATAATTGGGGACAATAGGATAGGGGCGGTAGGTACAATTGTCCCTTACATATCTCTTAGGAATGGGGTGAGGTCAATAGTGGTTATTGAGGGAAAAGGAGTGTGGGTTTGGGGATGTGACAACAGAGTCAGGTAGTGTGTTCCAAGCATTTTCCACTCTGTTGTTGAAGTCATACTTTCTGCAATCAAGTTTGGAGTGGTTTACATTAAGTTTATATCTGTTGTGCGCTCTTGTGTTGTTGCGGTTGAAGATGAAAAAAAATCATTGATTGGTAGTACATTATAGCAGATTATTTGTTATACTATGCTTAAATCAAACCATAGGAAGCATAGTTCTAGGTTGTCCAAGTTCAAAATTCAAGCCTGGTGCTGTAAGGTATTCTATTGTGAACAGAGGAGTGTAGTACTCTTCTTGTGAAATACTTCTGGGACACGCTCAATTGTATTAATGTCTGATATACAGTGCAGATTCCAGACAGATAAGCTGTATTCGAGTATTGGTCTAGCAAAGATTTTGAATGCCCTAGTTAGCAATTCAATATTTCCAGAGGAGAAGCTTCGTAAGATTAGATTTACAATTCTTAATGTCTTTTTGGCAATGCTGTTACAGTGAGCTCTAGCGCTTAGATCAAGAATGCCAGTAAGGAATGTGATGTTGATACTATTATACATCTTGGTACAACTGATCTGTCCCAGAAGGATGTACTTTCTGTTCAGAAAGACTTCCAGAGCTTGGGGTATGAACTTAGTAATATGGGCTGTAGGCTTATCTTTTCAGAGATTCTACCAGTATACAAGGAACAAAAAGGGAAAGGGCAGCATGTAGCAGAGTTTAATGTGTGGCTAAAGGAGTGGTGTAAAAGGGAAGGCTTTATTTTTATTAGTCATGATGTCTGTAGCTGGTCCAATGAAAAAATGTACAAAAGAGATGGTTTGCATCCATCAAACAAAGGGACTGAGTTACTTGGCATTACATTCACAGATTTCCTGGATAAACATTTAAATTGAACAGCGGGGACAGAGAATTAATGGATTCAGAACATTTCTGTCCCCGGCAACCTAAAACATATCAGGATACTAGTGCATGCAAAATAGATATTTGTGCAGGTAAGATTATCAACCTTGATGCCAACCAAAACCAAGCATTTAATAGTGAGTGCCATACCATGTGCACTAATCAAACAGGTGGCAAGAAAGTAGGGACAGGCAGGCACAACACAGTTATGTAGACAATAAACACAGTGTCAGACATAAAGATCTCAAGTGCCTATATACAAATGCACAAAGTCTGGGGAACAAACAGGGTAACTCGAACTACGAATACATGAAGGTAAATATAATATAGTTGGAATAACAGAAATTTGGTGGGATGAAACCCATGACTGGAACATACTGGTAGAAGGATAAAAAAAAATAAGACAAGGTGGAGTTGCACTGTATGTAAAGGACCACTATATTGCTACAGAAATGCATGAAACCAAAGATGAAAATCTCCTAGAATGCATATGGGTCAATATAAGAGAAAAAAAGAATCACATGGCCATAGGTGTATATTATAGGCCTCCCAATCAAGCAGAAAAAATAGATGTCCTTTTTGCCAGCCAACTAACAAACATATGCAGGAAACACACAACAATAATAATGGAAGACTTCAATTATCCTGATATCAATTGGAAAACTAATTCTGCACCAAGTGAGAAATCAAATAAGTTCCTAACCAACCTAGCTGACAACTTTGTTGTACAAAAGATAGAGGGTGAAACTAGAGGGACTGCCATACTGGACTTAATTCTTACAAACAGAGAAGAAGTGATAGAGGGAGTTGAAACTGCAGAAACCTTGGGTGAGAGTGATCATGTCATACTAGAATTCAACATAAGACAAACACAAGCAACAGAACATAATGACACCAGTCTTGGATTTTAAAAGAGCTGATTTCAATAAACTCAGAGAGAACTTGGGAAAGATTCCATGGACGAAAATCCTAAAGGGGAAAACAACTCAAGAATCTTGGGAAACTCTAAAAAGTATGATCATAGAAGCCCAGACCAACACAATATCACTGAGAAAGAAAAACAAGAAATTCAAGAAGAAACCAGCATGGCTGCACAAAGATTTCTCTGACAAATTGAAAGAAAAAAAGGACAAGTACAAAAAATGGAAAGAAGGACATACAACTAAGGCAGAATATCAGCAGATAGCCAGAATTTGCAAAGACAAAGTCAGGATAGCAAAGGCTCAGAATGAACAAAGACTTGCGACAGAAGTCAAAGATAATAAAAAAAAGTTTCTTCCAACATATAAATAACAGTGGTGGGATTCAAATATTTTTACTACTGGTTTTGTGGGTGTGGCTTGGTGGGCATGGCAGGGGAAGGATACTGTAAAATTTCCAGTCAGAGGTGGTATTTGCCGGTTTTCCGAACTACACAAAATTTCCACTACCGGTTCTCGAGAACTGGTCAGAACCTGAATACCACCTCTGATAAATAATAAGAAAAAAATCAAGGAAACAGTAGGTCCACTAAAGAGTGAAGATGGCAAGGAAGTAACAGGCAACAGAGAGAAAGCAAAACTGCTTAACTCATTCTTTGCATCCGTCTTCACGCAAAAAAACTACTATAGCTCAACCCACCAAAAATTAACTGTAAAAGACAGACCAGAAATAAAAGTTAAGATAAGCAAAAAAAATAGTAAGAGAACACCTGTCTGATCTTGATGAAAACAAATCACCAGGGCCTGATGGATTACATCCCAGAGTTTTAAAGGAGCTGGAAGAGGTCATCTCAGAACCACTGCACCATATCTTTCAAAAGTCCTGGAGCACCGGGGAAATACCAGAGGACTGAAAAGAGCTGATGTGGTTTCCATCTTCAAAAAAGGAAAAAAAACAGACCCAGGAAACTATAGACCAAACAGCCTAACATCAATACCCAGGAAGATACTGGAAAAGATAATAAAAAAACCAGATCTGCTAACATCTAGAAACAAGTAAAGTAATAACTAGCAGTCAGCACGGGTTTGTTAAAAACAGATCATGCCAAACCAATCTTATTTCATTCTTCAACACAGTGACTAAATCAGTAGACCAGCAAAGTACTGTGGACATAATATATTTAGATTTCAGCAAGGCATTCGACAAAGTAGACCACAACCTACTTCTTAGTAAGCTAGAAAAAGTGGAATAGATAGCCACCACTAGATGTACTCGCAACTGGCTGGCAAACCATACTCAACGAGTAGTCCTTAATGGATCTAAGTCTACATGAAAAGAAGTAAGCTGTGGGGTGCCACAAGGTTCTGTCTTAGGCCCAGTACTCTTCAATATCTTCATTAACGACTTAGATGAGGGAATAGAAGGGGAACTTACCAAATTTGCAGATGATACTAAGCTGGCAGGAATAGCTAACACCCAAGAAGACAGGCTCAAGATCCAGATGGATCTTGACAGACTAGAATACTGGGCCATATCTAACAAAATGAAATTCAGTGTAGAGAAAACTTAGGCAAGAAAAACCAAAAGTACATATATAGACTGGGTGAAACCAGGCTCAATAGCAGTAACTGTGAGAGGGATCTTGGAGTCTTAGTGGACAACCAGCTAAATATGAGCCAGCAGTGTGCAGCAGCAGGCAAAAAAGCTAATGCAATCCTAAGTTGTATTAACAGAGAGATACAATCAAGATCAAGTAAGGCATTAATACCACTCTATAAAGCCTTAGTAAGACCACACCTAGAGTACTGCATCCAGTTTTGGTCACCACATTATAAAAAAGATGTTGAGACTCTAAAAAAAGTACAGAGAAGAGCAACCAGGATGATTAGGGGACTGGAAGCTAAAACATACAACGAACGGTTGCAGGAACTGGGCTTGGCTAGTCTAGTAAAGAGAAGGACCAGGGGAGACATAATAGCGGTCTTCCAATATTTGAGGGGCTGCCACAGAGAGGAAGGAGTCAAGCTATTTTCTAAAGTGCCTGTAGGCCAGACAAGGAATAATGGATGGAAACTGAAGGAGAGATTTAACCTGGAAATGAGGAGAAACTTTCTGACAGTGAGAACAATCAACCAATGGAACAGCTTGCCCTCGGAAGTTGTGGGAGCGCTATCACTTGAGACTTTCAAGAAGAGATTGCACTGCCATTTGTCAGAAATGGTGTAGGGTCTCACGCTTGGGTGGGGGGTTGGACTAGAGGACCTACAAGGTCCCTTCCAACTCTGATTATCTATTATCTGTCATTTAGATCATTAGATATGAGTTCTCCAAGGTCTTTGACAGAGAGAGGGTCACCAATGAGGTCATATCCGCCTAGCTTGTATTTGTAGGACAGAGCATTTGTTGGTTGAGATTTGGAGTTGCCAAATGTTTTGACCATTCAGACACATAATTGAGGTCACTTTGAAGGACGGTAGCATTGTCGGTGCTGTTGAATAGTTTTACGTCATCAGCAAAGAAGATGCAGTGGCTTATACGGTGATTGCAAAGGTCATTTATATAGAATATAAAGAATGTGGGTCCTAGAATGCTGCCTTGGGGGACACTACTGTTAACATATGCAGGATTTGATAGGGCATTTCCTATTTTTACTATTTGTTGTCTATTTGACAGGAATGCAGTAATCCACTTATGATCCAGAAATGCTGTAAGAATTTAGTTTTAACAGTAGTTTGTTGTGTACCATTGAGTCGAAGGCTTTGTAGAAGTCTATGTAAATTACATCTATTGCTTTACCCTGGTCAAGTAGTGTAGTCCATATGTTTTTGCACTGTAGGAGTTACAGATTGCAGGGCAATTTTTTCTGAAACCAAATTGTTTTTGGGAGACCTGAGCCTCTACATGTGCCCTGCACTTACCTGCATCCAAAATGGGCCATGTGGTGACTCCTGGGAGGGGCAGGCTTAGCTGGGCTGGGCCAACCAGGAGTGGGATTTGGAGGTCCTCCAAACTGCGCAGAATCTTAGTTAGAGGATCTCCAAACCCCTGTGAACCCCCAGAAACCCACTCCTGCTGTTAACTGAAGATAGAATGTTTTCTATCCCCCTTTTTTCCTCATTTAAGCTTCACTTTGTTTTCTTTCAATAAGAGTCAGCCTCAAGAATATCTTACTACATGAAGGATAAAAAGACTACAGAACTTCAATATTCTAAAATGAAGAAAATTATAACATCTGCATCATCTTCTGCCTCCTCCTCAGCTGCCTCAAGCCCCTCAGGACAGAGATCCCTGGATGCTATGTTACAACAAGATAACGTGGCCTCAATGCAAGCAGAGATCAAAGTGATTTTACAAGCTCTTCAAGAACAAATAGAGAGAGCAAAAGAGAAAGTAGGGAATGTAGCAGAAAAGGTGAGAATGTCCAACAATCAATGATAAAAAATGAGGAAAGTATGCAAAAATAGAGGAGAGAGCAGATATAACAGAAAAAAAAGAGTAAGAGAGATTGATTATAGATTGACATTAGCTGATCAAAGTAAGGAGAGAACAAAAATCTAATTGGAAATGGATCATGCCAACTACTATTTAAGGTTCCAAAATATAGAGGAAGAAAAGGGGGGAAATCTAGCAGAAATAATGGCAGATTTGTTGGCAGAGGCTTTGGAGGTGACTAAAGAAAAGGTGATGGCTGATATAGATGAAATATTTAGAATTCAAACCAGATTTGCATTGAGAAATAAGTTACCAAGAGAGGTACATGTGAGATTCACAAAGAAAGCTATAAGAACAGAAATTCTACAGAAAGTGAGAGGCGATCCATTGAAATACAAAGGGAAAGGAATAACAGTCTTGAAGCTAATTCCAAGAAGAGTTACAGATTTAAGGAGGGAATACCAATTTGTGACAAAGTGCTTAATTAAAAGAAGGATTAATTTCAGATGGCTGATACCAAAGGCAATAATGGTGATATGGCAGGATCAGAGACACAGGCTAGATTCTACAGAGAAAGCAGAGCAATTTTATGACCATTATTTTAGAGAGGAAGAGAGAATGAGGGAGATAGAAGAAATTAGACAACAGGAAGAAGCTGCAGGAGAGAGGGATGGACAACAAAGAGGAGAGGAAAAGTGACAAGAGAAGAAATAAACCAAAGGATGCAAGAACGATAAGAGTGACAAGAGCAACAAAACCTTATTATAAATAAAGACATGGAAGAGGAAATAAAGTTAATGTCAATCAATATAAATGGACTGAATTTGGCAATAAAAGAAGAAGGATTTTCAATAAACTAGAGAAATTGAAATTGGATATAATTTGTCTACAAGAGGTTCACATCGAAAAAACAACATAATAAAGTACTAAACTATCCTAAAATGGGATGCTATACAACTCCCTGTCACAACAAAGCAAAAGAGAATTATATATTAAAGACACAATAAAAACAAAACATTTTTTTCTACATGACGACGGGAGGGTGTTAATGGTGGAAATAACGAACTGCAAACAGATATTACTAGTGGCAATATATGCACCAAATGAGAATCAGGAAGACTTTTATGATAAACTACACAACAAAATAATGGAATTGGAGTATGAAAGCATATGCATCTTAGGAGATTTCAATGCAATAGTGGACATGGAATTGGACTATAAAACATAAAAGACAAACCAAAAAAACCCAGGACAACATTACCAAAAGCCTTCTTCAGAATGATGGAAGAATTAGCAATCCAAGATGCTTGGTAAGAAATGCACCCAAATATACATTTTATTCAAATAGATATTTGTCTTGGTCTAGGATTGATATGATGTGGGCATCAACAGATTTGGTTTCTAATATACAAGAAATAAACATTGAAACAAATACCTGGGCAGACCATAACCTGATAAAAGTAATATAGAAGGGGGGAAAAAGAAGTCAAGATGGACAACGAATAATTTAATATTGAAAGAAAAGGAATTTGACTTCCAGTTGTGGTGCCGAGGAGTGTGGGGAGAGAAGAGCAAACTCCACTCTCTCAGCCCCAATCTGCATATCTGGAGGCCTCCTGAGAGGCACCCAAATCTTGGAGGGATCGGTGAAAGTGTGAGGTGCAATCTGGCAGAGGGCGACTGCCGGCTACACCATAAGGAAACATCGCTAGTTCCAGTGTGTGAGTGATCAGCCATACTATTGGCAGACCAAAGCTGCAGCAATCACACTGAATGAGGAAGATATAATCGTGACAGCAGCAGCGACATTGAGCCAACTTTTGAATGTGATTGGGAGAAGGCAGATAATGATTGTCAGAGAGGAGAGATCTTAGAAACTGGTTGGCAGAATCGTGAGTCTTGAAGAGGAGGCGAAAATCCGATAGTGGAGCAGCAATCCGGCATAGGGCTTGAAGACAAGAAATTAGAGCTGGCGTGATTTGGTTACCTAACAGTGTTTGAACGGAATTTGAGTATGAGATCGAACTTTGTGAAGACTGGACTCATGGTTGGTGTTAGACCAATTTTGCTATTAAACACAGATTATAAAATATTTATAACAATTTTGGCAGAGAGAATGAAACCAATTCTAAGTGAGATTATACATTCAGACCAGAATGGCTTTCTGCCAAATAGACAAATTAGAAACAACATCAGAATAATGATAAAAAAAATGGAATACTACGAAGCACACCCCAAAAAGCAAGTAGCATTAATTATTTTTGTGGATGCACAAAAAGAATAAAAACACATTCCCCAATTAACAGATGATAAAGAAAACCTTTGCTATAGAAATGAAGACAAAAAAGAAATAGTCCAAAAATATTATGGGAAATTATATGAACAAGAGCAAGTTGTAGGAGAAATTAAAGAATACTTTTAAAAAGCAGAATTACCTAAAGTACCAGAAGAAATTAAAACAATGTTAGAGGAAAGAATTACAATGATTGAATTAACAGAAGCAATAAAAAGACAAAATAATGGGAAAGCACCAGGGCTGGATGACCTACCAGTAGAATTGTATAAAACTTTGCAAAATTATTTTAATAACACAATGTTGGAAGTGTTAAATGAAGTATTGATGGAGGCGAAAATACCTAATTCATGGATGGAAGCTTATATTACTCTTATACTGAAAGAAGATTCTGACTTAGATTCTGACTTACAACGTATTAAAAACTATAGACCTGTAGGAAGTTAGCAGCCACCCCTCTCCTAGAAAAATGAAATATCCTAGGAAATATTAAAAAGGCAGAATATTTCCCCTAAAAAGAGTAGAAACTCAGAAGCAGAAACTCACCTTAGAAGTAGAAGCTCACCTTCACTTTTGTTAATTGGTGGGCCAAGGGCCTTTCTATTTGAGTTTCTTCGGAGACAGTCAGAAATCCACGATCGTGCGTGGTTTCTGTCTGTGCTCACTGCTGGAGCGCCCTGAACCAGCTGGTTTCAGGGCTGAGCCACTCTGTAGAGGTGGTGAAGAAGGGGGAGACTGTCAGGGTCAAGGAGAGCCGCATCTCCCCTCCCCAGCTGATCTTTACTCCCTTTCCCGAAGGCGGTTGTAGCGATGGCTAGAAATGGCCACCTCAAAGAAGAACTCAACTGGAAAAGAATGTGCAGGAGGAAGACAAGAAGACAAAGTTTTGGTTGACCAGGTTGAATTGAAAAGCAAGAACGTAAGATACCCTGAAATTTTAACTATAAAAAATTAACTTCTTCCCAAAGAAGATTTGGAAGCAGTGAAGGAGAGACGAAAGGGAAAGGATTTGGGTTTTTTTCTCTCCCTCCTTTCCTTATATTGACAATTAAGAGAAAGTGAAAAAAAAATCCACTTTGACATTAATAGGCAATTAAGCTGTAGATAAAATTTCAAAGGGATAATAAAGATAAAGATTCTTGAATACTTAAATATTTAAAAGAAGGAAAAGAGAGAAAAAGCAAGAATAAGGTGGGATCTGGAAAATGGAGGAGACTGTCTGGAATTAAAAAGAACTCAATGAAACTTTAACAAGATACATTCTAATTGAAACTAAGTAACAAAATAATAGAGCCCTCAGGAAGAGAAAGTGAAAAAAGAAGCAAGAAGAAACAGCTTTGGACTATTTGGTGATTTTTGGATTTTTGGCTATTGGGTTTAAATGATTAAAATCAATCGGGTGGTTGTTCAAAAGTATTTAAAATGGCAACACTCTGGGAAGTACTGAAAATGGAGCTTAAAAAATACAAAGAAGATGCATTAGAAGAAAGGGGTTCTTTTGGCTTCGTATTTCAATTTTTAGAAATGGAGATCCTGAACTATGAGAAACAACATCTTTAATGATCAAGTAACCATGTGTGAGGGAAAAAAGGGAAAGTTGGGAAAGAGAGTGGAAAGTTTAGGACTTAAAAAAAATAACCAAAAAAAAAGAATAGTTTGAAAAATAATTACAATATTAAGAAAAGAAGAGAGGATTATAGAAGAGAGAATTAGAAGTAGAGAGACATGGGGGCAAAAAAGAGGGGGGGAATAAGAGGGGGAAGAAAGAAAGGAAAAGAAATAAAAGACAGAAACAGGATATAGAGAAACAGGAAAAAGGCATAAAAATTGAAATAATAAGCCTATTTAGAGATAATGGGTGAGAATTTAATTGAAAAAAGGATTCTGCAAAGGTACATATAGTAGTATTGTTATAATAGAAATAAGTTTTTAGAAAATATGAGATAATGGGTGATTAAAATGATGTATAAAATACTTATTAGAATGGAATGGAATGTTCGTTAATAAATAAATGGAATAAGAGAAAGCAGAGTTAGGAAAGGAGGGGAACACTTTAATTAACTATGGAAAGTTTAAGTTGTCATAATTGATGTTAGATATGAGATAATTGTTTATATAAGTTCCCAAGGAAGTATGACTGTAACTGATATTATTAGAATTGAATTGGAAGAGAATGAGTGTTTTATCTATTATTGTTACATATATATATATATATTTCTTTAGTTTAAAGAACATAATGTGTATTTTAAGAATGTACCAAGAAGAATGTGATTGGAATTTATGTATTATATGGAATGTTATAACTCTAAAGGCATAAATTGAAGTTTAAATAAGAGTTGAATGGATAAAATTTAAAGATATAAAGGTGTCATACTCCAATTAGTAATTACAGGGGAAAATTTGATTAATGAGAAAAGACAATATGAAATTGAAACAGGATAGATAAAAGTATAAATACAATGAATAGAAAGATATTAAAACTTGCAAAAAGATATATAATTGAATTTAGATGTGACATAATTAAAAATAAACTAATATTAAAGATAGAATTGAATTGGAGGGGAATGAGTATCTTATCTACTATTGTTATATATATTTTTGTTTAAAGATATAGTGTGTAGTTTAAGAAGGTATTAAATAGAATTTGATTTGGATGTATTATATGGAATTTTAAAGGCATAAATCGAAGTTTAAACAAGAGTTGAAATTAAGAGATATAAAGGTGTCATATTTTAATTAAAATTTGGTTAATGATAAAAGATATGAAATTTGAAACAGGCAGATAAAGTATAAATACAATGAGTAGAAAGACATTGGAATTTAGAAAAAGATATATAATTGGATTTAGATTTGCGATAATTAAGAATATTGAGTAAATTAAAGTTATGGAGAAAAAGTTAAAATAGTAAGAAGATATGGAATAGAATATAAAAATGAATATGAAATTGAGTTCATATCTGTATAGAGAAGTGATAACCTGGGACCATGCTATTCTCAAAAAAGATGTTTTATTTGTATTAGATTTTTTTGTGAAATCTCAAATAAAACTTTATTTTTAAAAAAAGGCCTAGGCCAGAGTATTCTACATAATAAAGGTCTCTGCCCATCTCACCACCTGGCCTGGGAAGGTTGCATCAGCCAGCACTCAGGTGAAGCCATGTGGTCCAGACAAAGCCTATAAAGTTAGCTAAGACCCCCGCCCCTGGAAGTCTGATAGCCAATGGGATACATTTCTTACACAGGAACAGAAACACTAAGGTAGGGCCCAATAGAGGTTATATAACTAAGAGACTCTTAGTATCTCTGCCTGTTTCACCCAGGAGCTCCAAGGCATGTGATCCTGACCACCATTAAACCATCTTTCTAAACAACCCTCATGTTTCCAGTGTCTTTTTCCCCACTTGGAACTGAACCCAGAAGGATATTTCTTCCAACAGACCAATATCATTGTTGAATACAAAATATTTGCTGCAGTAATGGCAGAGAGACTAAAGAGATTTTTGAACCAATTTATACACTCAGACCAAAATGGGTTTCTACCTAAGAGACAAATAAAAACTATATGAGAATAATCCTGAATACTTTTGAATATTATGAAGCATATCCAGAAAAATAAATGGCATTGATTTTCTTAGATGCACAGGAGGCATTTGACAATGTGAATTGGCAATTTATGTTGACACAAATGGAAGAAATGGATTTCAGGGAAAAGTTTATTAAGATGATTAAGGCAATATACTATAAACAATATGCAAAAGTGATGGTAAATTAACATTAAGAAGGGAACAAGACAAGGGTGCCCCTTATCACCATTACTATTTGTACTAACTGTAGAAGTGTTAAACAGAAATACTAGGAAAGACAAGGATTTGGTTTTTAAACTAGAAGAACCACTAGGAACAGTTGATAAATAAGATAGAAGAATATGGGGAAGCAGCAGGATTGAAAATAAACAAAAGGAAAACTAAGATCTTGATTAAAAAATATGAGAGAGAAACAGAAAAGAGAGTTAATGAACAGATTAGATATCCAGATTACAAAGAAAGTGAAATATTTGGGGATCCAACTAACGGCTAGATGTGGAACGATTAAGAAATATAACTATAATAAATTGAAATAACAAATTAAGATAGATTTGGAAAAATGGGGTAACATGCAACTATCATTAATAGGAAGAATTGCAAAGATGAAGATGAATATACTCCAAAATTATTATATCTGTTCCAAACAATCCCAATAAAACTGGAGAAAAAATATTTTGATGATATTAATAGAAGTATACTGAAATATATATGGCAAGGGAAGAAAGCAAGAATTAACCTTAAACTGTTGCAGGATGCAAGAACCAGAGTTTGGGTTACCTAACTGGGAATTATATTATCAGGCCGCGATATTAACATGGATGAAAGAATGGATTGTCTTAAGGAACACAAGGTTGTTGATGTTGGAGAGGCACAATTTGCAATTGGGCTAGCATGCTTTTCTATGGTATGGGAGAAGTAAGATACATGGTTATTTTCAAAGAATTGTGTTAGAAATGCTTTATTGTTAATATGGGAAAGAATCAGAGAACAACATTATTTGAAAATTCCAGTCTGGCTATCGGCAATGGAAGCACTGATACATCCAAACGTTTGTAAAATGGGAACTATTGTTAGATATAAGGATATATTGAATGAAAAGGGTAAGCTCAAAACTAAACAAGAGTTGAATGAACAAGGGGTTGATATGCATTGGTACTTATATATACAAATACAATCAAGATATGACAATGATGTTAAAGCTGAAAGTTTTTATAAGGAATTGACAGAATTGGATGAAATACTGACGGGAATGGAAAACAAGCTGGTTAAAAAATTGTATTGTTATTTATTAGGTGTCAAACTAGAAGGAAAACAAGTAAAGGAAATAGTGGTAGCATGGGCGAAAAATTTTGGGTGTGCTATAGAATTAGATAAATGGCAGAAGCTATGGGAAAGAAATTATAAATTAACAATATCGACAGCATATAAAGAAAATTTGTACAAGATGTTTAAAAGATGGCACTTTGCACCGGCAAAATTGGCAAAGATGTTTAAAGATAAATCAGTCAAATGCTGAAAGTGCCATCAGACACCTGGATCATATTACCATATGTGGTGGACATGTGTAGAAGCCAAAAGATATTGGACAAAAGTACACAGATGGTTAGAAAAAATGCTAAAGCAACATATAGACTTTAAACCTGAAATATTCCTGTTAGGGATGGTACTTGCATGTTATAGCAAAGAAAAAGTATATTTAATTATTCATGTATTAATTGCAGCTAGAATTGTATTTGCTCAGAATTGGAAAAGCAAAAAAATTCCAGCAGAGGAAAAGGTGATTGAGAAAATATTAGAATGTGCAGAGATGAATAGATTAACACTGGCAATTAAAGAAAAAGAAGAAACTGAATATTATATGGTATGGGATCTATTTTATCTATGGTTGGAAAATAAAACAAGTTAAAATTGAGTAGATGAATATAAAGAGAAATAATTAAGATTGTTATAAAGATAACATATGTAAGAGATAATGGCTTATAAAGAAAATGTGATTATTGTTATATTACTAAGAGTTGTATTAATTATAATTGTTAGCACAAGATATACAGTATGTGACAGAAATAAGTACACCCCATCACATTTTGTAAATACTTAAATATATCTTGTGACAACACTGAAGAAATGACAGTTGGCTACAATGTAAAGTAGTGAGTATACAGCTTGTATAACAGGATAAATGCACTGTCCCCTAAGTGACAGGGTAAATGTACTGACCCCTCAGTGATAATGTCCAAATGGGGCCCAAAGTGTCAATATTTTGTGTGGCCAAATGTACTGCCTTAACCCTTTTGGGCATAGAGTTCACCAGAGCTTCACAGGTTGCCACTGGAGTCGTCTTCCACTCCTCCATGATGACGTCACAGAGCTAGTAGATGTTAGAGACCTTGCATACAACCACTTCCTTTTCAGGATGCCCCACAGATGCTCAGTAGGGTTTAGGTCTGGAGACATGCTTGGCCAGCTCATCACCTTTACCCTTAGCTTCTTTAACAAGGCAGTGGTCATTTTGCAGGTGTGTTTGGGGTCATTATCATGTTGGAATACTGCCCTGTGGCCCAGTCTCCTAAGGGAGGGAATCATGCTCTGCTTCAGTATGTTACAGTACATGTTGGCATTCATGGTTCCCTCAATGAATTATAGCTCCCCAGTGCTGGCAGCACTCATGCAGCCCCAGACCATGACATTCCCACCACCATGCTTGACTGTAGGCAAAACACACTTGTCTTTGTACTCCTCACCTGGTTGCCCCCATACACAATTGACACTATCTGAACCAAATACGTTTATCTTGGTCTCATCGGACCACATGGTTCCAGAAATCCATGTCCTAAGTCTGCTTGTCTGCAGCAAACCGTTTGCAAGCTTTCTTATGTATCATCTTTAGAAGAGGCTTCCTTCTGAGACGACAGCCCTACAGACCAATTTGATGCAGTGTGTGGCATATGGTCTGAGCACTGACAGGATGATTCCCCACCCCTTCAACCTCTACAGCAATGCTGGCAGCACTCATACGTCTATTTCCCAAAGCCAACCTCTGGATATGACACTGAGCATGGGTACTCAATTTCTTTGGTTGACCACAGTGAAGCTGTTCTGAGTGGAACCTGTCCTGTTAAACCACTGTATGGTCTTGGCCCCTGTGCTGCAGCTCAGTTTCAGGATCTTGGCAATCTTATTATAGCCTAGGCAATCTTTATATAGAGCAACAATTTGTTGTTTCAGATTGTCAGAGAGGTGCCATGTTAAACTTCCAGTGACCAGTATGAGAGAGTAAGAGCGATAACACCAAATTTAACACACCAGCTCCCCCTTCACACCTGAAACCTTGTAACACTAACCAGTCACATGACATCAGGGAGGAAAAATGACTACTTGGGTCCCATTTGGACATTATCACTTAGGGGTGAACTCACTTTTGTTGCCAGGGGTTTAGACGTTAATGGCTTTGTGTTCCATTATTTTGAGGGGACAGCACATTTACAGTTATACAAGCTGTACACCCACTACTTTACATTGTAGCCAAGTGTCATTTCTTCAGTGTTGTCACATGTAAAGATTTACTTAAATATTCACAAAATGTGAGGGGGTGTACTCACTTCTGTGACATATTGTATGTACACAGTCGACACACTGTTTAAATGAAAGATGGATTTGTTGTAAATATAAAACAAAAACTTATAAAAAATAAAAACAAGTATATAGAACTGACCAAGGTATTTCTAAACCAAATATATCTGGGAAAATAAACATTCTTTGATCTGAAATTGCTAAGGGCAATTCTTGAATAGATATTTAAAGTGTTTTTTTTTTAAATAAAGGCTCCCAAGACTTAGCTTTAATTGCTTTCTTTATGGAACGAGTTTTAAATGTCTCTGAATCTCTCAGCCCTTGTAAAGGGTTGCCTCATATTACAATTCTGCTGTAAATAATGTACATGCTACTTCTGGCATGGTTAAAAATGCACAGAGAAAGATAGCAAAAAGACCATCTAGTGTGTTTTCTTTTCGAAGTCCTGCTATTAAAGCATGTTCTTTGCTCAAAGTTTAACCAGCATTAGCATGCTTGCAATTTTATATTTTATGTATTTACAAACAGCAATTTGCTTTAAATATATTTTAAAGAGATAACACAGATTGTATTCTGGGCTTTTCAAAACAGTTTTTAGTGGCTTTGAAACAACTTTGTTCCTGAAATAAAACTATTATTTGGATTGAATATCTGTAGTTCTGTTCTATCCGACTTTAACTGATAATACTACATAGACCTATAAAATAGAACCTTGGCTAGGACACCTTTATATTTTGACAAAAGAGCAGAAAAGGCAATACAAGGAATTTTGAATGCTGCTTCTCACATTTCTGTTCCATGTAGGAAGTTGATCATTGGATTGGAGGCAATATGCACAAAAATATTAAGTGAGTATGTAAATGACATTTTAAAAAGTACAAGAAACCCTTTTCATCATTTTCAACTTTTTTTTATCCGGAAACAAAAGGATGATGCAAGGAAGCAAACTATAAATGCATACACTAGGGCTAAATATAATATGACCCGGGGCTGTTTTTTCAGATTTTCTTTAACAAAAAGGAGAAACTCATAGTCTACATATTGGTTATGATAAAAATCTATCTGTTGATGTTTTAATCTATCACTAAAAATGTGCAGCATGTGCACATACATGAATACTTTTTCATTCATGTTTGTAGAGATAGATCAGTCCTTCTTTCATAAATAACAAATTCCTTTCACCAGCACTTCAGCCATCAGAAATAAAACCAGCCTCCATTTCCATTGAAGAAGTTATTTACTGTAGTACTAAATGTTAGTTTTTCAGGACTTGGGATGAAACAAAAAAAAATGTTAAAAAGTTATGATATTTATGTAGTTGCTTACCTAGCACATTTAAATTATATTAAATTATATTAAAATAACCAAAATATCTTTACAATCTCCAAGGCTTGTCACAACCCATAATTTTTGGAAAATGAAAGTTGAAAAATTTGACATGCCCTAAATTGGGCAAGGGAAGAGATGTTTTGAAAGAAGGGAATGACAAGAGTATCTACTGTATGGGTTGCATCCAACCTGATGGTCAGGGACAGTATGTCCCCATCCATCCATCAGAAGAAGAAGAATCAGATTTCTTATATTTGAAAGTCCTTTTGTGTTTTTCAAAAGGGTTTTCATTCCACAGGTTTTTGTTTTTTAAACAAATTCTCACTCTTTAAAGGAGGGTTGTTACTATCATTACTATACTATATATATGTACTATACTCACTGTAACAGCATTGCCCAAAAGACATTAAGAGTTGTTAATCTTATTTTGTGAAGCTTTTTCTCTGGTAACATTGAATTGCTAACTAAGGCATACAAAATCTTTGCCAGACCAATTCTTGAAAATAGCTCATCTGCCTGGAACCCACACTATATATCGGATATTAACACAATTGAGAGGTATTTCTTGAGACGAGTACTCCACTGTTCTACTCACAATAGAATCCCCTATGCTTCCAGACTTGAAATTTTGGGCTTGGATGATCTGGAACTGCGCCGCCTGTGGTCCGATCTAAGCATAGTACACAAAATTATCTGCCAAGCCTTGCCTGTCAATGAATTTTTCACCTTCAAGCACAATAATACATGGGCAAACAATCAATACAAACTCAAGGTAAACCACTGCAAACTCATTACAGAAAATATGACTTCAGCAACAGAGTGATCAACATCTGAAATGCTCTACCCAACTCCATTGTTACAGCCTCAAATCCTCACAGCTTCAATCTTAAACTGCCTGCCATGGACCTCATCCCATTCTTAAAAGATCCTTAAAGGGGGTGTGTATAAGCACACCAGTGTGCCTACCGTCCCTTTCTGTCTCCATTTATCTTTATTTACTTCCTTTGTTCATGTTTATGTTCATATGTTTACTTGTTATCTTGTACTTGTTTGACAAATAAATAAAATAAATAAAAATAAAATCATGGCACAAATTTTAAAAACCTAGAATGAGCAGGACTGAAATGTGAGCAGAATTTAAATTAATATCTAACTGTTAGATATTAGAAAGCCTGCTATCTACTGCTAGTCTTCAACTTAGAACCACAACTGAACCCAGAATCTTGGTCAATGACAAAACAATGTCATTAAGCAAGATGTCCACATCACTGCTTTGTTCAACAACTGCATTCCCAGCACTCCCATTTGCAGATATTAATCAATTGTGCAGTCATTAAGCACAAGGGTTCAATAAGAGATAGGAACGGCCTGCCCGCCCGCTCCTGCGCTGTACTGACCTTTATCATCTCAGCTGATTAGCGTGGAAGAACAGATTGCTTCTCAGCTGCGTTACTCCCCTGAAGTAACATAGCAGGTAAAGATTTTTGCATCAATGCTCATGTGTGTGCAGCACACGTCAGGCACATGTGCAAGTGAAGCAGGTGATCATTGAACTGGTTGTTATATTGGCACCATCTCATCCCTGGTTTCAATCATGTAAGGCTTTGGAAGTTTACTTAAACCATGAGGGTTCCAATACATAGATATTTTCAAAGACATTATGTGAGAAAGGCTTTACTTTTAGTATGAGAAAAAGTTAAATCACAAAACTATAGGAAAATACCAGTCTGGCTTTCTACAATGGAAGCATTGATACATCCAAATATTGTTAACTTGGAAAAAATAGTATCTTACAAAGACATCTTAAATGAAGAAGGGGAACTTAAAATTAGATAGGAATTACAAAATCAAGAGGTGAACTTAGTATGATGGCCACAGTTGCAAATACAATCAAGATATGAGAAAGATGTGAAAACATGATGTTTCTATAAAAAAAAACAACAACACTTGATCAGATACTATTAGGAACAGATGAAAAATTGATAAGAAAATTATATAGTTACTTACTAAGCTTCAAAATGGAAGATGAACAAGTAAAAGAAACAATGATAGTATGGGCAAAAAACTTTGGCTATGCTATAGAATCAGATAAATGGCAAAAACTTTGGAATAGAAATTACAAACTGACAATGGCTACTGTTTATAAGGAAAACCTTTGCAAAAGGTTCTATAAGTGGCATTTGCCACCAGCAAGATTAGTAAAAATGTTTAAAAATATGTCTGCAAATGTTGGAAATGTGATCAGATGCCAGGTACCTATTATCATATGTGGTGAACATTATTTATTATTTATTTTATTTGATCATATTTCTATACCGCTCCCTCTCCGAAAAGGGACTCGGGGCGGTGTACAGCCTAGTAAATACATTAAAATACAAGAATACAAGATTAAATAAAGTTTAAAACCGAATTAAATATAAATATAGCTGCATCCCAAAAGTTTAAAAATGGAGTTAAAATTTTAAAAACCCTATTAACTTAAAACCCCTTTAACCCTTACTGGGCCAGGCCAGCCTGTTTAAAAAATAGGGTCTTAACTGCGCGCCGGAAGGAGAGGATATCTGTCATGGCTCGTATCTCCGGGGGGAGATCATTCCACAGGGAGGGTGCTCCCACAGAGAAAGCACGCACCCTCGGGGCCGCCAGCCGCCAGCGATCAGGTGGCGGTACCCCAAGTAGGGCGACCCTGTGGGAGCGTACTGGGCGGCGGGAGGTTGTTGATGGCAGCAGGCGGTCCCGTAAGTACCCAGGTCCCGAGCCATGGAGCACTTTAAATACCGTCAGTACCACCTTGAATCGAATCCGGAAAGCCACAGGGAGCCAGTGCAGCCTGCGGAGAAGTGGTGTTACGTGCGCGCCCCGAGGGGCGCCCACGATCACCCACGCGGCTGCATTCTGAACTAACTGCAGCCTCCGGAGACTCTTCAAGGGGAGCCCCATGTAGAGAGCATTGCAATAATCCAAGCGGGAGATAACGAGGGCAGAAGTGACTGTGCGAAGTGCGCCCAGATCCAGAAAGGGCCGCAACTGGTAAATCAGACGAATCTGATGAAAAGCCCCCCTGGTGACGGCTGCAATATGTTCTTCCAAAGACAGCCGCACATCCAGGAGGACACCCAAGTTGCGTGCCCTTTCCACGGGGGTCAAAACCTCTCCCCCCACGGCCAGCGAAGGAATGAGCTGGCTGTATCTGGGCGCAGGAAACCACAGCCACTCGGTTTTGGCCGGGTTGAGACGAAGCCTGTTACGACCCATCCAACCCCACACGGCCTCCAGGCACCGGGACATCACTTCGACGGCTTCGTTGGGGTGGCCCGGGGTGGAGATGTACAGCTGAGTATCATCAGCGTACTGATGGAACTCCACCCCAAAGCCACGGATAATCTCACCCAGCGGCTTTACATAAATGTTGAACAGAAGGGGCGAGAGCACCGACCCCTGAGGCACCCCACAAAGCAGGGGCCTTGGGGACGATCTCTGCCCCCCCGTCAACACAAATTGCGAGCGGTCGGAGAGGAAGGAGGAGAACCACCGCAACACGGTGCCTCCAACCCCCAACCCCTCCAACCGCTGCAATAAGATACTGTGGTCGACAGTATCAAAAGCCGCCGAGAGATCTAACAGGACCAGGACAGAGGAACAACCTCTGTCCTGAGCCCTCCAGAGATCATCAACCAACGCGACCAACGCCGTCTCCGTGCTGTGCCCGGGCCTGAAGCCCGATTGGAGGGGGTCAAGATAGCTTGCTTCATCCAGGAAGCGGGGGAGCTGACGGGCCACCACACTCTCTACAACCTTCGCAACAAAGCGAAGGTTGGAGACAGGACGATAATTTGATAACAGTGCTGGGTCCAGGGACGGTTTCTTGAGGAGGGGCCGCACCACCGCCTCCTTCAAGGCGGCAGGTAAAAGCCCCTCTCTCAAGGAAGCGTTTATAATACCCTGGAACCAGCCTCGTGTCACCTCCCGAGTGGCCAAAACCAGCCAGGAGGGGCACGGGTCCAACAAACAGGTGGTGGCATTCAGTCCCCTCAGCACCCTGTCCACGTCTTCTACAGTAACAGGGTCGAACTCAACCCAAATGGCCTCACCGATATCTACCCCCGCCCCCCCCGCCCGGAGATGCCCAGTCGAAGTCCAGCTCGTCCCGAATCTGAGCGATTTTGTCCTGCAGAAACCTAGAAAACTCCTCAGCCCGTCCCTGTAAGGGATCCTCCCGCGCTTCCATCTCTAAAAGGGAGCGGGTCACCCTAAATAGGGCAGCTGGGCGGTTTTCCGCGGACGCAATAAGGGTGGAGAGGTAAGTCCTCCTCGCCACCCTTATCGCCACTAAGTACGTCTTAATATAAGATCGTAGAAGTGTTCGGTCAGACTCAGAACGGCTAGCTCTCCAACTACTCTCTAGGCGTCTTAACATGTATAAAGGCAAGAAAATATTGGACAAAAATACATACATGGTTGGAAAAAATGACTAAGCAGCATACAGATTTAAAGCCAGAAATATTTCTGTTAGGTATAATACCAGAAAGTTATGATAAAGGGACTATATACTTAATGCTTGTGTATTGACAGCAATGAGAATTGTATTTGCACAATACTGGAAAAATGAGAACACTCCAACAAATAAAAGCCTATTTTGGAAAATATTGAACAGTGGAGGGATGGATAGATTGACATTGAAAATAAAAGATAAAAGAGACACAGAGTACTGTTCAATATGGGATAGGTTTTATC
This sequence comes from Bungarus multicinctus, assembly GCA_023653725.1. Lineage (NCBI taxonomy): Eukaryota > Metazoa > Chordata > Lepidosauria > Squamata > Elapidae > Bungarus > Bungarus multicinctus. Next base: position 68,339,618 of record CM042840.1, read on the forward strand.
AATATTTAGATATAAGAGGTAGAAATTAGATGAAGAAAGATTATTGTTATGTGCATGGAACATTGAGGAACATTGTTTATGACTATAAGCATACTAGTATAATGATCATGATCATAAATAAGCTAATATAACTATAAATATTGCTATAATTATTATGTATATTATTATTACCATTATCAGTATATCTGTTGCTTTTTTTACAAAATGAAATGACTGGACAATGTACTGTTTTCAAAATATTTATATATAAATAAAAATGCTTTTAAAAATCCCAATCCTTGGGATTCTATAAGTGATCATAAGTCAATGACTACCTGTATTCAAAAAGGAATACTTTTACTTTTCTCTTAAAGTAGGCAGCACTTGGATTTAGCCCTTGATTAAATGAGCTAATACTTGCAGCATCTGTAAAACAGACAAACAAACATGAGATTCATTCTCTGAGCTTGTGGATTGGCTTCCAAACATTTCATACCAGGCTAGGTAACATATTCAGCAAAGTTTAGAGAATGTTAGTATCAGTTTTATTCTGTTTATATTCTGCTTCATCTGGTCAATAGGCCTTGTGATGGTGAGGTCACATCAGGTCAGGGTCTTGTGATGGGTTAGATGTGGATGTATCAAGTGATGATCTTGTAGTGGATCTTGTGATCCACTACAAGATGGGTCAAGTATGAATCACCAGTGAGAGTGTCAGAATTCCAACAGCCCAAACAAAATCAGAACTCCAAGACCAGAGGCTTCCTCAAAGCATAGATTTATTAGGCATGTCATATTGGGATGGCTGGTGAAAACACAACTCTGAAGTTCCTTTTGTTTTCCCCACCCAATTCAAAGTCCAAAGTTCTTACGCCCATTACACACAATCATCGTATGCCCCAATCAGGTCACACTCCCTATCTTGGATGACTCCTCTCCAGGTATAGTGAGTGTCCTTGGTTCCCAGAAGACAAAATGTTATTTTGGTTACATATTCCCCTAGCTATCTCTACTCCCCACTCCTTTTCCATAGCTCCATCCAGCCTCACTGTGGCAACCCTGAAGACACTTAAAGATGGCTCCAGAGTTCACAGACGGTCTTGTGATGGGGAGGTTACATCAGGTGAGGGTCATTGGGAGGTGAAGTGTTAGTGGAAGGGCTAGCATGGGTTGGTTGAAGGTTGGTGCTGTCTCTGGTTGGCTGTGTGGTTGATTTGGATTCTGAAGGGTTCATAGGCTGATTGTAGGTCAATGTGTTTCTTGATGGAATTGCTTGTAGTGTGCCAGGCTTCAATGAACTCATGAGAATGGTAGGTGATAGCATGCCTGATTGTGTTGTGCCAATCAAACTAGTGGTGTTTGTGTTATTGTAAGAGATTAAGGATTTGGGATCATGGTTTTTGACTGCCAGCCAGTGTTCATGGATCCTGGTTTTTAATTGACATGATATTTGTCCCACATAAAATTGGTTGCAATTGTTATAGTTGATTTTATAATTACATCGTTTCTTTCATCCTTCTGTATCTTGGATAATTCCTGGCGGAATGTGGCTGTGGGTTTGTGGGCTATTGCTATTCCTAGGAGTTGGAGAATTCTGACTGTCATTTCCAACATCCCTTTTGTGGATAGTAGGTTTTTGCATGTTGGTTGCTATGTGAAGTGTTGTAGTTTGAGTGCAATATGAAATTTTTCAGATAGCCGTAATGGAGAAAGATTTCAAGCAGCTGTTTCTTTCACTTTTTAGTGTTGTGGTGATGCAGTGTGTCCTGGCCCTTCTGAAGAGGGTCTGGACACAACTTATTTTGTGTTCAGTGGGGTGGTTGCTTATGAAGCTGAAGATCTGGTCCTTGGGTTTGCGGTAAACATGGCTTTCCAGTTCTCCTTATTGTCAAGCCTCTTTATGTCAATGTTGTGGACTATTGTATACAAATGAATATGCTTATCACAGGACAAATAAATTCTATAAAAAGTAATCAATGAGTTATGGTTTTCCCAGTTAAATATAGCATAGTGATCCAACTAGAGAACAAACCTGCATAGGTGGTTGTCAATTTGCAATCACAATTGGAACTAGAATTTCTGTTGCTAAGTAGGTTGGTTATTAAATGAACTGCACTCAATTATTAGTCATGGCTGTTAAGCAAATCACCGCATTCTTAAGGGAATCACATGGCCATTAAGCACATCTGACTTTCCCTATTGACTTTGCTTGTCAAAAGCTAGCTGAAAAGATTACACATGGTGACCACATGACCTCAGCATGCTGCAAACATCATAAACATATGCTAATTGTCAAGTGCACAAATTTTGACCATGTGGCCATGGGATAAGTGCAAGGTGAAGTTGTAAATCATTTTTTTCAATGCCATTGTAACTGAAAAGTCACTAAATGAATTATTGTTAAATCTCAACCCTGAAGCCATCTTGGAGTCTTCAGGGTTGCCATACAATGGTGGAGGGAAGATTAGTTAGATGGGGTTTTGTAGCCAAAACAATATTTTTTTCCTGTGGGAACCAAGGACATTCACAAAGGCTCCTCCTGGCCAGAGGAAGAGCAAGTAACCAGGCAACCGGCCAGCACCTGGATTGGTCAGCATGATCAGTGACTTGGGGGAAGGGGAAAACTTTTACTTTCAATTAGGTAAAAGCCACGGGAAACTTTAGATTCGGTTTTCACCAGAGATTACAGCCAGTATGAAGTATTCAATAAACTGTTCTTTGAGGAACTTGCATGCCTTGGAGTTCTGTTTCTGTGGGGGCATTACTGGAAATGCTGACAGTAGGACTATCTGTACTCACATATACAGCATACTGTATTCACTGAGGCTAGATCTAGAGAAATTATAAATTGCTATGGAAATCTTGAATTAAAAACACACAAAATACACTTCAAATCATAACGTATTGCTTCCTTCACTAGGAGTTTCAGCATAAGTAATCAACATTATCATTAACTGAAGTTGTAAATGGAAGAAATGTAGGTTAGCTAGAAATATCCATTCTCAAATCAGGGGTGGGATTCAATTTTTTTAATAACCAGCTCTGTAGGTGTGGCTTAGTTGGTGGGTGTGGCTTGGTGATCATTTGACTGAGTGGGCATGGCCAACTCAACATCACTCATGTCAAGGGGCGCTTCTCCTCACCTGTCCTCTCATGACAGTGGGGATGCTGCAACGGTCGTAAGTGTGAAAAATGATCATAAGTCACTTTTTTCAGTGCCATTCTAACTTTGAATGGTCACTAAATAAACTGTTGTAAGTCAAGAATTACCTATACAAAAATACAAAAAGCTTCTTTGCTTGCAAAAAGCTGCCCTAAATACCAATCAAGGCAGAGTTACACATCAGATAGGGTGCCAGAGCACCTTGAGGAATTAAAATAGTTAAAATGCAATGATAACTATCAGCAGCCAACTCTTGCTCATAAAGTGAAACCCAGAGGTCATTTAAGCTCTCCAGAAAGAGCACACCCAGGAAAAGCAATCCTTAGATCCATTTGCACCACTTAAAGATACTAGCTGACCTCATAAGATATCCTAAGAAAATCATCCAGATTTAAGGAAAGATCACATGCCTCCCAGAAAGGCAGTAAAAAAATCAGTGCCAAACTTGCATCCTGCCTCTTGGAAGTATATCCCAAAAGTGGTCATACCATTAAAGCAGTGAAGAAAGACCCCCTCCCCAGAAAGAAAAAGAAACCATGAGGCAGGAAAAAATTAAAACACAATACAAATAATTAAATCACAACAGTAACTGTTGCTTGTTGAAGCTGAATAGGGAAAAAATAAATTTCACCAAGCACAGAATTAACCTTCAACAAAAACCAGTTTTAGATAAAACTCAGAAAGGGTATGTAAACTCATGTTTGAATGTCCATTTTTCTAGCTAGCCAAGAAGCTTTGCTGAATGTCGTTCATCTTGGTTTCCCTGTCATTAAAAGCTTCTTTCTGACAGCTCTGCTTTATTATTCAATTATTTCTTCAAAGTGCTGATAGTCCAGGGAAGTATTTCCTCCCAACAGCAGTATAAAAAGCTTAAAACAACCCTTCCCCTTTAAAAAAGTCAAGCCCCAGAAGCTCCAGAGACAGGAAGTCTAGGTGTACTGGCAAGAATGCAATAAGGTTGGAAAAAAAGAAAAGGAGATTGCTTCTAACTACCAGTTCTCCGAACTTAGAAAGTTAACAAGGAGTCTTATAGAACGGGTCCGAACCGGTAGAATCCCACCCTGTCTCAAATGTTCTTTCTATAAAATGGGTCACAGTCTGGTTTCCATAAAATAAGCCACTTCTATATTCATCTTGGTTTCACCAGTGCATATGAAAAATAGGCTTCTGAATTCCATCATGGAGTTTGTCTTTTGCAATGGGACTACAATGAGCCTTCGTTAGTTGGTGATCTCTCTAACTACTGTCAAGAGAGAACTCATGGTTATATTAACATGCTCTGCCAATTTATTTATTTATTTATTTATTTCATAATTTTATATAATTTTTCATAATCTTAAGACACCCATATAAGTTAGGAATAGACTTGAAACTTATACTTCAAAAACTTTACTATTCTCCTAATCCTAATTCTAATTATCTGATGATATAAGACTTGTTGCTTTTTTTATAATTTTTTTAACCTTAAATCTTCTTATAAGAGTTTAATAAACATTAATTATTAGAAGACTTTTTACAAACCTATTGATCAGCACTTTGAGTATACAGCTTTTGATATGCTTCTAAATTAGATGATTAAATTTCAGTGACATCAAAAATAACTAAAAAATATTGAAATTCAAAAGGCAGGGAAATTTTGAATACTCTAGTCACTGTTCAGGAATTCTTTCTTTTTACAAATAAATTGCTTGCATCTAAGATATTGAGCTGTAAGACAGAATACAAATTTTAAATAACTTTATATTCTGTTTCCTTATATGATAGAATTATTTATTGAATGCTAAGTCTTAACATTTGACTTCCTAAATGTATATTTGTACAGTGTGTGTGTGTGTGTGAATGTGTGTGTGCGTGCTTATCAGTGGTGAGATTCAACTTTTTTTACTAACAGTTCGGTAGGTGTGGGTTGGTGGGTTTGGCAGGGGAAGGATACTGTAAAATTTCCAGTTAGAGGTGATATTTGCTGGTTCTCCGAACTACTCAAAATTTCCACTACCAGTCAGAACCTGCTGACTATCACCTCTGGTGCTTATGCATGCTTCCAATGCTCTATTGATTTATATAAAAATAATGATTACTGAAATAATTGAAAACTAAATAGGTTTTTTACATTCTCAGAGAAATTTATTCAAAGTTTATAATAATCCATGGATTTCAGAATGTTTTTTTTCACAATCTACAGTATATTATAATTACATTAGTTTTTTTATGGTCTTTGTAATTTATGGTAAATCTTTTCAACTGATTAACAACTCTCTTTCCTCACTTCGTTACATGCAAAGAAAAAAAGAAATATCTATGTTTATCTAAGTTAATACGTACCTTAACCTAAGCCATTGTACAGAGTCTAGATGTTCTTCTCTGTATATAGCTTCACAAATTAAGAAATTATAATAAATTATCAACCAATTTTTGCCTTGAGTGAACCATGTCTATGGTTATATCATACCTTAAACAGGCTCCTAAAGAAAACCAACCCTGACTGTTTTTTGGAAGGACAAATACTGAAACTGAATCTCAATAACTTTGGTCAGCAAATGAGAGTCCCATTGGAAAAAATACCGATGTTGAGAAAGATTGAAGACAAAAGGAGTAGGGGATGGCAGAAGATGATTACAAAATCTATTTTGCAATGAAAATGAATTTGGTCAAACTCCAGGAGACAGTGGAGGACAGAGGGCCTGGTGTACTATGGACTATTGGGTCACAAAGAATTGGACATGACTTAGTGACCAGACATTTGAAGCAGGTACAAGGAAATTTTTCTAAAAATAGATACTCAAGGGGATAGGAACCAGAGACCTAAGCAGGAAGCAGAAAATAAGGAAAAGAAGTAATGGGCAAGTTGGAAAGCAAGAAAGCAAGTTGGAAAGCCTTTTGTTTTGGGATGTGACAAGTGAATTAGCTACCCTTAAAGTTCTGTGATCCTTAAGAAGAATATATTTATCATAGATAACCTAGGATATATTATCAAGAAGTTGATTAATAGTTTAAAGCACAACTTTGTGATTTGCTCCACAACAATGACAAACTTATTGGTTTTAACAGAAAAATGAATTAACTTTCTTTTAGAGTACATTAATAAATGGGCAATGTAAGGATTTGTCATTGTATAAGAGTTCATGAATTGAAATAGACATGGTAACAAGTCAGCCAATGGGAACTGTTTGTGAATTAAATGGCTCAGAGCCTGGGCGTGGCTTAGCCAACTGATCTGTATATATAAAAGAGTTTGCTTCTGTTTTTCTGTGCTTCTGTGATGGTAGTTCTGGTGATTCTAATTGCTTTTGCTTTTTTATTTATTTATTTATTTATTTATTTATTTATTTATTTATTTATTTATTTATTTATTTATTTATTTATTTATTTATTTATTTATTTATTTATTTATTTATTTATTTATTTATTTATTTATTTATTTATTTATTTATTTATTTATTTATTTATTTATTTATTTATTTATTTATTTATTTATTTATTTATTTATTTATTTATTTATTTATTTATTTATTTATTTATTTATTTATTTATTTATTTATTTATTTATTTATTTATTTATTTATTTATTTATTTATTTATTTATTTATTTATTTATTTATTTATTTATTTATTTATTGCATTTATATACCGCCCTTCTCCCAAGGGACTCAGGGCGGTGAACAGCTCATCTAAAAACCCCACAGAAAATACAAAAGTTAAAAAGTAATTAAATTTAAATCAGCTGCATATTAAAATTCTTGTCCTTGCTACCACATTGCAAGAACTGCATGGGTATTGTATACATGCATCATGTTTTATATTATTGTATATAATATACCTCTGTGCTTGATGGATTGTTGCAAACTCTGATAGGTTATGGGTCCAGAGCACACCAAGCACACAGTAAAACTGAACTGTAATTAAGCTGAGGGACAGCGTGTGTTAAAAGGAAAAGAGAACAAGGCTGAGAAGTCTTGCAGGATGGCTCTTGAGTTCAAGGAGAGCTCTCTGCCTTGATTGGGACAGAAGAATTATATTGTTTGGGCTGCAAAATTTGAATACTTCCCGAAGGCTAAGGAACTTGGGATATTGTTACTAATCCACCCCAGGCACCATTAGCAGCAGCAGATCAGAGGAAGCATGATATGGCACTGGCCTACATCATCTTAAGTTTAGAAGATGAATAATTCTTGAATGTAGCTGATTTAAAGACTGCAAATGAAGTTTGGCTGAAATTGAGAAGTGTGCATGTGAATGCATCAGCATGCAATATTGAGCAATTATTGAGACAATTGTACAGAGAAAGGCTGCAGCCACAAGTGAAAGCAGAGGAGCATTTGTTGACTTTATTTATTGAGTTGGAACAGCATGGAATGCAGATTCCTGAATCTCAGAAGGTGCTGTTGGTGTTAAACAGTCTTGATGAAATATAGCAAATAGTTTTTGTTCTGGATTGGTTAATATTTGAAATACTTACTGTTCATTGGTCTACATTCCGGCGGGAGATCCTCGCGCCGTCATTGGTTGGCTTAGGCGCGGGAGCCCTTTAAAAGAAGGGCTGCCGCGCCGCCGAGTCAGTCGGTGTCCTGAGAATAAACAAAAAGACTGAATCACTATACGTGTGTGCCTCTTCATTGCCGCTCCAAAACACTGGCGACGAAGGTGGGATCGAGGCAACACGTTTAGAGAGTGCATAGCGGCGGAGAGCGAGCGGCATCATGTCCGGAAGCAACGCACCGCCTGAAAAATTCAACCCGGCCAAGGAGGAATGGCAGACGTATGTGGACCGATTCCTCATGTTTTTGGAGAGTAGCGATCTGAGCGGAGTGTCGGATCACCGAAAGAGAGCGGTGTTTTTGACCCACTGCGGCCAAGCCGTTTTTCGGATGGCAAAGGCGCTAGCGTCTCCAATCGATGTCAAAACGCTAACTTGGCCCGAGCTAGAGAAGATCCTGAGGAAACACTACGCGCCCACAGTTTCCTGCCTGATAAAGCGCCATGAGTTTTACCTCCGGAACCAAAAAGAAGGTGAACCTATCGCCGATTTCGTGGCAGATTTAAGAGAAATAGGTGGAGAGTGCGAATTCTCGGATTTCAATGAGGCGCTAAGAGACCGGATCGTTTTAGGCTTAAAAGATCCAATATTGCAGAGTAAGTTGCTAAACCGACCCAAGATAACAGCCACAGAGGCCATCGAAGAAGCCACCGCAGCCGAAGCTGCTCACAAATCGGCGGCAAGAATGAAACAGATTAATCAAGCTGCACACCACAAATCCAAAGAAGCCACCAAAGCTGATGATGAACAAGGAAAAACCTCAACACACTACGAGGATCTTGAAACTGAGACCAGTAGTGAAGAAGACGAGGTTTGCCACCTAAAAGCCGCGAGAGGAAAAAAAGAGCGGGCACCCAGGCGGTTTGATTTTGAATGCAACCGTTGTGGTGGAAACCACCCCAGATCAGAGTGCCGGTTCATAGACGCAATATGCCGAAAGTGTGAAAAGAAAGGGCACATTGCAAGGGTATGCAGAGCCCGATCAAGCTACAGCCCCAGGCGAAGAGAAAGCCCTCCCCCAAGAGAGAGAGAAAAGAAAACAAACAACCGTTGGAGCCAGGAAGGAAGGAATAGAAAGTTTAAAGAGTCATCTTACAAGAAGGAAGAAACACATCAAACAATAATAATTGGTCACTCTAATACAAAAAACGTCAAAAAAGTCCACGTGCAAGTAAGAATTGAAGAAAAAAATTGTGAAATGGAAGTGGATTCGGGATCATTCCTTTCCATGGTTTCCTGGGACACTATTAAGAAATTGATCCCAGACATACGGCGAAGCGAACTAGACAAACAGAAATTAACGCTCAAAGACTACCAGGGAAACAGAATTCCGGTAGTAGGGATTGGACATTTCCAGGTAACCTTCAACAACCATACTGAGATTCTGCCCCTAACAATCGTGGACCGGAACAGACCCAGCCTCTTAGGACTGGAATGGTTCGAACCGCTGGGAATAGGGATGACCGGTATCAACCATATCACAGACGCTGACTGGGAGGCAGATCTCATTCAAGAATTCCAGGACCTGTTCAGCGAAGAATTAGGCAAGTACCGGGGTAACCCGATCTCTTTTAACATAGACCCCAAGGTAGCCCCAATTAGACTAAAGGCTAGACGGGTACCTTTTGCCTTAAAGCCAAAAATAGAAGAACAACTGGATAAACTAGTAAAGCAAGGGGTCCTCGAGCCAGTTGACCACGCTAAATGGGAGACCCCTATAGTGACCCCTATAAAAGCAGACGGGTCGGTTCGTATTTGTGGGGACTATAAGGCGACCCTCAACCATGCACTACAACAGAGCGCATACCCCGTGCCTGTCGTGCAACACTTGCTACATTCTATCAAGGGCGGAAAGATTTTCGCTAAACTCGATTTGGCTCAGGCTTACCAGCAACTGCCCGTTGAAAAAAAAACAGCTGAAGCCCAAACTATTGTAACACACCAGGGTGCATTTAAGTGTAATCGCCTCCAATTTGGCGTTAGCGTGGCACCAGGCATTTTTCAATCTCTTATGGAACGCCTCCTTCAAGGAATTCCTGGAGTCATTCCGTATTTCGATGACGTCCTAATTGCAGCTAAACACAAATTGCAACTGCGAGACCGCTTAAGAAAAGTACTGACCAAATTTACTGAGGCTGGGTTTAAAGTCAAAAAAGACAAATGTACCCTTATCACAGACAAAATAGAGTTTTTAGGATACCTAATCGATGGCAATGGCATCCATCCAACAGCAGGAAAAACCCGTGCTATCAAAAATGCCCCCACACCAACTAACAAGGCTGACCTACAAGCTTTCCTAGGGTTGATAAATTTTTACCATGTCTTTTTGCCCCAGAAAGCCACGGTGGCGGAACCCTTGCATAGACTTTTGGACAAAGACGCATCGTGGAAGTGGGGACATCGGGAAGAAACAGCATTTAACAAAATTAAAGACATGATCACTTCAGCTCAAGTGTTAATTCAATATAACGAGACTTTGCCATTGTTACTAACTTGTGATGCCTCCCCCTTTGGAATCGGAGCTGTCCTGAGCCACCTTCTACCTAACGGCAGAGAGGCTCCGATTGCCTTCTATTCAAAAACCTTGTCCCAAAGCCAAAGGAATTACAGTCAACTGGACAAGGAGGCACTAGCCATAATTTCGGGTATTAAACGTTTCCATGAATACCTGTATGGCCGATCATTTTCTATCATCACCGATCACAAACCCCTACTAGGTATCCTGGCGGGTGACAAACCCACTCCCCACATTCTATCACCCAGAATGACAAGATGGTCAGAATTCCTGGCCGCTTACAATTACACCCTGTCTTACCGCCCGGGTCCGGCCATCACGCACGCCGATGCTTTAAGTCGTTGCCCGTTACCAGACTCTGATCCTGAACCAAACCCCAGCACTTCAACCTTTTTGATTGAGACCCTGCCCGACCTCCCGATGACAGCAGCAGACATCGCGCACGAAACCTCTAACGACCACCTACTGCATACCGTGAGTAGGTGGATCATAAAGGGTTGGCCTGACTCTGAGTTACAAGAACAGCACAGACCGTTTAAACAGAGACAAATGGAACTGTCCGTACTAAAAGGCTGTGTACTATGGGGGGATCGAGTGGTCATTCCACAAAAACTGCGAAATCCCATATTGAAACTATTGCATGAGGGACACCCCGGGGTGGTAAAGATGAAAAGTCTAGCTAGAAGTTATGTATGGTGGCCTGGGTTAGACAAGGATGTTACCGACTGGGTCGCGGGTTGCCAGCCCTGCCAGACTTCCCGGCCCTCACCCCCAAAGGCACCAGCTACTGAGTGGGATCTACCTAGGGGCCCTTGGTCTAGAGTCCACATAGATTTTGCAGGTCCGACTAAGGGACATACCTTCTTGATTCTGGTAGACGCTTATTCCAACTGGTTAGAAGTGAGCCTCATGAAATCAACCTCTTCTGAAGCTGTCATCCGACAGCTCAGTCACTGGTTTGCCACCCATGGTTTACCAGACGTCCTTGTATCTGACAACGGCCCTCAATTCACGGCTACAGAATTTGAGGGCTACCTAGCAAGTTTGGGCATACGCCATGCTTTAACCGCGCCGGCACATCCGGCAGCGAATGGACGGGCCGAGCGCATGGTCCGGTTTACCAAGGAGTCCCTTCTTAAGTTAGACCAGGGCCCTATACAAACACGCATCGACAAATTATTGTTCCTCCAACACACTACACCTAGTAGCACTACTAACAAAACTCCTGCTGAATTACTTATGGGGAGAAAACTACGTTCCCCTCTCGATAGACTACACCCCACCTACTCTACAGAGAAACCCCTAGATTCTTCAACCAAAGTCCGAACATTCCGAATTGGGGATTTAGTTTACGCTAAAAACCTGGTAGGGCACCCCTTATGGGTGCCAGCCACCATCACACATCTAACCGGACCCCGTTCTTACCGGCTTACCACCGCTGATGGCAAAAGCTGGAAGCGACACATAGACCAACTTCGAACTTGCACCCACCCCAGACCTGGCGATTTTCCTGGGGGGGAAGGGGAACAACCATCAAGCAGTCTGGATAAGGGAAGCCCACTAACAAACAATGACACCCTAACTCACACACACACACCCTCAACTCTAGCTCCGGTCGGGTCGCGCTGCTACGCACCTGATCCTGAAGAACGTCCCGCTGAAACATCTGACAGGGTCGTCGATAATCCAGGCCGAGCAGGGAGCGGCATGGCCACGTCAACTAGCCCAGTTAGGCCCGTTGGTAGTGACGCAGCCGGCTCGACCTGCTCGAAGTTTCCAGGGCCGGAGGCGAGAGGAGCAACAGGTCCTTCCGCACCAGCCGATGGTAATGACGCAACTGAGCCGCGCAGGTCCAGTCGGACTCACAGGAGCCCCGCCTATCTACGTGATTACGTAACATAGGCGCGGCTCCTGATCGGTCAGACTGGACCAAGGAGGGAGGGGTGTTCTGGATTGGTTAATATTTGAAATACTTACTGTTCATTGGTCTACATTCCGGCGGGAGATCCTCGCGCCGTCATTGGTTGGCTTAGGCGCGGGAGCCCTTTAAAAGAAGGGCTGCCGCGCCGCCGAGTCAGTCGGTGTCCTGAGAATAAACAAAAAGACTGAATCACTATACGTGTGTGCCTCTTCATTGCCGCTCCAAAACAGTTTTTGAGTGCAAACAAGAGCAGGACTTATAAATTGAAGCCTTTAAAGCCTGTTTGCTTTCTGAAGAAAACAAGTGCTCTTTTAGAAAAAGCCACGAGGAGAAAATCCTGAGATGGGGGACCAAGGAGCAGAGAAAGAAAAGCAACAGACAAGATGTCTGCAAAGACCAGAAAACCCATTAAGATTTCTATGAAGAAAGAAAAAGAACAATGGTGTTTCATCTGTGGTGATAAGAATTATTTGAAGAAAGACTGTTTGCAAGGAAGAAAAACAACAGATGGACAAGCTGCTATTGCAAAATTAGCTATTGTAATACCAGAGACAAATAGTTAATAGACAGAGGAGCTCATCAAACAATTGTTAATAATTCAAAATTGTTTTTCAGAATGGATCCAGCTGGGGGAGTTGCAGTAACCTTAGCAAATGGCCAGAAGGCTAAAGTCACAGCAAAAGGCAGTGTGCTGATTCCATGTCTGGAGGAAAAGTTTAGTAACATATTATGTGTGCCTGAAATGGAGCATAATTTACTGAGTGTCTCTAGTCTAGAAAAAAGGAATTTGAAACTACATTTGTAAATGGGAATTGTCTCATAAAAAGGAATAGAAGTGTATGTGCACAAGGCGTAAAACAGGATAATCTTTATGTGTTGCAGGGATAAAAGATTCAATGCGCCCAAACATTATCTGGCACAACATAATTCATGTGTTCATCTCTTGCATAGAAAGCTTGGCCATGCCAGCTTCAGAGTTTTGCAAAAGATGTAACAATTTGCAGAAGGTCCAAACTTCAAAAGGTGTAAGGCATACTTGGACTGTGCAATATGTAAATCATCAAAATCCAAGGTATTTCATGTAAGCACAAGGTAGACAACAAGAGCTCTACAGCTGGTACATGCAGATTTGGTGGGGCCAATGCAAGCCAGTTTGGGAGGAACAAAGTATGCGCTGGTCATTGTAGATGACTATAGCAGGTTTGGGTTCTGCTATTTATTAAAGAGTAAAATATAGGTGCTACAGAAAGCACCTCTACAGAAGCTACAGAAGCCTCATAGAAAGAATGTATAAACAACAGGTATGTCAGCTGCAAATTGACAGAGGTTCAGAATTCATGTCCACAAGTTTTCAACAGTGATTGGGATAATTAGGAATAAAACACAGACGCACAAATCCTTACACAGCAGCTGAGAATGGTGTTGCTGAGGGATGGAATGGAGTCTTACAAACCATGAAGGACTCACTGCTAGAGGATTCTGGTCTGAGCAGGTCATATTGGGGTGAAGCCATATTGACTGCTAATTATTTAATTAATATGTTGTGGAGTTCCTCCATTAATGATACTCCATATGCAGTACTACATGGGAGAAATCCATCTCTAGCACATTTAAGGGTGTTTGGAAGCCATGTCTAGCAGAGGTGGGACTCAACTGGTGTTACTACCAGTTTGGTGAGAGTGCATTTTGCGTGCGCGCTCATGCTACACGCACATACATGCCTGACACATGCTGCATGCGCATGTACAGCATTTGCAACAAACCATCAGCTGTGCCACCCAGACAGCTGACAAGCACTGTGCATGGGTGCACAGTGTTTGAAAATCCTCTTCTTTCCTGCTTTTTCAACCTCAGATGTGTTGAAAAAGTAGGAAGTAAAGGACAGCCAAGAGCCCAGATGGACAGGTGGGCCAAACAGACAACCAAAAGGTTGTCGCAGTGACTCGGTTCGGTGTCTGCTGCTCTTCAGAACTACTGGTTCTATAGAATCGGGCTGAATTGGTAGCATCCCATCCCTGATGTCCAGATGCATATTCCAAAGTCAATTAGAAGAAAGGAACAATCAAAGGCTAGAAAGCTCAGGTTTATGGGCTATTAGACAGGCTCAAAGAGCTATCTTTTTAGTGATGAGAGCAAAAGAATAGTGATTTCAAGATCTGCTAGCTGTGCAGAGCAAAATTGGAACAGAATTTATGCAAATTTCTGGAATGATTCACTTAGTGATGGTGATCCACCTAGTGATGGTAACTCACTTAGTGACAGTAACTCACTCAGTGACAGTGACAGTGTCAGTGTTCAGGGAGGAGAAGCTGAACAAGTTATGAAGCAAGAGAGGTTTGAAACACAGGAGCTTCAATAGTGAGATACAATATAAAGCAAGATTAGCGATACAACGGTTTTCACAAATGAAAAATGTGCACTATGATGAGGTATTTGCACCAACTGTAAAGAGTGGAAGTATCAGACTGGCACTAGCTTTGGCAGTGGTACATGGCCATAAAACCTGCCATTTTGACATGACACTGCATCCCTCAATGCAAAATTAGAGGAAGAAATTTACATGGTTCAAGCACCAGGGTATGAAAGTAAAAAGCCTAACATGGTGTATAAATTGAACAAGGCCATTGAAGCAGTCAGCCAGGAATTGGAATATATGTCTAGATAAGGCACTAAAAGGTCTTGGGTTCAAAAGTTGCAAGGCTGATGGTTGCATATACACTGGAAAGTTACAAGGTGGGGATTGTCAGTTATTAGCATTGGTGGATGATCTTTGCTTCATTGAAAAGGATGTATCATAGTAAAAGGTATTTCTCAAGTATTTGAAGGGAACTGCAAATGTGGATCTTCAAATACAGGTATCCGAAGAATATAAAGTTAATTGAATTTATGTCTCTTCCAGTTATGAAGAGAAGAGTGTTAGAGTAGTATGTAAATCATCAGTAGCTGAGAGACAGAATGGAGTCTTACAGACAATGAAGGACTCATTGCTGGAGGATTCTGGTCTAAGCAGGTCATATTGGGCTGAAGCCATATTGACTGCTAATTATTTAATCAATAGGCTGTGGAGTTTATCTATAAATGATACTCTACATTAACACGTTGCAGCAGAAATTCAAGTCCAGAAAACACACAGATGACTGATTCAGCAGGATCATTAATTTCTTTATAAACATATTAATATGAGTAAAGTTTACAATACCATTTGTAAATTCTTTCAATGTAACATAAGCAGGGATTCTATATGTTCTATCTGGTTCTATAGAACCCCTTGTTAACTTTCTAAGCACTTTGGAGAACCGGTAGTTAGAAGCAATCTCCTTTTGGTTTTTTTCACCCTTATTAAATTCTTGGCAGACAGTCTAGACTTACTATCCCTGGAGCTTTGGGGCTTGGCTTTCTTAAAGGGGAAGGGTTGTTTTAAGATTTTTACACTGCTGTTGGGAGGAAATACTTCCCTGGACAAACAGCACTTTGAAGAAATAATTGAATAATGAAGTAAAGCTTTTAATGATAGGAACCAAGATGAATGACATTCAGCAAGGCTTCTTGGCTAGCTAGAAGGATTGACATTCAAACGTGAGTTTACATACTATTTCTGAGTTTTGGGCTAAAACTGGTTTTTAGTGAAGGTTAATTCTGTGTCTGAAGTTTAATCCTTTGTTTATAGATGGGATAATTTTCTCTATTCAGCTTCAACAAGCAACAACTACTGTTGTGATTTAATTATTTGTATTGTGTTTTAATTTTTTTCCTGCCTCATGGTTTCTTTTTCTTTCTGGGGAGGGGGTCTTCCTCACTGCTTTAGTGGTATCTGGTACTGTCCTTTTGGGGTATACTTCCAAGAAGCAAGATGCAAGCTTGGCACTGATTTTTTTATTGCCTTTCTGGGGGGCATGTGATCTTTCCTTAAATCTGGATGATTTCCTTAGGATATTTTGTGAGGTGAATGAGACCAGCTTTAAGTGGTGCAAATGGATCTAAGGATTGCTTCTGCTGGGTATGCTTTTTCTGGAGAGCTTACATGACCTCTCTGCTAAAGGGTTTCACTTTATGAGCAAGCATTGGCTACTTGATAGTTATCACTGCATTTTAACTATTTTAATTCCTCAAGGTGCTCTGGCACCCTGCCTGATTTGTAACTCTGACTTGCAGGTATTTTTAATCTAATGATTGGTATTTAGGGCAGTTTTTTGCATACAAAGAAGCTTTTTGTATTTTTGTACAAGTAATCCTTGACTTACAACAGTTCATTTAGTGACCTTTCAAAGTTACAATGGCACTGAAAAAAGTGACTTATGGCCATTTCTCACACTTATGACCATTGCAGCATCCCCACTGTCATGAGAGGCCAGGCGAGGAGAATCGCCCCTTGACATGAGTGATGTTGAGTTGGCCATGCCCACCCAGTCACATAACCACCAAGCCACACCCACCAACTAAGCCATGCCCACAGAACCATTAAAACCATTAAACCTGAAACCCACCCCTGAACATAAGCAAAAAACACAAGCAGCAGCAGCTTAGAGCAGATATCACTTTTTGTTTACAAACAAGTTAGTTTCACTTTCAACTCTCAGCAAAGCACACAGAGCCAAACCACACCTAGGTTGTCAGCTACCATTGGTTGGTCCGTTGCCATGCTTACTTTGTTAACCATGTTTCTGCCAGTTAATGAATATACTCTAACACTCTTCTCTTCATAATTGGAAATGAAAGGATAGTTAGAAAATCTATGCTGAGAACTAAGAGAGCTCGTGTTGACTTTTTGTCTGAGTTTAAGGAAACCTTTCCATTTGTTTGTAGCTGTGGAAGGGGTATAGCTGAAAGTGTTTGTTCTAGCTCAGGTGTGAACTGGGAAGCAGAAACTTATAGTTTTGTTTTTGGTTGACAATTGATGGATTTAATAGTGCGTGGTTGGCATTTATGTATATAACTGCTATGGCTATATTTGTGGGAGGAAGTAAGAAGCTGATTTTGGAAGTGCTTTAGTAGTTTTAGTGTTTTAATGCAGAAAACATATGTGGCTTACATATGTTAGATTTTTACAGCAATTTTATTGTTAAGGAGTATTTGTTTCTTTCAACTGACAGGAGTTTAAATTCAGTTGAATTCCTTTTGAGAGAGAGACAGGAATGGAAGATATAGGACCATACATGATTGTATTGGAGTTCTAGATTTACTGACAAAAGTGAGAGAGGATTTGTAAGATAGCCCACTAGAGGGAGGTATTAATTCGTTTATTGATAGATCTTCTTGAAGTAAAGAATGCTTATCTGTTGAGTATTTTGCTTAGGTGTGTGAAGTGTTTGCTTTGGTGCAAGCTTTGAAGCTTCTAGAAAATGAAGTGGGTATGCAGTGGCTGCAGTTATAGAATGATTGGCTAAGAGAAGTTTTCCAAAGAGATTCTGGGAAATAGATTAGCAGATGAGGTTTATGTATATATATAGATGCATGTATGAGAGAAATACCGATGATGGTTTTAGTTCCTGTTTTGGAATGGGATGTAAAACCAGGTTTCATTGATGAAGAAGAGAATCAGATGACGTTAGAGATGTGGAGTATGTAGATAGGAAATGGTTAATAGAGATTACATATAGTTAATAAGCCTATTATGACAGACATAATAGAGAAGATACATGAAGGTACACATTAGGGAACACACATATTTGTGGCTTGTGTGAAGAGAAAATATGTTTGTAGAAGTATGTACACGATAGTTATGCAAGTGAGTAGAATATATATATATTTTGTGTGAATGCATATACTCCTGATAGGAGGAAGAGATTTGGTTATTTGGCCATTTTAAAGAATGTGAGTTGCTTGTACTGTAATGTCAGTAATGGGTACTTTGAAATATCTGTTGGTGATTGTTGATCATTTGACTGAATGGCTGGAAGTTGTTCTGTGTGTGAGAGCGAATGCACAAATGACTGTGAAGTTAATATTGGAACAGATATATATATAGAGATAGATAGATAGATAGATAGATAGATAGATAGATAGATAGATAGATAGATAGATAGATAGATAGATAGATAGATAGATATGCACTGATAGTGCATTTATAATGATAGAGGTACACATTTTATTTTTCATGTGATAAAAGGGTATAGGAAAGAATTGGAAATGGATTGGCAATAGATCTGTTGGGTTTTTTCCTCAGGTGGGGTGAAGAATGAGAACTATAAAACAATACATTAAAGAAATTAATGTTAGCAGTTCATTTATCCTGGATGAAATGTTTACCTCTAGCACTATTGTGAATGTGTACTTGTTTGAGAAAAGATGTTGAAATTTCACTGTATGACATGATGTTTGGAATACCTTATACTGGAAGTGTGGGTATGTCTAGAATTGTACTTGAAGATATTTTATTTTATTAGAAAATATATACAGGGACTGTACCAGTGTTTTTCTCTTTTAAGGTCTAGAGGACTTTTGGCACAAATACCACCGTGTGCTTTCCGAGTGCATGATTTTAAGAGTGGAGACTGGGTCCTGATAAAGCAGTGGATTGCTTTTGGGAAGCTGAGGCCTATTTGGGAAGGACCATTACAAGTACAGTTGACTACTGAGACTGCTGTACGGACATGTGAGTGAGGCTGGATACATCATTCGTGTCTACAGGGATTTGTGGATCTGGTTCCTGTTTCCAGTAGAAACAAGCTTCGGAAAGACTGGACGTTTTATTTTCTATTTCTTTTAGATAGTGGGGATAGATAATTGCATGTCTAGTTTAGGTTAGGTTTGTGGAACTTTGGGTAAAAGAATTGATTATTTGGTTGAATGTAATACATTTTTTCTTTGTATTGTTGACTATTTTAGGACATGAAATAATAGACTGTTGTACACAGGTATTGTATCCTCTAAGTGTGGAAGAAGATAAAGAAGTGGATGTAAGTCCCCAAAGACCAGTTGTAAGTTTTGAAGTGTAAAACTACATACGTTAAGGTAGGTGGAGGCCTAGTCCATTTGTGAATATGATGTGGATAGTGATTATTGCCTTATGTGGAGTAGGTATGGAGGCTTCTGTGGTATTGCCTGGTTATTCATTAACGTGGCTACGGTTATGTTTCCAGACTGAACCTGACAGTACTGAATATGAAGGGCAGATATCACTGTCATCGATGAAACCTATGGCTGAGGTTGGAATCTATATAAGATTCACCTTAGATGATGGTTCATATTTGAGAAATATCTAGCATGACATGAGGACTTGTCTGAGAGGATGGAACAACTATATGATTGTTGTTTTGACCTGTATGGCAATTATTTTCCTTCCTATATGAGACTTAGAACTCTGAAAGAGATGCTATTTATGCCATTTATTGAATTAAGAAGTACTCTAAGAAGTTGATGTTTTTGTGTGACATTTTAGTTATTCTCAAGTATAAATAGGTAAAAACAATAAAGGGAGGATTGTTATGAGTGAAATTTGGTTATTATACTTGAAAATATAAAGAACCAAATTGAAGCCATTTTGTATTCGCAGTATGACCTTTTAAAGCTCAGAACAGTTATGAAATGTGTTTTTGTGAGACAATTTATTGGCATATGTTAGAGGACATTTGTTCCAGGGCACTCTGACATTATAAATGTCACACTAAGGAATATTAATGTTTCCTTATCATTTTTCTGGAATTTGAAAAACAAGAAATCTGAAAATGTTGGAAGTTTTCCATGGAAAATTGTATAACGTCCACACATGGAAAAAGGAAGTATTATGTAACCATGTGATTTGATAAACCTATATAAGCTGTATTCACTAAATGGAGGTGTCTCCTTCCTCTTAGAAAATGTTTTTTTTCCCCTGGGGGGGGAGTCCATACTGCAGTATTTTCCCTAATAAAGCATCCTATGGCTCAGATTATCAAAAGTCTGTTGTTTCATTTTATTATGCTTATAACGTTTATCATTAGTAATTAATAGATTATTATATATTATTAGTGACTAGTGGTTATTGTTTAGTTTAACTGTTTTGATTATTAGTATAATTAGAATGTTTAGTGCAAATTAGTGATTAATGCAATTAATTGACTATTGTGTTTAGTGATTAGTGTAATTGATTGATTAGGGTGATTAATATAATTGACCGTTTGATGTGATATTGCTTTATTGATTACCATAATATCTTGTCTGATTGAGCAACTCAATCAACAAACCATCTCAACAAACCCACTATGCCAGGAAAACAATCCAATGTCAAACCACAACCTAAAAAGAAAGATATCCTTACTAAAGGACCACAAGACTCCTGCTTTTATCTTGTATGTATTATTGTGCCCCAGAATGTCTACTACAGACTTGAATTGCAAAACTTTTCATGTTTTCAGAATTTTCAAAGTATCACATCATTAATTGATTAATTATGTGCTATCAACTTATTGTCAGCTCTTAGTCACACACAGATTTTCTTCATGATGATCTGTCCTAGCCTGATTCTTAAGAACTTATAATGGTGCATTCACTGTAATTCAGGGGTGTCAAACTCAAGGCCCATGGGAATGCTTAGATCTGGCCTGCTGGGCTGCCCTGGAAACAGTGAAGGACCATGGTGCCTCTGCCAACAAAAATGGAGTTCCATTTTCAGCTGCCATGGCCTCCTGCAGCCCTCTGTCAGTGAAAATGGATCTTGGCCTCCTGAGCTATGTTTTTGCTGGTGGAATGCTCAGGCCAGTAGATGCTCCCTCTCCAAAATGAGTGGTGTCAATTTGGCCATGCCCACCCTGGTCACACCCATCTGGCCCCCCAAGGTCAAACACAATCCTGATGCGGCCCTCAGTGAAATCGAGTTTGACCCCTCTGCTGTAACTGAATCAATTGATCTTGCTGTTCTCCCTCCTTACATCTTTTCAATAATTAGACTTTTACCCAGAGAACTAAATGTACACTTAATGTTTCTGCAGTATGATAATTTGTACCTTGAGTTGATTTGCGTGATAATCCATATCTTTGTTTTCCTGGGAGTCCATAACAGTCTCAGGGATTTTCACCCAGGAGCCTGGATCCTTTCCCTACTCTACCAGGGAGAATGATTGTAAAACAATTGCATTCACTAGTGTTTACATCAGATTTGCAGTCTAGCATGCCAAGGGATTTCTGGAAATGACTCAGCTCGCTGGAGAAACAGATTTCAAATTTGGTGAAAATACCAGTAAATGCCATTGTTCTAGAAAGGTCAGAATGCTGGCCTTCACCAATATTTTCCCATTTAAATGCTACTTTATAACAGTTATAAAGAACTATATTATAATAGTTCTGCTTATAATAGTACCTCCTGTAACAGTTAAATAGCTACTATTAAGGGGTTAAAGAGTTGTCTACAAAGTCTAATTGATGTTATTTAGTCACTGAACAGTAGCCAACTACTATTCTTGCTATATCTTTCCTACTTACAAAAGTAATGCTAGTTCCTTTTCACATCCTGACTAGTAAACAGTTTGATCCTCTAAATAAGTATCTAATTCCAGTCCACCTCAATTTTTTGATGCCTAAGACATCAGTTTATAACTATTTTGTTTTCATTACGTCTTCCACATTCATGCTTCTTATATTAAATATCTCTTTGTAAATTTATCTTTGCAATGTCAAATTTTTTTCCCTATAAAGTAAGGGTATCAAACTCAATTTCATTGAAGGCCAGAACAACATTGTGGTGATCCTCTGGAGACCAGGGGACATGGTAGGGGAAGGGGCATGGCCAGATGGTTGCAACCAACTGGGCATGGCCAAGGAGTATGACCCGCTTGACATTGCTCAAGTGGGCGGTGCCTGTGGGGGGAGGGGAGGTTTGGGGAGCAAATCCAGGAGTCTTTGGTGGATGAACCAGTAGGTGGGAGATTCATCCTGCAGGATGAGGTGGGACAAGGCAGGGGGCAAGGCCAGGGGTGGGATTCTACAGGTTCGAACCTATTTGCTAGAACCGGTTGTTTACATTCTAAGCAGTTTGGAGAACTGGTTGTTAGAAGAAATTACTGGCCTAATCCTATAAGGAAGGCAGGAAGGAAACATTCTGGTGTTGCTTACAGAAACTGCCTCTCCGTTAACCCTTATTACATTCTTGACAGGACTTGACTTCCTGTCTCTGGAACTTCTCTGGAGTTTTTTTTTCCTCCTTTGTTGGCACTTTGCTTGTGTGGAGTGACCATTCAAAGTTACACTGGCACTGAAAAAAGTGACTTATAACCATTTTTCACACTTACGACTATTGCAGCATCCCCACAGTCATGAGAGACCAGGCGAAGAGATGCGTGCCTCAATGTGAGTGATGTTGAATTGGCCATACCCAGCCAGTCACATTACCACCAAGCCATGCCCACCAACTAAGCCATGCCCATAGAACCGGTTGTTAAAAAAATTGAATCCCACCCCTGGGCAAGGCAGCTGCAGACGGAAAATCATGTTTGGGCACCATGAGCTCACTGCTATTTGTCTGTGGGTGGGTGGTTTTTGGCTGTAGATGCAGCCTGCAGCCCCTTAGCTGGCACACACTTTGGCTCTAGAGCCTCTGCCACCACCAGGCTGGCTGTCCAAGCAGCAAGTAGAGACGGGGGGAGGAATGTGATGCAGACTGCTGGATGTGCTTACTCCATCCCACTGTCTGTTTTACCTCACAGTTGGAGAACATGTCATCCCTGGTCTTCTTCTCAACAGGATGTTCATGTTATCCTGGCAGGCACATGTGCGCACAAGAGGTGGCAGGTGCATGCATGCAGACTCAGTCCACACCATCCCAGCATGCATGCATGTATGCGCCTCCTCCTGTGCGCACGTACACCTGCTGAATGTCGTGGGTGGGCCTGTGTGCATGTGCGCCCACTGCCTCCTGCGCATATGTGCACCAGCTGGGATGGGATCCGCCAGGCCAAAGCAATGCAGGCCGGCCCCTTACCGTTTCCAGGATGCTGTGTGGGCCAGATTCAACCACATCATGGGCTGAATCCAGCTCACGGGTCTTGAGTTTGACACTCCTGCTGTAAGGCAACCCCAGGAAGTAAACATCTCAAAGCTTTAATCTAATCGTTATGATTACAATTATTATTCAAAAGATCCTCAACTGTTCTTTAGTAGTGTGTTGAGTGCCATAAGAACTGAGAAGTCCATCAGTTGGTGTTATAGTTATAGTTTCTATAAATCGAGGACAAGTAGGCAGTGAAACTGCAAATTCAAGAGCAAGATGCCTTTCATCTTTACTATTTATTTATTAATTAAACTTTTATACCGCTCCCTCTCCCAGAAAGGGACTCGGGGCGGTGTACAGCCTACTAAAAACACACAATAAATATATATAAATACAATTAAAAATACATTAAACAATTTGGTCCGGCTGTGTCCCATCTAAGGGATTCAATTAAAAATTAAAAAACTCTAATAAAACCCCAATTAAAATTGAATTAAAACCGGAACACAGTTACTGGGCCAGGCCAGCCTGTCTAAAAAATAGGGCTTTCACTGCGTGCCGGAAGGTCAGGATATCTGTCATAGCCCGTATCTCCAGGGGGAGATCATTCCATAGGGAGGGAGCTCCCACAGAGAAAGCCCGAACTCTCGGGGCCGTCAGCCGGCAACGGCCAGGCGGCGGTACCCCAAGTAGGGCAACCCTGTGGGAGCGTACTGGGCGGCGGGAGGTTGACGATGGCAGTAGGCGGTCCCGTAAGTACCCAGGTCCCGAGCCATGGAGCACTTTAAATACCATCAGTACCACTTTGAATCGAATCCGGTAGGCCACAGGAAGCCAGTGCAGCCTGCGGAGAAACGGTGTAACGTGGGAGCTCCGAGGGGCACCCACAATCATCCGCGCGGCTGCATTCTGGACCAACTGTAACCTCCGGAGACTCTTCAAGGGGAGCCCCATGTAGAGAGCGTTGCAATAATCCAGGCAGGAGATAACGAGGGCGGAAGTGACTGTGCGAAGTGCACCCAGATCCAGAAAGGGCCGCAACTGGTGGATCAGACGAATCTGATAAAAAGCCCCCCTGGCGACGGCTGCAATGTGCTCTTCTAAGGACAGCCGTACATCCAGAAGGACGCCCAGATTGCGCGCCCTTTCCACGGGGGTCAAAACCTCTCCCCCCACGGCCAGCGAAGGAGCCAGCTGGCTGTATCTGGGCGCAGAAAACCACAGCCACTCGGTTTTGGTCAGGTTGAGACGAAGCCTGTTACAACCCATCCAACTCTGCACGACCTCCAGGCACCGGGACATCACTTCGACGGCTTCGTTGGGGTGGCCCGGGGTGGAGATGTACAGCTGAGTATCATCAGCGTACTGATGGAACTCCACCCTGAAGCCACGGATGATCTCACCCAGCGGCTTCACATAAATGTTGAACAGCAGGGGCGAGAGCACCGATCCCTGAGGCACCCCACACAGTAGGGGCCTCGGGGCCGACCTCTGCCCCCCTGTCAACACGAATTGCGAATGGTCGGAGAGGAAGGACGTGAACCACTGCAACACGGTGCCCCCCACTCCCAACCCCTCCAACCGCCGCAATAAGATACTGTGGTCGATAGTATCAAAAGCCGCTGAGAGATCTAACAGGACCAGGACAGAGGAACAACCCTGTCCCGAGCCCTCCAGAGATCATCAACCAACGCGACCAACGCCGACTCCGTGCTGTGCCTGGGCCTGAAACCCGATTGGAGGGGGTCAAGATAACTCGCTTCATCCAGGTACTGCGGGAGCTGACGTGCCACCACACTCTCAACAACCTTCGCAACAAAATGAAGGTTGGAGACAGGACGATAATTAGATAACAATGCTGGGTCCAGGGATGGTTTCTTGAGGAGTGGCCGCACCACCGCCTCTTTCAAGGCAGCAGGCAGCAGCCCCTTTCTCAAAGAAGCATTTATAATGCCCTGGAACCAGCCTCGTGTCACCTCCCGAGTGGCCAAAACCAGCCAGGAGGGACACGGGTCCAACAAACAGGTGGTGGCATTAAGCCCCCCCAGTATCCTGTCCACGTCCTCCAAAGTAACAGGGTCGAACTCAACCCAATTGACCTCACCGATATCCACCCCCACCCCCCCACCCGGAGATGCCCAATCGGAGTCCAGCTCGTCCCGGATCTGAGCGATTTTGTCCTGCAGAAACCTAGAAAACTCCTCAGCCCGCCCCTGCAAGGGGTCCTCCCGCGCTCCCACTTCAAGGAGGGAGCAGGTTACCCTAAACAGGGCGGCTGGGCGGTTTTCTGTGGACGCAATAAGGGTGGAGAGGTAAGACCTCCTCGCCATCCTTATCGCCACTAAATACGTCTTAATATAAGATCGTAATAGTGTTCGGTCAGACCCGGAGCGGCTAGCCCTCCAATTACTCTCTAGGCGTCTTTTCCGGCGCTTCATCTCCCTTAGCTCCTCAGAAAACCAAGGAGCCACATGGGATCGGCACCGGGTCAGAGGCCGCAAGGGCACGACTTGGTCGAGCAGCAGCCACCCTATCCCAGGTGGCAACCAAGCCCCCAACCGAGTCGTGTGTACGAGCTTCGGGGAATGGCCCAAGCTCCGTCAGGAACCTATCAGGGTCCATCAGGCGCCTGGGGCGGTACCATTTTACTGGTCCCGCCTCCCTGCGGTCAGAGGGTGCAGAACGGAAGTCGAGCTTCAGGAGCGAGTGATCCGTCCATGACAGGGGTTCTATGACTATATCCCCTATACCCAGATCACTCTGCCACTGATCAGAGACAAAAACCAAATCCAAGGTGTGACCTCCCACGTGAGTAGGGTCCCGAATTAACTGGGTCAGGCCCAAGGCCGTCATGGAAGCCATGAACTCTTGAGCAACCCCCGAGGCACCGCCGGCAGAAGGCAAGTTGAAATCCCCCATGACCATAAGCCTGGGGGTCTCAACTGCCACGCCAGCTATAACCTCAAGGAGCTCAAGCAGGGCCGCTGCCGCATAGCAGGGAGCCAGGTATGCGACCAGCAGGCCCACCTGAACCCTGGGACCAAACTTCACGAAAAGGAGCTCACACCCGGTCGTCTGAGACACAGTGGCTTCCCTCGGACACAGATCTTCCTTAATAACCACCGCAACCCCCCCTCCCCTCCCCTGGGCCCTCGGCCGATGAAAAACCCGAAACCCGGCTGGGCACATCTCTACCAGAGGGACTCCCCCCTCCTGGCCCAGCCAGGTTTCGGTGACACCCACCAGGTCCGCGCCCCCCTCACAGATCAAATCGTGGATGAGAGGGGCCTTATTAACAACGGACCTGGCGTTACATAACATCAGCTGAAGGCCCAGGGCCCGATCGCTCAGACCCCCTGGGGAACGGGAAATGACAAGGGGGTCGGAGCGCGCCACAGCAGACAAACAGCGGGGACGCGCTCCCAATACAGGGTATGGCCCCCTGTAACCGCCAAATCTGCCTCTCCCACTCATTGTACTAATAGATTCAATTCCGCACTCCCCGGCAACCCCCCCCCCCATCCTTAATACAGTCTTGTCCGGACCCTGACTCTCCCGGCCATGCCCAACCCACGGCCTGGTCCCAGTCCCCGGCGAGTTGTCCCCCAACCCCCGCCCGGACATTCCTAACCCCTCTAAAAACTTAACTAAAAATTTATTTAAGCATCCCTCCCTCCCACGCTTCCTGCAACCCCACCATCTCTCCAGATCCCAAGATCCGTCCTTGAGATGGGCCTTTGAGAGAGCAGAGGGCCATTCCTGAGACAGGGGGACACATCTCAGGGCCCATAGATCTTTCACAGAGTAAGAAAGCGTCCCGGACCAAATCTTCTCCTTTAGCTGATTGGCCCCGAGTGCAGGCTGCCCCCGCCGCCTCCGAATAGATGAAAAACAGAAGAAAGGCTCCCACCGCGGCGGCAGTCCTCCGGCCGCGGCTCCAACTGAGGCGGCAGTTCTCCAATCGCGGCTCCAACAACAGTAGCAGTCCTTCAACCGCCCCGGCTCCAATCGCGGCTCCAGCCGCGGAGGCAGTCCTCCAGTCCCGGCTCCAGCCGCGGGGGCAGTTCTCCGGCCCCGGCTTCGATAGCGGCGACAGTCCTCTAGCCGCCCCAGCTCCGACCGCGGTGGCCATCTTCCGACCCCAGCTCCAGCCGCTCGAACAACTCTGACAGCAACTCTCTCCCTCTCGCAGCAACTCTGACTCCAGCTGGGGCCCTTGCAATGGCCCCAGCCCCAGCTCCAGCAGCAGTCCTCCAGCCGCCGCAGCGACAGTCCTCCAGCCGCCCCGGCGGCTGTCCTCCGACCCCGGCTCCAGCAGTAATTGCGACTCTGGCTGGGGCCCTTCCAATGGCCCCAGCCCCAGCCCCAGCGGCAGTCCTCCAGCCGCCGCGACAACAGCCCCCCAGCCGCCCGGACGGCCGCCCTCCAGCTTCGGCTCCAGCCGCTCGAAACACGGTGGTAGCTCTGACTTCGGCTGGGGCCTTTGCAACGGCCTCAGCCCCAGCTCTGGCGGCAAACCTCCAGTCGCCACGGTGACAGTCGCTGCGGCGATAATCCTCCAGCCGCCCAGGCGGCCATCCTGCTTTGACTCCAGCCGCCCGAAGCGTGGCGGCAACTCTGACTTCGGCTGGGACCCTTGCAATGGCCCCAGCCCCAGCGGTGATCTTCCGGCGTCGCGGACCGCCGGGCGCTGAGCGCAATCCTCCAGCGCCATCTTTCAACGTCGCGGGACGCCGGCCGCCGGGCGCAGCGCCAGACCCGCCGCACCATAGCCTCGGGGGTTGCCCACCCCATGGGTCCCCTCGCCACCCCTGCCACAGGTGAGGAGGACCCGGGGGGGGGAACTCACTGCCCCATTCGGCCGTCGCGGAGGAGCTCTTCCAGCCGACCTCCTCCGGTCGCCATCTTAGCTCTCTCTCTGTTCTAAAGAAGGGAGGTGTCAGTGCTATATTTGCTTATAGGTTTCTCTGTTACTGATCTTTAACTAAAGATATATGTTATTTAGGCTTACGCCTCTAAGAACAAATAAGCCAAAAGATTAACTGCCCCCTCCAAAAAAAAGGTAAATTCAAAAACTAAATGTAATTATTGTCTAACTAAATTGAAATTGTATACTTAATAGAGATGCCCAATATAATAATTGTACAAGACCCAGTTTGGTGTTGTGATTAAAATATTACATTAGAAACAGGAAAATTGTGAACTCTAGCCCTGCCTGCGGGTGAATCCAACTGGGTGATTCTGGGCTGGTGATTCTTTTCCTAGCCTCAGGAAGGAAGCAATGATATACCACATCTGAAAATCTTGTTAAGGAAACTGTCTGGAGTCAAGAATGATTTGAAGGTACCAAATAGGGGTTGTTGCTATTTTCAAAATTGGATGAATAAATTACATTACACATATTGCATTAAATTCTTAAGATAAAAAAGAGAAATAAAAAGTGAATGGTTGTGTCAGATCCCTAAAAGTGATACTGCCATTCAATTGGGAGAAGTGAGGGGTCTTGGAGTCGATTCATTAATATTGCCTGTGACAATTGGCATTTTTATAACTTGTATCCTGGCGCCAGATGGATAGGAGGAGAAGCCATGTGGAGTGTTTCACTTTAATAGCCAGAGGAAGATTGGCCATGGAAATGTATGCTTATCTGTTTTCCCAGAGCAATCAGGACAATAACATCTTCATACTTGTGGATTGGCTGAATCAACATCGGGCTAAAGGGAGGAGTCTCTGTGGCTTTAACTCTACTTATCATGCCTAAGACAGATCAGACATTGCTTTGAATGGCATGCTTTCACTTCTGTTTAATAAAAGCTTCCTTTTGAAATCCTTCATTTCAAAAGTCTTCACTTTCTTAAGTAAGAAGGAGAAGCAGTCTTTACATACTGTTAGATACTGTTAAGCATCTAGATCTATCTCTACTATAAGACTAGTCTTAAAGACAGAATAAAACAAATGCCAAATGGGGTACCTGCTTCATTTCAACTCCTCTAGAAGCTTTCTCAATTTTGACATGGTTAATTATTGTGTAGTCCTTTTTTTCCAAATCTTGATGATTCCCAGCTGTGCTATACTGCTGTTCTCATCATCTCCAAATTCTACCGATTTGAGGGAAATGTTCAGTAATTTGAGAGCACCGAGGTGTATTCCCACCCCCACAGACATCCCAGCAGCATAAGTTATTGCCTAGAAGAACCAATAGTTCTCTGATTCAGAGCCTGAGCAAATTTATTAAAACCTGCCATCATCATTCACTTCAAATTGTGTAACTCTACATTGTGACATATTTTAAAATAAAGCAATTTTCTTCTCATTCAGAAGGAAGTCAAGTTTAACAGTTTGGCCAAGTTGCTAAGGGCACTAAAGTAATTTAGTGGAATTATCTAGTGGAAAAGATTAACGGAAGCAAAATTTCAACTTGTGAAAAAGGGCACTCATATAACAGGAATTAGGCTGTCTTCTTATATGGAGCTTACTTTATTCTTACAATTATATTGTCTAGTGTAGATGTTCTATACAAACAAAGCCTTCTCTTAGTCTGTAATTGCTTTCACAGATAAACAGCCAGGGTAGCCTAATCTGCTAAATTGGAGCAACAAATAATATGGACCATTAATCAAGTTATTTTAGAACCTTACTCAGAAAATAACTCATATGCTTTTACTGTTTCAGATAACACCACAAAATAAAAAAAACCTAACCATTTGAATCTAGCCTTCATCATTCTTAAAATCAACTGTCTGAGAGAGTCATCTCATTTTCTAACAATACAACTGATTGTACCATACATGCATGAAAACATGTGCATGTTCGCAGTTTAGTTCAGGGTCCCATTCTATTCATTCAACCTGTCATATACTGCTTACATTAAGGAAGTTCCTTACTTAGAACAGTTACACTCAGCCCTTATGGAAACACAAAAATCTGTCTTAATGTGTGAAGAAGTCACCCTTATCTATATGCTGTTGGGGTAAGAATGATTTTCATCCCTATTTGTGAAGAAGATTTGGTACCTTCCCCTAAGAGGTTTTCTCACCTTAGCTGCTTTTTCTCAATTTCTCTTCTTTAAAATATTGATTCTCTGAGTGTTCATTGTAATCTAGTCTTTTAAATATAAAGTTCAGCGAAGTCTAAGGGTAGAAATATTCACTGAATGAAAACATAAAAATTGCCCATCACAATGCATATTATGGAAACAACAAACTTCATAGAAAAAATGAATTTATCATTTCTCCATTCAGAGTCTTAATATTGTAGGGATATGCAGACTTAAACTTTAGAGAAACAAATGGAATCAACTCAGTTAATACTCCAGCCATGAGAATATCTGTTTGGTCTAGAATTGGATCAAAATCTCTTTGTATACCTTTATCCAAAGTTACATGCCCCAAAATATTTTACACAATCATTATCATTTCATCAAGCTTTATAGAAAGGCTTTCAACAGAAACTGCATATTATTCAATCATTTTTCTTAGGTTTTAGTCAATGTTCAGCCATTTCTTCACATTCCATCCCTCCCTAGATGGACAGGCTCACCAGACAACCATTTTTTCTGTATAAGACATAAGCAGGATGGGGCAATTCTTATCAAATAAAGTAATCCAACCCACAAAGAGTATTATAGCTTATAAACAGCACTATGAACAGCAACTATAAACCTAAATGTACTTCCCCCAAATGTTGGAATATCCGGGATTTATTTATAAATCTACAACTACAATTTGAATTATGTGAGTGGTCTTCAAAGGCAACCACTAATAAAGAACTTTATTGTAATTCTTGGGGGGGGAATAGTTTTGTGTGTTCATTTTTGTATTGATTGATTGAGTGAGTGATACTATTTCAAAGTCAGATAATATTCATTGTTAAAAAATAATGCCGAAGTGGAGAATAATAATTAAAACATTTAAAAGTAATTTTTTAAAAAAGCATTAGAGCTAGCTTCTTTGAAAAGGGAATATTTAAAATTATAGAAGAGTCAAAAGCTTTTACAAAAGCTAAAGCACTATTACAAAAATAAAACAAGGCATGCCATGATGGGCATCCATCTTCCAAAATTTGACCAGATGGAAAAAGTAATAAAGTAAAAATATTTGCTATACATATCACTGAGGGGAATACCGGACTAGTTTGGGATTTGCTTAGATCAGGGGTGTCAAGCTCATGGCCCAATGGCCAAATGCATCACATGCTAGCCCTGCCCCTGCCCCGCTCAAGTTTAGCAAAAGGAGATAAAGTCCACATACGTCACAAGGTGCCACCATGATGCCACAAGTTTGACACACGGGGTATATATTTGAATAGAAATATACTTCAGATCCACAACTGTGATTTCAACTTTCATGTTATTATTAACAGACACTTGATAATTTTTCCCCCTTGCCAAAAGGTCCTCATAAGACATTTAGGTGAGAAAAATACATTTGATACCAACTTGCTCTTCATTTGCAACACAAAATCATTATTAAAAAAAAAATCTTCCAAAAAACAAAATCTATATCTCATACCTAGGTAGAACCATTAGGTGGCACTATAAAACAATTTTTCATATTTGGAAATCCCCTGCTTCCAAAGCTTTTTGTGAATATTTCAGAGGTAGCACTAATGCTACAAGAAATATCTGTTCTTTTGAATCAATTTAAATAATTTTAAAGAAATGAATGGTGGCATTCATCACAATATATTAGGAAAATGCAGTACATCAGCATGTGTCATCAAGTTAAATTTATAGTGGTGAACAAAATTTGTAACTCAGAGGATGACTGTTAAACTCAGACAGGAAGCTCATTAAATCAACTGTGTTATCTATTGAGAAATGAGGACAGACAGTTTTGTATTACAATTTGTTCTCTTGGAGGAAACAGGAAGAATATAAATAGCAGAATCCATAACAAGTGACAAAGATTTCAAAATCACCTAACATGGATCAAGACACCATTGTCTGAAGACATCAGACACAAAGATGCAAGTTTTGTTGTTTGCATGATGGCATTATGTACATGTGTTATCATTCCTCCATTCCTATTCCTACTCATAGACTCTCATGTATGTAATTATTATTAATTAATGCACCTGTTGAAGAATGCTATGGGAATAAAAATTCCTCTGCTACTACAAGACTATAAGACAAGATCCCAAATCATATTACATCAGGGGTTCTCAATATTACATTTATGATCCTCTGAGTCTCCAGAATGGGAAGGGCCAAATTTGGCACCATATTTTTCAGCAGATTTAAGAAGTGAATGAAGACTTGAATTTGATTCAGTCTGGATGCTTTAAGTCTCCAGGCAATTTACAAAGCCTTTATGTCTAACATTAAGTATAGAACTTTCCCATTTTGTTTGGAGTAGACAGCTGTGCTTGATCAAATCAAAAGGCCATTTTATCTTAACTTTGTTCCCATAGCAGCTGGTCAAATGTGCCTAGAATGCTCACAAGCAAGAAACTAATGTAATTGTTTCTTCTTATTTGGATGTCAAACAAAATCCAAAGGATAAAGCTGCTAAATGGGAAAGCATCTCCAGAAAAAAGGGAATGGGTCTAGATCAAAAATTTAAGTTGAATGTTCATCTTTCCAAACCCTTGGAAAAATAGTTCTACTATTTCAGCTAAATAGTGTAGGAAGTTAGCATCCACCCCTCTCCTAGAAAAATTGAAATAGCCTAGGAAATATTAAAAAGGCAGAATATTTCTCCTAAAAAGAATAGTCACTCAAGAAGCAGAAACTCAACTCAAGAAGCAGAAACTCACCCCCACCTTTGTCAATGTGTGGGCCATTAAGGCCTGGGCCAAAATACTTTACATAAGAAGGAACTCCAGGTAAAAGCTATAGCAATTGCCAAAAGCCCTTTTAAGGCCAGAAAGGCCAGACCAAGCCTATAGAGTTAAGACCCCCGCCCCTGGGAGTCTGACAACCAATTAGAATACAAGCTCCAATTCAAATCCAAACAGAGAGTATAAAACCCAGGTACTCTCAGCACCTCAACACTTTTTTTCTTTTTCCCCTTTTCCCTTTTCCCCTTCTCTTCTCACCTTGAAGCATGTGATCATTCTTCTCTGGAGCTCCAGGCCATGTGGCCCTGTAACCATTAAACCTGCCAAGCAGCCTCCATGTTTCCGGTGTCTTTTTTCCCCACTTGGAACTGAACCCAGAAGGATATTTCTTTCAACAATAGGAAATAAGTTTTTTTTAAAAGAAATTTTCTCTGTATTTTCACCAGACCTTTCTTCCTCTATCTTGAATGATAAACAATGAAATCAAAATCCTAAATTATACTCTTCCTTATCCAATCTGCATTACTGGAGCATTATGTGAACAGTAGTGGGATTCAGCAGTTTGCAGTTTCAGATGAACTGGTAGTTAATTTTGTGTGCAGTTCGGTGAACCAGCTGAAGCACTACGCTGGGGCTCACCCCGCAGCTCGCCCTTCCCCACCAGCCATTTCTTGCCCAGCTTCACTTAATTGGCCCCCACCCTCTCCAAGCAAGCTATGTCAGTGCAGCAAAACCCGAAGGCAACTCTGACAAGGCATCTAACCCTAACCCTACAGCTATTAAACAGGTAGTCAAGCTAAGTGTTTGACAGACCCCCATCTGTTACTGGGAGTTCAGGTGGCTCAGAGGGTGGTGAGTGAAGCCTTGGCTGGGCTCCTCAGCAAACAATGGACTTTGTAGGGGCTGATCTAGCACCCGGAGCCAGCCCTGTCCTAAGGAGGCCGGGAGCATAGTTTGGGCTCTTGCAAAGAGGAGCTCAGGCCTGGTCCCAGGGTGGTGTCATGATCCATGATCTGCTGCTGGCATTGCATGGCTACCCAGGCGGCCTCTTCATGGGCGACAGCCTGCAGCACAGTGCCCTTCCTCCTCCTCCTCAGAGCCGCTGCAATTCCTGCACCTGAGCGAAGCTGCTTCCCTGGCCAAACTGGGTGCACTCTACATCTGCCTGGGTATGCTCTATGTCATCTGTCAGCCCTGAAGCCATTTTGGAGCATCTTCAGGGATGTCACAACAAGGCCGGTTGAAACTGTGGGAACCATGTTGGTTGCACCAGAAACATTTGTTCGTCCCTGGTGGTGCTAGCTGCTGTGCTTCAGCTGACTTTGCTCAGCAACTCAGGGTCTTCTTGGCTGGCTTCTCTGGGGTAGGCTTCTGATGTGGGTGGTTCTCTTTTTTAAAAAAATAAATTTTATTGAATAAACATTAAAAACAATTGAACACAGTGCGACTTTCTTGGCTATCATTTTGGCCATACAAGCTATATTATAGAGGTACACATAACTGTTAATTTCCTTTTCCCCTTATGTTATTAGTATAATGCTAGCTGCATATTATTTCTATTTACATTTATCTACATTTATCTACAATTATCTGCATATTTACAACTTTCTTTTATACTCATGCATTCGTATCATCTTGTATTTATCTATCATATTTCATTATCTTTGGTTTACAAAACTTTAACTTTCATTCCTATAAAGCAGCAACCCTTTCTTTCTTTTTCCTTGACTCTAGCCATTGATACATTTTACTCCAGATTTCATAATACTCTGTCTCACCCTTTGGCTTCCTGCCTGTGGGCCGTATCTTCAAATCAGACCTGGAGCAACTCGTCAGCATCCTCTAACTCTGGGGTTCCCTCATTGTGTAGCTGGGTTATCCAATCCATTGGATCTCCCTTGTTCATATTGTCTGCAGTGGCTGACACTATGTTTTGATTGGTTTGATATTGGTCCCCATAATGGTCAATGTGGGACCAAATCCAGTTGAGTAAATAGGTCAGCTTCCCCAGGCTTCCATTGAATGTCACTCTGAACCATGGGGAGGAGCAGCTGGCTGTGCAGGTTGTGGAGCTATTGCCATTGGTGGAACTGGAGTTGGCATCCACTGGTATTGCACCAATCCCTGGACAAGCCCAGTCAGGGAGGATTTGGTTGGCAGGAGACAATCCTCAGATTGTCTCAGGACTGGTTGGCAAGGAGGATGTTGGTTCTCGGCAGCCCAATGGTGCACCCTGCAGCCCCAGGCTGCACTGGCCTAGTGGCCGTTGTTGCTACACTACACTGACTCCTGCAGGAGCTGTCATCCCAGTGGACCAAGCCCAATGGGGGAGGCTGAAGTGTGATCTGCTTTGTGCAGAGTGAAACTAAATCAACGCTCCACTCTGGGCAGTCGCAGCTCCCATGTCAGGAAAGTGCCAGAACCTAGCCAGACAGGCCAGTGGAGGGAGGCTGTGTGATGCTGTCATGCTGAGTTGGTCAAACTGCTCTGGAAGACCCGCTAGTGACTGGGCTTGTGATGGCGGTGGGAAACCCCAGTCCTGGAAATTGCTGGGCTCAGGAGGTCTCATTACTCTCCTTTCAAAGACCTGGGCATGCCCCACTCCACTCATTCCCATCAGAGTCCCTGTAACAGCACCCCGATAACCAATTCCTAGGGTGGTGCAGCTCCCACAGTTTTACCCCATAAAGAAGGATCTCACTGAGTGACTTGCCAAGACGCTCTTTGGGCTAGCCACCCCATCAGCATTTAGCCTCGGCGGCCTCCGCTGCTGCAACCACAGCCTCAGAAGGTCTTGAGGAGAATGTCTGAACCAGTCCTGGTAGCTCCCTCAATAGTTACCATCTTTTCCTCCATCTTACGCTGCCTAGCAATCAGGTCGGCAACCGGGCTCAGGTCAGCAACCCGGAGAGCATCCCACTGAGCAGGGAGCTGGGTTGAGGCTTTAAAGCAGATTCAGGTTAATGTCAGGGTTCCAAATAACAACCCAACCAAGTAAGACTCTGAGGCCAGCA
This sequence comes from Bungarus multicinctus, assembly GCA_023653725.1. NCBI lineage: Eukaryota > Metazoa > Chordata > Lepidosauria > Squamata > Elapidae > Bungarus > Bungarus multicinctus. The sequence goes on from CM042840.1 coordinate 68,375,424, forward strand.
GTTCCTCAAAGTTCCATTTTATTAGATGTCATATTGGCATATCTGGGGAAATCTGACTCTGAAAGCCCTTGGGTTTTCCCCACCCAAAGGAAAATCAAATTTTCTTCCCCTGCACCTACATGTCCATCACATGACCCAATTGAACCATCATCCCAACTGGAGATTAACAGATTAACAGATAATCAGAATTGGAAGGGACCTTGTAGGTCATCTAGTCCAACTCCATGCCCAAACGGGAGACCCTACACCATTTCTGACAAATGGCAGTCCAATCTCTTCTTGAAACTCTCAAGTGATGATGTTGCCACAGCTTCCGAGGACAAGCTGTTTCATTGGTTGATTGTTCTCACTGTCAGAAAGTTTCTTCTTATTTCCAGGTTAAATCTCTCCTTGTTCAGTTTCCATCCATTATTTCCTTGTCTGGCCTACAGGTGCTTTCGAAAATAGCTTGACCCCCTCCTCTCTGTGGTAGCCCCTCAAATATTGGAAAACTGCTATCACATCGCCCCTGGTCCTTCTTTTCACTAGACTAGCCATTCCCAGTTCGTGTAACCATTCTTTATATGTTTTAGTCTCCAGTCCTCTAATCATCCGGTAATCCGGAATTACCATGGATTTTGCCAATTTGATACTTTCCTAAATAAAAGAAATATTTTTTGAAGATGGACTTTGTTCTTTTCTTTTTAAATAGATTTCATCACTTGGAAACCTGACATTATTCCGGAACTCACAAAAAACATAATCCCGGAGAAGGGTTATTATTCAGGTTTCTGAGTCCTGGCTACTTACCTGGAGTTTTGGGAAACAGTAAAGACTCAGGAAAGATGGCAGAAGGATGGGATCCAGGACAACTGGAATGTGAGTGCAAATTCTGCACGGGGCCCTGTGTAAAGTTGCTGGTTGAGCAGGAAGCCTCCCAAAGAATTCCACAGGACACCATCAAAATAATGGCAGTTGTGCATGCCAGCTAGGGGACCGCCCAAAATCTCCGAGTGAGTGGTCTGGAAGCACAAGTATCCAGCAGATGGAAAGAGACCTGCTTGGCCAAGCAACCTTTCCCTGACCCACTCATCGATTGACCATTAACGGCAGCCAGGGAGTCTCGAGCCATGATCTTAGAGTGGAAAGCCACAATGAGACCCAAAAGACCTGAGGGTCCACAATGAGATGGTTGAATAGCAATATCAAATGGCAGTGTGTAGCCAAACCTTTGAGGATCTACCTGACCAGCTGGAACAATTTGTGATCAGATAGGAAGGCAGGGGCCAGCAAAGGAGGCAAATTCCCACCTGGAGAGATTGTGAAACAAGAGCTTCCAGTCCATCAACTTTCAGTTTAACCTAGTTGTTAGGAGAATATTCTCCTCCCAGAAGAGAGCAATCTACCGCTGCAGGAGACCTTCCACCATATCGTTCGCTTCTGAGAGTGGAACATAGAATCCATTGAGGAACGAGCTCTTCCCCCCACCTCGTTTATCTCCAGCTGACCAAATCCCTCCGGGATGGGCATTTTATCCAGGCAGAGGATGGGTTCAGGAACAAGCTCAAATGAGGCCAGCCCAGGTTGCAGCCCCACCTCCCCCCCACTTTCCCCCACCTCTCCTGCCACAACCAGCTCCATGTGCTAACGCCCCAACACCTTTTAAAACCATGTTTGATGGGACTTCAAGTATACTTTTTCTTCAAGTATGCATTTTTCCTGAATAGAGCATGGTCTTACATGGAAATGAATTCCATGATGAGGCAGAACTAGTCCAATTCCTTGGAGACAATTTGGAGGAAGAGGAATCTGAATGGTTCACCCAGCTCAATGATGAAGGAGCCCCTGAACTAAATAATGTGGATGACTTTCTAAAAGAGCTCCATTCACATTTTAAGGATTTTTCCTGAGTACAAGAAGCAGAAGCAGAAATAAAAAGCATCAGGCAGAAGGGTAGACCAGCCAAGGAATTAGTGCTTGAGTTCAGACATCTGCCCTTTAATCTCAGGCATTGGTTTCAAAGATTACTTGTGCACTATTTCCAAGAAAGCCTAGATGAGGAATTGTTAAAAAACTGCCTGTGCCATGGGTTTCCCGAAGATAGAATCTATGAGTGGTACAGGATGGCCATAAGAATGAACAACATGCTCAGACAGCACATGAAGAGTAATGATGAGAAACAACTCATTTCCATGCCAAGGGGAAGGACGTCAAACAGCAGCCCCCCTATGAAATGTAACCTCCATGAAATGTTTCTGTTGTGGTCAGCAAGGGCATCAAGCATCAGAATGCTTAGCACCAGCCCCAGTACCTCAAGGGAGAGCACCCCTTGATGGAAAAAGGCACCTAGAAAACCTCCTGAAAAAAGTAAATTTGTGTGCCAAGCCATTGAGGTCCCCAACCCCCAACAAACAACAGGGGAGGGAACTGGCAGCAGGAGTACCCATCATGCAAGATGCAGACAGTGAAGAAGATGACCCGATGGTAAGTGGAGCCATTCTACCTTTTAAAATTGAAGGGACATTAACTGTTTCACGCATGGGCTTAGAAGGGCCCATAGACATTATCATTGACATCGGTAGTTCGCGGTGCCTTATCAGTCCTGAGACTGTACATAGGCTAGGTATAGAAACAAAAATATTAAGTTGGCAGGTCAAAGGAAGATAGTTGGCAGGTCACAGAGATATGTGTCATACTAAAAATAATGCTAACAATACCAGGATGTTGCCACTGTCAAGGGGTTTGAATTGCTGAAAAGATTGTGCACCCATTAAGGGGCAGTAACCTTAAAAACATATTTATTTCTATGTAAAATGTCTTCTGTGACTCTAACCATATGAGCACAAAGAGACCAGCCTTTGCAAAAGCCCAAAAATTTTATTTGAATTTTTCAGAGCATCTCCTCTTATTTCAAACTGAGAAATTTAAGTCTTTCCACCACTCTCTGGAATTACCAAACAAATTCTTTCGACAGCCATCCCCCCTGCTTCAGGCTCTTAATTTCAGCTTCCGCTTCTTTATGAGCAGTATCCTCAGATTGGGTCTTTAGCAGCTTGACAAACTCATTGGCATCTTCTAGTTCTGAAGTCCTTTCATCATATAGTCTTTTCATCTGATTCTTTTCATTATCTGATAGACTGGGAAAGTGCTCTGGGCTCAAGACCCTGGATAGCAAACCCAAAGAGTGGGGAGCTGTTTGATAGTTTTAAAAGTAGATTTGGGTTAATGTCAAGGTTCCAAGTAACACCCCCAACAGAATTAAAACTCTGAGGCAGGTAATTCCTCGAAGCATAAATTTATTGGAGATGTCATATTGGCACATCTGGGGGAAACCTAAATCTGAAATCCCGCATTTTCCCCACCCAAAGTAAAACCAAAATTCTTTCTCCTGAATCTACATCTGTATCACATGGTCCAATCAAATCAGTGTCCCAACTTCTATCATGCCTTCCCAGGTACAGGCTAGAATACTTGGCTCCCAAAGGAAATAATGTTGTTATGATTATACATTCCACACTATCTTCACCTCCCTCTCCCATTCCCACAGCTTGCTCAGTCACCACTGTGGCAGCCATGTAGACTCTCATATAATGCAGCCGCGAGGGTGGTAATGGGAGCTCCTAGGGGCTCCCATGTTATGCCATTTCTGCGCGCGCTGGCTCCCGGTGGCCCTCCGGGTGCGCTTCAAAGTCTTGGTCACTATCTTTAAAGCGCTCCATGGCTCGGGACCGGGATATTTGCGAGACCGCCTCCTGCCACCATCGGCTTCCCACCGACCGGTACGCTCCCATAGAGTCGTTCTCCTCGGGGTGCCGCTGGCTGGACGGCTGGCGACCCCGAGGGCGCGGGCCTTCTCATTGGGAGCACCCCCTCTCTGGAATGAATTACCCCTGGAGGTAAGGGCTGCCCCTGATCTCATGGCCTTCCGTCGGTTACTTAAAACTCACCTATTTTGGCAGGCCGGACTGGCCTAGGGATCTTTTAAATTTTAACCTGGTTTTAATTTCTTTTAACTCTCGTTTATATTTTAATTAGAGCCACACTATATTCAATTTTTAAATTTTAATATTATCATGTTGTGTGTTGTATATGTGTTCTGTATATGTATTTTTATTGGCTGTTCACCGCTCCGAGTCCCTTTGGGGAGAGGGGGGCGGTATATAAATCGAATTAATAAATAAATAATAATAAATAAGATGGCTATAGGGCTGACAAGGACATTTTCACCAGGTTGGGAAGGCATGGACTGAAACTAATTGGAACTGGGACTTTGACCTGATTGAACCATGTGATGGATGTGTGGCCTGGCAGCAAGAACTTTGGGGTTTGGTTTGGGTGGGGAAAACTTCAGATCTTTTAGAGTTGGGTTTTCACCAGCTGTGCCAATATGACATTCCTAATAAATTCATATTTTGAGGAAAATCCAGGCCTCAGAGTTTTGGTTGTGTTGAGTTTGTTATTTGGAATACTGGCATCATTGAACATTTCATTGGGCACACCCAGCCGTCACTGCCACTGCCCACCACTCTGCCACAGGTGCATCCTTCCCAGTCTGTGTGGTGGACTGTGGCAACAGGTGATCTGAGAGATACACACATAGAGAGAGGGATGAATGAGCGACTGAGCATATGGCTGACAGTTGGCTTTCAATGGCAGAGAAAACGGGGAAGGGGAGCAGCCAGGCTACCGCTGTCTTTTATTGGGGTGCATGGAGTGAGATGGGGTTGCTCTTGTCATCTCTCCTTCT